>KK119175.1:573605-654473 GCA_000611955.2 Stegodyphus mimosarum
TGTGTACTAATTAGAAAATCAATATTTTAAATCTTGAGAATCTTTTTACCCATCTCCAAACAGCTTTGGTATATAGATGACAGAATTAACAGCTGCTCAAAAACAGACTACATGAATATATACCCCTAAAAATTTCTGATTTGTAACTGTTTTTCTGCATTATTGAGGTATTATTTCTATATTATTGATTATTACTGTATTATTTCTGTATTATTGAGGTCTTTTGTATTAGTATTTAAATTATCAATATATCATTAAGAGAAAATACTGTAATTTTAACATATTTATTTTGTTATTATCAGAGAAAAGTCTGGCAAATAACGGGGAATTTGTATTATCTTTGGTCAATATCAGAGGGTTGATCCATGTTTCCTGAAATAAACGTTATGACAATCTGAAATACTGAAGCTATATGATAGAAAAACATGTACGTTTAATACCTTGTGATTTTCTTCTTCCTTTACGCCCTCTTTCTCCTTTATCCATGGTATCCTCATTTCCAGACTCCTGGCTTGATGAAAGAGGTGTCCCTTCACTGTCTCGAAGCATACTTTCATAACCACTGCTTGTTCCTGAAAACTGTTGTGTTTTGGCCCCTTTCAGTAGCAGTTCCTTGGCTTCTCTCGGTTCAATACTATTTACGCTGCTTTCACTGCCGTGACCACTGCTTGTCCTGTGGTGGTGATGGTGGTGATGATGACTTACATGCACCTGTGGGACTTTATAGTACGGAGATGCCAGAGTACCAGAAACACTAGCATGTCGAACGACGTGATAATGTTCACTATCTGTAAAGTCTGTAAGTGCTGTATCACCGCTGTCTGCACATGTGCTTGGTGAGCTAGTGCTCCTGCAGATACTTTTAGTCCTCTGTGACCTTCTACTGTCTTGTATTGATTGCTTCTGTTTACTGTGGCTCGAAAAAGGTTTACATTTTGGTGAAAAAGTTTTATCTTTTTGTTTCATTGTTGAGCAGCACATAGTTGTAATACCAGATGTACTGCTACTAGTTGGACTCGATCGTGCAGGATGTTTACAAGCCCCATTATTAATTGTCCTCGGGACTTTGTTGTTACCGTTACCATTGCTAATGTGACATTTATTTGGACTTCGGATGGAACTACTTGTATGCGTTCCAGTCCTATGTGGCACTTTGGCTGGTGATGAAGGTACTGAAGAATCTTTGCTCCATAGTGAAGAAGATGATGACTGCGTTAGTGGTTGCTGTGAATGGATGCTTTGTATATCATTCATTTTTGATTTACCTCTGTGTGTTCTAGATTTTGATGAAATACTTGGGGATTGCCCAACAGTTAATTGACTTAAATCGATTCCTTTACATGATATATTCCTAGAATTATTTTTGGTATCGTTGCGTTTTGTAGTATCATTTATTTCTGTTGACTTTTTGGAATCTTTGCGATCTAAACTTTTCTTGTCATCTAAACTAGTTTCCGTGTTAAATTTTTGAGTTTTATTTGAAGTAATATTTTCAGATGAGCTAAGTTTTGTCGATTCTTTTTGAAGATTACTTGTAGAAGTGGGCTTATGTATGTGAGAAACAGAACTTGTTTGCCTAATATTTGCTTGCAACTTTGCACTGTTTTCGTCTTGTCGAAAGCCTTCGATTACTGGTTTTTGAGAAGACGCACTACACAACTGTTTATAACTGGAACTATTTTGCATTTCAGTATCTTCTGACCTTTGAATTTCTTCCTTTTTTAACAAAAATGCGTTATCATGTTCATATGCTAATGGAGGAACAACCTGAGTAGGTTTTATTGATGAATATTGTTCTAGAAAAGGGGGAACTTTGTGTATTTTTTTATAAAATGCTTCTAGTTTTAAACCGTTCATTGGTTTAATATTAAGTTTATAATCATATTTATCGATATCAAGATCAGCTGGCTCGCTCTGTGTACTTGTCACTTCAGCTGCTGATAAATCTTCCATACTTGAATCTGTACTTGCACACAGCATTTCTGACATTGTATAACGGGAACCTGATGATGTTAACCGAGTAACTGGACAAGTTTTAAAAATCGATTCTATTTGAGTTTGATTTCGGTGTCTAGTTAAAGGTTGGATAAGCTCACGCAGTTTAGCTATCCTTTCTAATTTATCGTTAATTTCACTATTACTTACAGAAGTGAGATCTTCTATAGTTCGACGTTGCCTTTGTTGTTGCTGTTCTTTAATTCTTTGAAACATATTACCATAGAGTAGACGCCACGTTACAGCTCCTTTTCCTCTAACACCTTCTCGACATGTATCTGGAACACTTATGCTATCTAGATCCACGCTAACGGAACGTGAATCAGTAAAAGAAGAAGGAAGATTAAGATCTTCTTCACTGAGTATTCTTAAGGGATGTTCTTTACTGTCACAGCTGCTTTGGTCTACTTCAGGAAGAGGATTTTCTGAAGATTTTCTTCTGCATTGCATCCAGTACTCTGCAATGATATCTTCTTCGGTAACCTGAAGACACGAATCTACCATTGGGACGGGTTCATCAGGTTCTGTGACCTCTATCGTTTCTATACCTTCATCTAAATCTCCTTTGAGATTCTTAGAGCATAAAGACATATGTAAGGACTGATACTGCATCTCACTTTGTCCTATCTGTAGAATGTGTAAATCTGAATCGTAACCACTTGCCTCTGCATTTTCTTCGTTGTCTGTCTCATCGACATCCGCAGAATTACTAGCACTATCAGCTTCATCTTCAGCATTTTCGCATTCCAGTGGAAAAGAAATACTTTCACTTGTACAAAGTGTCTTTTGTGGTTCTGTTTTATGAGATGAGCATCCAACACCGCTGGTTTTTCTGTCTTTTACACAAGATTTATCCTCTTTTGAACCAGCGAGGTTAGATACATCAGATAAGCTTTTATGGATTTCACGCGTGGAACTGCTATTTTCGATTCCATCTGGTGGATAATCTATCCAAACCTCATTGCTTTTCTTCTTCGTTGTGCTTTGAATTTGTCTAGAATGTTCTTCGATCCATCTTTGAATCATATTTTGTTTATGATGATCCATAAAACCGTACATATTAGGAGGTCCATCTACCCATTGCTCCTTTTGAAGTTGATGTAATGTTTTGGAATCGAATTTAGGTTTCACGAATCGCGGTCCATCAATCCACGTCTCGTCGCTTTGTGGTTTTGATCCTTTTCCAGCTACTTGACCTTTACTACCAGAAGCAGATTGTTCCGCATCCGTTGACTGATCTTGTTTGCTTTGAGAAGTACGATGTTTTGTCTTTTTCTGTGTGTGAATAGGACTGTTTTGTGCAGATTTATTATGAGACGTGCTTTCTGTCTGAAGAGTTTGTGTGCTGGCTGGTTGATGGCGTTGCAGCAGTGGAGAATTTTTTGAAGTAATTTGAGTTTTGTCTGTCTTACTAGTTTTGGTTGTGCAAGAATGATGTGTACCAGTATCTGCCGTTGAAGCATGAGGAACGCTGGGGGATTTCTCTTCAGATCTGCGTTGATCATCGGTACCTGACTGTGTTTTACTAAAAGAATTATGCCTTTTCCTTTCAAGCGTTGATACTGTTTCATTTGTATGAGAGGACTTACTTTGTGGCTGGGACTGTTTTGTCTTAGGAACTATGGGTAGAGCGGATGGTGGACCTTCGTTATCGGTAAAATCTCTGTCATTGTGAGTTAGGTTACCCACATAGATTACTGTGTCACATGACTGTTCGCTGCTCGATGTATAATCAGGGTCACTACTACCTGATTTGACATTATCTTCAGCGTGCATGCGGACATAGGGACGGACACAAGCTCCTTTCTCATCAGTGCTATCCATAGGCACATTTGAATACTAGAAATAGAAGACGAATGTTATTATTAGAAATGAAAAAACTAGTAATATCAAGAAAAACAACGTAGTTTATATATTTATTTTAAGCAATTTTGGATCTCAAACTATTAGCTATAAAAACGTTTCAACAACAAAGCTTATTAACTATAATTGTAGTCAGTATTTTTTAAATTTTTAATAAAATTACCGAATTCTAAAAGTTTTTAAAAATGTTACTTGATATGAAAATACCGTATTTCCTCAGCTTTTTAGCGGCAGGTTTTGAAAATTTGAAAAATGTTCGCATTATTTTCTCTTCCTCGCTTCATTCAGAGAAAGCTCTCCCCGAAATTTTAAAATAGATTCGTCCACGTAGGGTTTGTTGAAGGTCACTCCGAACCTTTCTCTTCTAAGTGTTGAAATTTATGCCACCTAATACAAGAACCGACTATCACAGCGAGGTGAACACGAACTGACATTCAGTCAACGATTTCGCCAAGTCAGCAGCACATTCACCTTCTCTAATTATTTATGGATGCTATGAGGCTTAAGCAGTAGTAGAGTTAACAATAAGGACGGGCGAGATCCAGGTTACAAAAAAACAGAAATGAAGATATTTTATTAGATATTGTGATGTTAATATTACTATGTATTCTTATTGGAATGAAGATTTCTTTTAAAGAAATAATATTGTAATAGTTACATGTAATTTTTCCATGACTGCTTTTCATTTGCTATGCTCATTAATAATAATAATGATAACAGCTACAATAATAATAAGAATAACACAAAATAAGAAAGACATTAAGAGAACATAAAAAGGGAAAATAACATGCTATTGGCTTTAATGTGATCTTGCATGCCGATATCTCTCTGAATCAGTTTAACCACCAACAAACAAGTAAAGCCGAAGGTAATTTCTATCCGTAATGCCTTCATTGCAATAGAAAACAGATGGTATCATTCTGACATATTTTTTTATATCTTTTAGTCTTTGTTGCTATCATTTCGAACAATATTTTATTATTTTCAAAGTAAGAGCGTGACTGTTTGTAACTCGTATATTTGCATAAAATAAAATATCTTCAGTGATGAAAAGGGTATCCATATTGGAGCAATAGCTGTTGACTTCTAAAACAGCAGATGTTGCATGGAATGAGGACGGTTATTCAGCAAAGTTAGATTGCACAATTATTAAATTAATTTTAAAATATTTTACTTTGTATTAAATGACACAGAAGTAACATTTAAAATAAATTTAAAACATTAAAAATAGAGGAGCATTTTAAAATTATCCTTCGAAAGAAATCATAAAGGCACTATACAATTAATTTCTGTGTTATGATCTTGTATATTTGTTTAAAAACATCTGATGTGGACAACACATGACTTCCCTGTACGGCTTATTAAACTGTACACATTTTTCAGCAAAAATGTGTACAGTTTTAACTTATTTCCTCGAATCCGTACAGTCTTATTTCCTTATTTTATTCTACTTCGTTTTAACTTATTTCCTCGAATTATTCTAAATTAATTAACCGATCATTTAAGGCAAGGCGAAAATGACATCAGAAACTGCAAATTTTGAGATTAAATATCCTGGTCAATTTTTGTCGTCGAGAGTCAAAATTCTTATAACTTTATCCTTTCATACGTATATTTTTTATATATAAAAGAAAAATAAAATAATTGATCCTCCTTCTGTCTTTACTTAATGCTAGCGGAATTACCCGATGCCAGTTAAGAAAGATTGAGAGTAATGTATCTAACAATAGAGAGAACGATACCGCTATAATCCTTCTCTAATAACGATGCAAAAAATACGATTCATAGTCATACATTTTTCAGTTTGATGCGCTATGGAACCCACATAAAAATTTTGATTGAAAAATTAGCTAATTCCCTCTCATTATATCAGCGACAATGGCACGCAGTTTTTAATGATTTTTGTCCTAAAAGCTCCAGTTCCATCCAATATTTCACCTATATTCAATTTTAATCGGTTAAATGTGGCAAAAAATTGACCATAATTGATCAGAAATGAATAACGAGAGCAAACAAACACAGAAACAGGCTTCTTCTTTATATATATATATATATATATATATATATTGTAAAACTTACAAATTTTTGATTAACAAACTCTACGATTTGAAAGCGAGATGTAGCAACACTTTTCGGAATAAAGCATTTTTATCGGCAACGAGCGAGACTGTTGCCACTCGGAAAAATGTGCGCGAAAATTACTGTTTTCAGAGTTTTTAATTAATATTTCCGCTGATTTTCACTGTAAAGGATAGAAATTTTTTATTAATAAACTCTACGATTTGAAAGCGAGCAGTGGCAACAGTTCTCGAAATAAAGCAGATTTTGATCTTCAGCGTACGAGATTGTTGCCGCTCGGAAAAATGAGGACGAAAATTAGCGTTTTCAGAGTTTTTAATTAATACCTATGGATTTGAGTTTTTTTTTTTTTTTTTTTTTTTAAATGTGGACGTCGACCTTTTCCAGGACTCAAAAAAGAATTGTAGACACTTTGGTGGCAATAGCTACAATAGTGACTGAGTTAATCACGATCAAACACACGCACATACATTCTTCTTTATATGTTTAGATTATTTATTTATTAATTAATCTTCGTTTAATGTTATCGCCAAGACTCAAAATGTATATACAACTTTAAAGTTGTTCTCTAATTTTTAATTCTGTTATTCTCATTAGCATTCAAATTCATATCCTTGCGAGTTTCACACGTTCGCTTATTCGATTCGTTAAAGAATTGGAGGTTTACTGCTTAAGAAAGAAAAGAGCCATTTTCGAAAATGTGGTGAATCTCTCCTATAGCAGGTAAAAATTAATTAAAGGACTGAATCCGAATACAAAAAGAATGCTATATTTTTTCACCCAATGGTCCTTATTGGTTCTCTATAATATTCTAATTCAAAAACTTTGATAAACTTTCAGGGAAACATATTTATTTCATTTTTTTAAACTACAAAATATTTAGAAATTATTAATATTCTATCTCAAAGAAGCGAAAATAAAGAATTAAAGAAAATAAGAAATAACGAGACAAGGGAATAAAATGTTTTCAAATTTTCTGCTATACAATCTCAAAGTAATTATGATATTACGAAAAGTTAAGAGTAATTTTAAAATACGTTTGATCACAAAGGAAGTATAATTGCTAGTTTCCCGCCAGTATGTCTATTTTATGGCCTCTACAAATTATCGTGAAATATAGCATCCACAATTTGTAAAGGGAAGTGACTGTGCGATTCCCAGACATTGCGGTTAGCAGCCG
The DNA here is from genome assembly GCA_000611955.2 of Stegodyphus mimosarum. Lineage (NCBI taxonomy): Eukaryota > Metazoa > Arthropoda > Arachnida > Araneae > Eresidae > Stegodyphus > Stegodyphus mimosarum. The sequence continues at coordinate 580,723 of KK119175.1, forward strand.
ATACATGCTATAGCAAAATTCTAAGGATGCTGAAGATAAATCGCATATCATCAGCACATTGCTGAATTTGGTGCCATATCTAAAGTCATTACTATTTCACAGAGTTCGGATGTGTCTTCCCATTAACATTTATTACTTTCGATATCATAACGAATCGCTGGTTTACCTCTAATGGAAATGAAAACGAGGGCAGGAGACTTTACCGTGAATAAATTACTGCTCCTAGTCATTTCCTTGAGCAGCCGTTAATTAAATAGTCAGATATTGCTTTCTGATGATCTATGGGCACTCAACGGCATGGCGGCTTTGCGTTATATTTTATGCATGGTGAAGATATCCGTTTGTTTTAATCAGGGTTGACGGAGCAGTGTTGTTGGAACAGATTCCGAACTCGATGTCTTTATGCATCATCATTACGTTCAGTGGAATTGGAGGAAATTCGTTACCGGGGCCGGGACATTAAATCGCGAGTAAATATAAAAGATGGATAGAACTTTCGGATTAATGGTGACCCTTGATGAAAATGAATGTTGCACTTTGAAGTCGGGCAGGCAGAAAACGTCTGGAGGAAAGTTATTGGATTTGCAAGTGGGAGAAGTCGAGTGAGAACTTCTTAAGTGAAGCTTCTCCCAGAAAGAGAGGCTTTTTTTTTTGTTTGTTTTTTATGAGACTCATTGTTCTCTGTTTGATGTAAGACTTATATTTATACGCAGGGATAGTCGTCATGGGAAGTTTTGGAGATTAAAATTGGGAAGTGGGCATTTTTATTGGGAAGTATAAAATATTGCTTTTTCGCAATCGTAACTGATAAATTGTCTTATGTCATGAAAGATCCAATAAGATCTTAAAAACTCTTTGACGAACGCAGCGAGTCAAAAATGCCGGTGGAATACGAGTGCTTTTACTATTCAAAATGTACTGAAAAACCTTATCTGCCTTAATGTGCAGTCTAAGATTAATATATATATATATATACACACTATTAAAATATGTCCGCGTCTGTCTGTTTATTTGTGGCATTATCTCCTTCGGAAAGGCGGGGAGTTGAGCTTCGAGAGAGCTATTTGCGGATTACAAAAATTCGTGGGAAGCATTTCGACCTTTCTCATCTTCGTACGATTTTAATCAGCCGAGTTATAAATTAAAAACTCTGAAAACGTTAATTTTCGCACTCACTTTTCCGAGTGGCAACAGTCTCGCTCGCTGGAGATAAAAATCTGCTCGCTTTCCAATCGTAGAGTTTGCTAATAAAGTAAGCTTTACAAAATATGGAATAAAAATAGCATTGACGAACATTAAATATATTATTATTATATAAAGTCATATTCTTACTTTGAAGAAAGGACACGATTATATAACGTCATTATATGTCGAAAGGTTTTCGTTAATGTCAGCATTTTAAATAAATAGCTACTGTTGACAACTGTTTTCTTCCAGGTTAGAATAATTCACACATTAATTCTTTTATTGATATTGAGAAAAAGTTTGTTGTACTATAATAAATTTGAATCATGACGTTCTACGTATACGTATTAACCTTAAGTGTAAAAAGTTTTTGTTTCCTGGTTTGGCAACAACAAAATTATTTACGAATTAGATGTTGCTTGGAAAAAACGATTTTCCATTCATATTGCAATATTTTATGCATTTTCTATTCGGGAGTACATAGAACTCATAAATTTCGCTTTTAGCCGCAGCCCGTTCATCTGGCGCGCTTGCTCGCTAGCTTTTCATAGTTCATATTCGGGCCAGCATGCTGATTCTAGTCATAGAACAGAAAATATAAATGTAGAAATAGGGAAATCATCTGCCAATAAACATTAATTTTAGTACTAAACTGGAAATATAAATGAAATAATAAGGAAAATTTAACGACCGCCTACCAATAAATTTTAATTCTTGGTACTCAATAGCAAATATACATGTAAGAATAGGGAAAATTAAATAATTGTCTGATAATAAATGGCAGTACTATGTAATCTGAATAAATGTTGAAGAATTTGAGTCGGAAATCAGCTCAATTTCAAAGATGTAAGATGTCAGCCATTTTTAAATTGTGTGAATATTTATATTTTTTGTGTGTTTTCGTCCATTAACATGTTTTTAATAAAAAAATTAATTCATGATGTCATTGCAAGAAATAATTCTCCAAGCAGCATACATACATTTGCAAACGTAATTCATATTTTGTTTTAACCATTTGAATCTTTTTTATATAAGTTCTTTCTTTTTCAATTTCCCGTTTTCTTCAGCGCCACTGTTGATTGATTGTAAGCGTGTTTACTTTCAAGAATAGTTGTAGAATGCTTGTTCTGACACTAATTGCACATTGAGATTTATCTATTGTCCAGTAATTCCTTTAAAATTTGTATCCGATAGAATTAAAAACCGAAACTTTCACCAGGAAACTGTGGTAAAAAGATACTAAGACCTTCTATCAATAAATAAAAGAAGTGCTCATAATTAAACTATGGAGCTAAGTAAATTTTATGATTATTGCTTCTAACTGCTGTTCTGAATGATATAAAATTATGTCCTTTTTCAGTGTTTTACTTCATATGGAAGCGTTATACCTTTAAGATGTTTTTACTTCGCTACATGTTTTCTTGTTGATAAACTGAAATAGTAGTATTTATGAAATAAAAATGCTATTGCGTAAGCCACGATTGCTTACTTCTGTTAACTAAATTATTGTTTTGTTATTTCTGTCATTTACTTTTCTGGATTAAATCCAAAGCATTCTGGGCATGAAATGCTCTCGAATTCGTTACAAAAACAAAATCATTTCACTAATATTTAGTAACTGATATTTGTAAATACACTGGTTATCATAAATTAAGGAAAAATCACGATTACTGAGAAAGCTACACGTAGAATTTTATGAAACTTACCCATAATATACAACACATAGTAAGGTATCAAATAATATAAAAAGAAATTACCAGACAATTATGGTAGTATAGAAATTAGCACATGTATAAAATGAGCAAATCGAAGGTGTCAGTTTGCTATAGGAAAAGTACTTTCAAAAGGGAATATGATCGCCTCTAGAAGCAATACAGCGCATACAGGGATGTGTGACGCTTTCAATTATGCGGTCTATCAGTTCCATAGAAAGCGAGAGCCATTGCGCTTGCAAAGTAGTTGCAAGCGCGGCAAGTGTCTGAGAGAGCGGATTGAGAGCAGCTAGACGTCTCCCTAACGTGCTCGATAGGATACAAGTCCGGGCATCGAGCTGGCCACTGCATGCGCATAATTGTTTCCTGTTGAAGATAATCATCTACGATGCGAGCCCTGTGTGATCTTGCGTTGTCGTCTTGTAACAGGAAAGCATCACCTATTGCCCCGACATATGGGCGCACATAAGCATTAAGGATGTCATCTCTATATACCTGAGCATTCACGGTTCCCCTTGGAAAGACATGGAGGTCTGTGCGTCCACCCGAAGAGATGCCACCCCAAACACAGACACTGCCTCTTCCGTATGCATCTCTTTCACGGATGTTCGATGGATGATAACGTGTTACAGGTTCTCTCCGTATTAAGTAACGCCTACTCTCGCTTTCTAGACTAAACCTGGACGCATCCTTAAAGAGAACAGTCCTCCATTGATCAGGCGTCCAGTGGACATGTTGTCGTGCCCACTGCAAACGGTCCTTAATATGACGTGACGTGAGCGCACGCAAATGTCTGGTCGCCTCGCAAACAGACCACCTTCGTGAAGCCTTGTACGCACAGTTGACGTTGACACCAGCCTTCCGGTGGCTGAAGCAAGGGAGGATCTAAGAAGAGTCAGAGTAGCGGTTCTATTCCTGCGTGGACATAATGTCAAATATCGGTCATGGACGTTCGTCGTAGCAGTTGGCCGTCCTTGGCTGAACCTCCTAGATGCCGAATCTGTGGTCTGAAATTTCCTCCAAAGTCTATGAACTACAGGAGGACTCACATTTAGCCATCTGGCCACTTCTGTTTGACTTTGTCCTGCCTCTAATCTCCCAATAGCTCTGCATCGTAGTTCTGCAAGCAAATGATGCCTGGAGGTCATTGTTACGAATTGGCAATCTCAGATTTCTGATGTCGCTATCACAGTGAAATATGTGAACTTGCTCTCAAACATGGACTTTTACGCTCCTCGCAGATGACGTATTCCGAGTGCAGCGCCACTAATTTACCTATTGCAGTTTTACTCAGCTACTCTTACTGGGCAACATATTCGAATTTTACACGGTTTGTCTTATTTTTGAGAGAGTTATCGCTATTTTTGTGATTTTTCCTTAATTTATGATAACCAGTGTAAATCGAGAAATACCAGTGTTCGAAAAGAAGTGCGAGCCAGTGTATATAGAATATAAATTTTTATTCGTGCTCTGTACGACTAGAAATGTTTTAGAAGAGGCAAGATATTGATCATATGGAAAACTGATGCTAACAAAAAATTGTCAGAATTATGCGACTTAAATTTCATTGGAAGAAAAGACTGGCAAGAAGTATCGATTTTAAGGAGTCATATAAATGGAATTTCATTAAATGCAAAATTCCAAATTTTACCAGTTCTATAAACAGCGGCATGAAACCTATGTTTCTAAATCAAGGTTTTATTTAATATTGTTGTAAATATTTAAGTATTTAAATTCTTTTTCATTGAATTATTGTTTTTATGTATTGTTGTAATATTATGCATTTTATTGTTTTAGATTTTATTTTAATTCGTTTTGTATATTTTGTATATTTATTTCTTATAAAGAGTTTCCGATCTTTCAATTCTGAAGGCAGCAACGATTAAGTTTTAAAAAATATCTCAAGTAGAATTTGAGAATTAGGCAAATACGCTCCTCATGGGCCTTGGCAACCGATTTTCCCCGAAGCTTTTAGAAGTCTGTGCTTCACCAGTCCGTAGCCGTAATACGGCTCCAAGAGGTGGGATGGGTTGCTTGTTTGTTATTCACTTGTCAGACGCGTTTAAAAAATCGTTAGCTGAACTGCGATTTAGAGTTTATCTTGTACTTAATTTGTCATTTGACGATGTTTCTCGTGCGCTAAGGAAGAATTTCTTAATATCTGCGTTCTACGTAACTTATTTGCATTTATTTGTTAAGTTTTGCAATAAATTGTCAATTTCTTTCTGTTTATCTGGAGTGATTATTTAAAGAGTTATCAATGAAATCGTAGCCCGCAACAATATAAAATGAAACTTTAGTTTTGAAAACTGTATGAGTTTCGCAGATTAAAACGTGCTTAGAAATCTTCTGCCACATTTATACAGCTTTTCCCAGAATTTGCATTATGGCATCATGGGAAAGTTTGATTACATGAGGTTGTATTTTTTTTATTTTATAAATTCATCCGAGGAAAACTCTTTTTCTCATTTTCTCTACAGGACCCGCATAAAAAGTAAATTTTCTTATATTTCATATTAAGAAAGCGTAAAAACCCAATTTTACGTATCAAATGGAATTATACTGACCATCTATACAAGAATAAAAATCTGTTGAATGAATAAAACTTCGGATATGAAGAAAAATTACGTATTTTCAACAAAAAGAAAGAGGAATTTCTTAGCCTTAATTTATAAAGTGCTGAAAGAGAATCATCTTGTAATTCAACTGAAAGAGAAACACGGGAATATTAAATTAATAAGCTTAATTTGGCATATATTTTGAATAAAAGTAAATATATTTTGAGAACGTCCGTCATTTTCAGGAGTTAAAAGAGGTTTACTCCTGAAGAAGAAGAAGAAGATGGACTCATTGTTTGATCATCCTTGAAATCGTTAGGGTTTTCTTCAATATCTGCATAAAACTAAGGTTGTCGAATTTTTCTTCATCTAATATGCTATAACTAGTTTTATATTCCTTTTTTTATTCACCACAATTAATAATTTTGAAGTTATCCTATGCATTTTAATACTAAGAATAAACTGTTCGTGAGGCAATTTCATTGGAGTTTAGGGCAAATGTAGAAGTACTTACTTTTATCTTTTTTCTACGCATCCTGTGTACTCGGGATGCCAGCTGGATAGTTCCCAATATTTCCGAGTAATGGCTGGGTTGCGATGAGATATGAGCAATCATGGCCACTCGACATGTCAGACTGCTCATGGCTTCTTTGAGCAGCTGGGTGAGCTTGCTTTCCCTGTAGAAGAAAAATGGCAAAACAAATTATAAAATTAGAAATATCAGGTGCAACGGATGCTAAAAATGTACATTGCAGTTAATAAGTAACTGGAATTATTTCCTCAAAAGTTCTATGGCTCATTAGTATAAGCCTGTTTCAGTCACCATGAAGAGTTCCACAATGATGTAAGTGTGTTTTGTTCATATATTCCATTATATTACAAAGATGGCAATAAAGATTGTCAAAAATACCAATGCGATGGAGGTGCTTTTCCAGAAAGACATGGTCTGTCAATAGCTTGAACAAGGCCACAACTTTACGTCATGTCCTACTGGGAATTACATACAAGGTCTTCACCATTCTATCGCTTTGTCTTTTCTGCTAGTAGCAGTGCTTTATTTTTCTGAATTCAAAAATACTTGCTATGCAACTTAATTGAACTATAAGATATCTTGGAAGATACTGGTTGAATAAATTTCGTTCCTTTTTGGAATACTGCAAGGCTCAGTAATCCACTGTTATTTACTTTTTAGTTACAGAAATTCTGAGAGCAGAAGAAATTTTAATGCTGGAGAATTTCAGTTGATGTAGGACGTTCTATTGAGTTAATTCTATTCTTGAAATGTAATCTTTTATTTTCTATGAGGTCATTTTTTAGAAGTACATCGTAAGTATTAAACAAAGTTGGTGATTGAAGATATTACAAAAATTCGAAATATAGCAAAGTTTATTAATTTTATTAATTAAGAACTGAATTGATTGATTAAGAACTGAATCAGAATGACTTAAGATAAAAAGTAAATTTAAAAATAAGATATTGATTGGTGTATTTAAAATACGGATATAAAAACAAATATATCTCATATATATACATAAAGAGTTTAATGGAGTCAACGCAAGGAGGTAGAGAAGTCTAATAAATGTTTTCCCCCTTAGTTACGCACGCACGTACCAAAAAAAAGTTTAAATTTCTGTAATGTTTTAAAAAAAATTGAAGAACATTGTGAACTAATTCTCTTTACGGAATAGAGCATCTGAAAGTTCGTTTGTGGAAGGCAGTACGCTATCATTCTACTCTTTTCTGTCTCTGACATATGTTAGTCCTTCTTGCATAACTGTTCAATAAATTGCATATTCTGTTTCATCTGCTGCATGCGTTACATAATCGGTTACAATAAATGCAAAACAAGTCGTTTTTGAATTTCATTATTTATTTCATAAAGTACATAATTACTTCATTCTATTTAAACGTTTACTGACGTTATAAACTTCATTAGCGATGTCTTTAATTCAAACGGTATTCTACTATCTCTACATCATCCATTCTGTTTTGCAAATGTTGCCACTGAACGATATAAAGCGTTTAATTTACATTCTATGTGACTTCCTGCGTGATCAGTTTTCGTAGTGTTGCCACTTAGCTTTTAATGTTAATCTCTTTATAATTCTTTAAAAAAAACTGAGTTGCTTAAAAAGAATAAACGTACTTTTTAGTAATTTTTATCTTTGTTTAATTTTGATAATATATTTAACATACATGAAAGTAGATTTAATTCGTTTGTAAGCCTAGTAATAATTTTCATGAACATTTATATCTTTGTTGCAATTCATAAATGATGTTTCTAATGCCATATGCTACGTATTTAGTAGAGAACTGTTTTTTTTTCGTATTTTATTTTATCACTGTGTTATTACATTTTATGAAAGACGCATACATGATAGTATTTTAATTTACATACACGCACGTTTACGAGTGCATACGGTTGTGTATACTTTTAGCTTGTATTACGCATTTTGTACTTTCGTACGTTCTTAATTTTTCATCTTGTTGAGTGAAATTTATCAAAAGTGTTTAACAAATTCAGCGTGTAGAAATCCTATGCGCATTTTTAGCACAAAACGAGATTAATTCTATCCCGTCTCTTATGAATTATGATTATTAAGCATCGTATGCTGGCTCTATTAAATTCTAAAACCATCAAGAAGAGCAAAGATGTCGGCCTCAGCTACTTGCTGAAATTCTTTCGGGTAGAAAATAAAACAAATGAATGTGACCACACTCCACGGGTTAGATTCGAAATGCTTGCACAACGCTATCTTTGAATTCATTCTTATTTCTTCGTTAATTAATGTTTCGTGGTCGAATAATGACAAGGAATAATGAGAAAAAACCCAGAAAGAATTCGGAAAGCTATTCTGCATTCCAAACAGCAAAGCCGAAGAATACTTCCAGTCGAGAAGACTGGGTAATTAGTTCGTTATAGGTAGCCCTTTCCTGGAGACAGAAGATAGCGCACGTAATCAATTTCCGAGTAAAAACTCTTCTTAAGCACATGAATCATTCACTCTTGGATGCGATTGTGTTTGGTGTTACGAGGTAGATAATGAAAAAAAAAGTTGGAGCGCTTTCGGCTCGGCTGATATTTGTTGTGCTGTGATAGTCGAAGGGTTGTTTCGCAAGGCTTGTTTTCTTTTCTATTTACCTCATCGATTGTTATTCGCGGAATAACTGCTGAGAAATTTTAATTTGAGCAGTTCTAGTGTTTTAAAGAACATGCTTTTGAAGCCACGCTTTTCTATAGCATTTTGCTATGATATTTATATAAGCTTCCTAAAGGAAAAATTCTGATGTGGACGCTACATGACTTCCTTATACGGTCTATTAAATTATACATATTTTGATTTTCTGCATTTCATTTAAATTTATTTCCTCGAATTTCATTAGAGGATACATTTCTCATTTAATTAATTCAGTTCTCACTTCTTGGCAAGGCAAAAGTACATAAAAACTCAAAACATCTTCGTTAAAAATTGAAAAATATAGAAAAAATAAACACCAAATACAGTTAAAATAGTAAAAAAAATTTTTTTTACACAAAATCAAGAATTCGGCCAGCGGATTTTTCGGTGCACAAAATTGAAAGTTTACTTGGTCCCACTCGGGAAAAAAACACTGAAGGTCCACAAACTGACTTAATTTACTAGTCTATTAAGTTTCAAATGTAAACAAACAGCTGCTCCGTTAGGCTTAGTCCCACTTAAACAACTTTTGAATTGTTGATAATTCTACAACTATTGTATGCAGATTAAATAAAGGTATAAAAATCTTAACCGGAACATAAGAACAACATAATTCAATTACTTTATAGCCCCCCCCAAAAAAGGCACAATTTACCAATAAGAATAAAAAAACTCTGCTCACCGAGACGAGTAAAAGAATGGATATATATACATATATATGTATATTTATATACTTTTGGTGCAGCCGATTGCAACACTAAAGGGAGGTGCACAACTTCATGTTGTAGCAGTTCCATATTCAATTTTGAGTAATGCGAGATATATACGTACATACAGAGGTCACGAAAAAAAGTCTCTTCTGAATCCATTTTACAATCCGTTTTGGGAAAAACAGTTCTTTATTCTGTTCTTACGTACAGATGTCACGCAAAAACATCGTAAAATTGCATTCGATAGCGGTCAAAATGGGATACCCGAAATTTTTCATGATTACATTACTTCCCTTACTTCGCACAGAGAACTAAAAAAAATCAAGCAAATTTTCACGTGTTCTTTTTTATTTATTTTTCGATAAATTTATGGTATAAGGTTTGCTGTTCTACTCAGAAGATTAATCAAGTAAAAACGTACATTCTTATCTATGTATTTTTGGGGTTAATTCTATGACCTCATAATAATCAGATAAATATGTCCTTGTTCGCGAATTTTAATGCTTAATTTATAATACCTATATAACAGTTATTTTCTTGAAGGAAAATAATATCAAGGAAATGCGTAAGTCTCTTTTTTTATTTAGTGATTAATTTATTATGTCTGCATAAGTTTTGCTTCCCTGACTGAGAAAAATCAAATTAAACATACTTGTTTACTACTTTTGGTGTTTGATATTTTATGGTATCCATTCAAAGTATGTTTCCCTGCTAAAAAACATACAAATCTAATTGTTATTGTTATTTATTTATTAAGGTTTTAAGTACCATCATTGACGTCTTTCTAAAATTATACTTTAGACGTTTCATGGATTTTAAATTGCAAATGATAAATCGCAAGTTTATAGCAAAGAAAAAATAAATTGTGTATCGTCGGGATGTTAACAGAGGAAGTAATCTGTAAACACATTTTTGAATACAATGAGCTTAGTTTCATGATAAAATCTTATAAACCGGTATTATTTTTCTGCTTTTAAAAATGTAACATAAAAATGCGTTAAGGTTATCAAAAATAATAACTGCCCATTTTGAAGCTCCAAATCTGAAGAATCGGTACAAATTTTATCTGAACAGCGAGAAGCAACATGTCAGCCAGGAAGAAACTTATAGGTATACCAGAGCTGAATAATACTTTTTTTGGGAGTGAAATATATGTTTTCGTTATTTTTGGAAACATTTTGGCTCTAAAAATGGTGCGACGAAGATCTGTCCGGCAATGATGTTCTGGAAAACGTGGACCTCTGGATATTAAATCGAAGAATTCTGGCTAGTACAAGAGAGTTTTATGACGCTTATGATCTCCTTTATTGGTGAGATCAAATTATTTAAGTATTTAACTAATAGGCACTCTAAATGGCGCACAGAAAATAAATATTAACTAAGAGTTATTTCCTTTAAAGAAAATTAGAAATATTATCTAAGAGATATTTTATTGAGTTATTTCCTTTGAAAAAAATTAGAATTTTATCTAAGAGATATTTTATTGAGTCATTTCCTTTGAAGAAAATTAGAAATATTATCTAAGACATATTTTATTGAGTTATTTCCTTTGAAGAAAATTAATGCAGTTAGGTCTTGTCTAAATACGTAGATTACTTACTTATAAGGCACGTGTTTTTGTCCATTGAAGAGGGCCAGAATGACATTCCCGAGCGCAGACAAAGACAGACAACCCCCATCTCGAGGTTTAGTCGCTATTTTGTCACAGCTTCCCAAATCGAAGAGATGAAGGCGACTTCGACCACCTGCAACTGAATTTTTAAGGGTTAATTTTATTGTTATTGTACAAATACTTTCAAACGTAAACCAAAAGTAAGACTTAAATGAAATTAGAGATATTCGTATCCAAAATTACACACAAAGAACAGATGGTTAGAATCACAAGTACAATAAATACAGAGTATGGAGAGCAAAAATTACCTTATTAAGTATTTTTTGACTTTATATCGCATTCGGCAAGCAACCGAGAATTCCTCTGTGTTATTTTCACCAATGAAAATTATCTATTAACGTGATGTCGTAACCTACACAAACGTACCCCATGTGGGAGTTCACTCAACATCTCTGTTTCCAGTTGACTGCGGTGCAACATTACTTTCCATGATCAGACAATCGATTGACCACCATCTAATTATGCAACCACTAAAAATTAATTTCCACACTGAATGGGAACTAAGTTCGAAACGGGAAAAGGATTGTGATAGATCCATCTTCATTGTGGTCAAACATCTGTCACAAGTGTAGAGTTTTACACTTCTGTTACCATATTATTTAATTGGTTCCATGGTTGCATATTTGAAATATTACCCATGGAACTACCTCTCAAAATCATCACTGTATCGGGGTAAAGGTCTACGATCTTCTTTCTTCTCCATTCTTTGGAGCAGTCACTCATCGACCTTCAAAATGGCAATTCTTTATTGAGCGAGTGACGGCAGATCGAGCCACAGACTTGTACTAGACTTGCATGCCTATGATATATTTGCTTATTCGTCTGTGATTAGGCTAGAAAGCTGACTCTTAGGTTCTTCGGGCGCTTACAGTTCGTAATAGTCAGTATTACAACTTGGACTTTCAAGGTTTGGTTATCGTTGATTGTCGGCTACTCTGGTATTATGGTGTGCAACAGGAGATACATATCACAGTAGTTTTGCATCTGGTATTATGGTCTGCAACAGGAGATACATATCACAGTAGTTTTGCAAACTATACGATAATAGTTTTGTCCACATTTCTGTTTAATATGAGTTTAGGTGTCTGTACCGACTCTAATTTTATTTACCCAACTTACAATGTTGGGACTGATTGAACAACATTCTTTGTGGCCATGCCCTATGAATTTACATTTTCATTTCGTGCCACATTTTTTAAGCTTGATTGTATTATGACGTTGTATATCTGTAAGCTATCGATGTCGCTGTTCTGCGAATAACTTGTATTACGGGAGGTAATGCAGCAAAACTTTTAATGCGCCTATCTCCGAAAATTGGACGTCCATAAGAAAAGTGAAAAACATTTATGGAGTTCATTACGTAAAATCGTTCAATATGCTTATCGTTGATTCTGACCATCCTATATTACATTCTGCTTAAAAGGACTGTTTTCTTTCCGCCAACATGCTTTAAAAGTTAAAAAATATGTTTTCGTTTCACCTTTCTGGTGCTTTTTGCGTATAGTAATATTTTTAAAAAAATATTTCTCCATCGCATCGCATTTATGTTGGACACAAATACACTCACGTTTGTGAAAATTGCAACACCATGAAGGACTTACGCGAGTGAGCTGAAATTTTCAGGAAATGCAAAGTAGCGCATGATATGCAAATGATTAGAATTGCAAATCCGTAGCGCATGCGTATGCTGAGCAGCGCCCTCTGAACGGCTGATGGATCCGAATAAATAGACGGCTGTAGCGAGGCGTGTATGGTTATCGGTGGTTATCTGCTAGTGGTAAACGTTAACTCAATCTGTACTTATGCCTCGTCGACGAAAGAGAGCGAGATTTGAACAACTTACAGAGTTTGAACGAGGGAGAATCATCGGCCTTCGTGAAGCTGGATTGTCGTATCGTGCAGTAGCCTCTCGTGTGCAGCGTAACAGCAGCACAGTGATGCGCGTTTGGAAGCAGTGGACGGACGAGTGTCGGACAACTCGGAAATCCGGGAGTGGACCCCGAAATGTGACGTCAGCTCGCGATGATAGACACCTGGTCCGCATGGCGCGGACGGACCGTACAGCTTCCTCTAGACAATTGGCAGCACTGTGGTCAATAGCTACAGGTGTTTCATTGTGTGCTTCATCAATTCGTAGACGTCTGCTGCAGTGTGGACTGCGCGCACGGACTCCTTTATACAGGATCCCCCTAACGCACGACCATCGCCGCCTGCGGCTACAATGGGCCAATCAGCATAGAGACTGGCGTGCTGATTGGCAGCATGTCGTGTTTTCTGACGAATCCCGCTTTAATTTGTGGTACCATGATGGCCGCATTCGTGTCAGACGCTATGCCGGTGAACGCCACCTTCCGGAGTGCATTATCGAACGCCACAGTGGACGAACACCCGGAGTTATGGTCTGGGGCGCCATAGCATATCATAGACGATCTCAATTGCTACGAATTGTGGGCAATCTGAACAGCAACCGGTATATCCGTGAAGTTCTACAGCCCGAAGCTGTTCCCTTCCTTCAAAGCTTGCCAGGCGCTGTATTTCAACAGGACAATGCCCGCCCTCATACTGCTCGGATTGTTAAATCCTTCTTTGCAGCGCAGCAGGTACAGCTTCTTCCTTGGCCTGCGTGTTCCCCGGATATGTCGCCAATTGAACATGTGTGGGATGTCATTGGTCGGCGTCTTGCTCGTGATCCTCGTCCTGTTGCGTCTGCAGACGAACTTTGGGTACGCGTACAAACGATATGGAATGCTCTTCCTCAGTCAGACATTCAAACTTTGTTTGACTCCATGCCACGTCGTGTAGCAGCACTTATTGCGGCGCGTGGTGGCCACACAAAATACTGATTCTGATCTCTTGTTCTTGTTTGTTTGCTTTGAACATTTAATCATTTATTTGTACCACTACCACTCAACTGTGTATTAAATTGCATTCAATTATGACGATTCCTTCTTGGTGTTGCAATTTTCACAAACGTGAGTGTATAAAAAGGTAGCTGATGTTCTTGAGTATGTTAACAAAAAGAATAATATTTAAAAAAAATTGCATTTAGCAGTTATGAAAACCCGTTTTGTGAGTTTAAAACTTACCTCCTCCTTTACCTCCTCGTTCAACTCTGTATTGGTAGAGATGTAAAGTAAAAAGAAAATGGCTATTCCTTCCTTCATCATCCCCATCTGAAAAAAAGAAGGTGCCATTTTTTTTTTATTTACAATATATATTTTGAAAAAATAAGATTTATGGCACATTTAATAGCTTCACAAGATTATATTCAGATTACACAATAAATATATTGAAAGCAGACAGCGTAAAGAATTAAGAGTGGAAGAATATTAATTTAATTGTAACAAAAGAACATGCCGAAGAACTACATGTTTAAATAACTAACAGGAAATTGCAAATTTACGCACATTGCACTGCTTCTTGTAGTTTTTATTATTTGTTTTAGAATATTATTTTCTCCCGAAGAATATGGTAAAAAGTAATGAATATAAATCAGGTTGTGTTATAAGGCATTTTCTCCGTCCTTCCAGTATGCCTTCGTGGTGTGAGGGTAGTACACTCAGGGTGTATTCGAGTGGTCCAGGTTCGAGTCTCGGTAATAGCAGTGCACATTTTTCACATCTTTTGCTTAAAAAATAACCCAATGACTCTACAGTGTATTATCTATTGCTCTGCAAATCTATCTTGCAGACATAGCGAAAGATTTATGAAGTCGATAACATTAGAATCTTCTTACAAACAAAGAATTTGAACATTTTAAAACTGAACGCCGTTTTTTTGTTGTCAGAGATTAAAAGATGTGATACAAAACAGTGGTGTTCTAAACGCTTTTACAATTCGAAGGAAAAAAAACAATGCTTAGAAGTGTATTCGATTAGTTTAAAGTAGACTTTACTTTCGAAAGTTAAGCAACGAACGGAAAACTATTGATAACTCAAAAAAATATGCAAGCGAATTCGAGCAAACTTGGCAGTAATATTTATTTTACCACTTGCAACTCAGAAATATATGAAAATGTCATGCATAATATTTACATTTTGTGATATCAACAGGAACATAAAATCTACATTCGGATATACAAATAAAAAAAAAAGTTCTCATTAATGAATATGATCAGCCCGAAGAGCCGTACAGGTTTGACAACGAAGTCTCATGTTGTTTATGATATTGTCAATGAGCTGCTTGAGTAGTAATGCCCATTGATCATGTAAAGAAGTTCTAAACACATCTAGTTTTGTTGGAGGAGTTGGAGACCAGCAATACGCTGCCCTAGAGCGTGCCACACATTCTCAATGGGATTCACGTTGGAAAAGCATGCTAGCCATTCCATTTGGACTATTGTTTCTTCTTCAAGAAACTGGTGCACGAGGCAAGTAGTGTGAGGGTGGGCATTATCTGCTTGCAAGATGAAAGTATCGCCAATAGCGGTAGTATACGGTCGAATATAGGATCCAGTATGCCATCTCTGTATCAAATTGTGTTTTTCATGTCTCGAAAGCGCCACTTAGGATATATACTAGGTTTATATATAGCATTGTTCTAATATAAGTATTTTGACACAAAATCGGATTTTTACTGAAAAGACAAGCCAATTTTTTTTCATATTTCGTTTCTACGACTCAGATTATGTCTAAATATTAAATTTTGTAATTTTTGATGAAAAATTAACGGAGAAATTTAAAAATTTATCTTGGCGCAATTTTTTCAGTTTGAGCCAAGAATAATTTACTCGGCGAACTTCTTAATTTATAAAAACTTATTTTCCTTTCCTTTTTTTATTGTACACGAGCGGAAAAAACATCATTGATACATTCAAATAATTCTAACAAAGTGCGTAAACCACATTTGGCGTTATTTTCGCTTATAACGAATATGCCAAATTTCAAAACTCGCCAATATGTAAATTCATGTATGTCTTAAAAATTTTTAAATAAAAAACTCTTAATTTTTTTCACTTGTGCCTAGAAATACATCTACTTTAAGATGATTTAAAAATTTTATAGGTTATAATACAAAATTTTTTTCGAGAAAGTTATAAAAAATATTTAAAAATACAAATTTTAGAAATAAATCATAAAAAATGTGCGAATTATATTTCGATTAAGCCTAATTTTCGAATTCTGGAAGAAGGAATCAAGCAAGTTTAATAAAAAAAGTGATATTAATAAATATTTACCACATTCAATTAACATTCATGAGCTAAAATTTTGAGAGCTATTTTTTTAAAAACTACTCACGCGATTTTTACAAAATTTGACATTTTGGCATAATTTGAGTCGTAGAATCGAAACATGGAAAAACATTGGGATGTCATTTCAGAAAATGTCCGATTTTGTGTCAAAATACCTCTATTAGAACAATGCTATATATAAATCTAATACATATCCTAAGTCGCGCTTTCGAGGCATGAAAAACGGAAGTTGAATTTCACCAAACGGCCCTATAGAACGAGAGATATAGAACTTCTCTCCTTTTTTTTTCGCAGTGTACATATTAAGAATTCGCGAGAAATTAATGATTCCAAGGATTATGTCTTCATATGAGACTTCATCAGATACATAATTAGTGCGTAGTGCATCGCACATTCTTGTCTCATTTGGCTGCATTGCAGAAATTGTGTTAACACATCCTAGAAATGTTGTACTGTCTGCTTAAGCTGTTTGCTGATCTGTATCATTGGTTTTTATTTATTTATTTTCGTCCATCATATCTTGAACAGTGCCTCTTGCTATATTGTAAGGTTTTTAGCCTCCTTACCGCGTGCCTTCTTGTGTAACTGTAAAGCACGTCCGGCTAGAAATCGGGAGGTTTGGAGTTCGAGTGTCAGCAAGGGCGTTCCACATCTTTTACTTCTCCTGCTTCAAAATAAAAATTTAATGGGTTTTGCAAATGGCGCCAGAACTAAAAAAGGGGTGGACGATAATTCATTATACACCAAGATTTGGTTACTCACTCACGACCTCTCCATTGGCTCTTTAAGTAGGAGGAAACTGTAAGGTTTAAGAATTTTCTCCCTTTTTACCTCGTGCTTTCGAGGTGTAATTCATGTCCGGTTAGGCCCGGAGTCCCGGAGCGGTCATTACATATTTTTCAGGCATTCTTTTCCAAAATAAATAAATAAATAAATAGGAAAATGAGAATTGTATAGGTCATCACGGAAGCAAGAATGTCAAAAAAAGTCAAAAAGTCACAGACGTTTTATGCAAAATGTGTTGGATAAATAGTAGTAAGTTTTAATACAGAATATCTAGTTTTATTTGATTTTTCTGAATATATTTTCTTAAAAATCTAAATATGTAGCTTGTCCACTTTTGAGATATTGCATCAAACGCGTTTTTTTTGGGGGGGGAGGGGTATTAACGCTTTCTTCTTGAGAATAAGTTAATTAAAGCATATTTTTTTTATGAAATTTATTTGGAGAAAATTAATGTATGAGAACAAAAGCACAGAGAATCTGCTTTTAAGATCACGCGATCTCATTTAAGATTTTAAGCAAACTATTTTAAGCAATTAGCTCCGCGCCATCTGGCGGTAAGTTATGTTATTAAAATGATGAAAAAAGTGTTTTCCCTGAATTCAATTTTTCCCTTTATTTAAGGGGAAATGCTAGAAAAATGCTGGATGTTTTATGAGAGATGAAATGCAGAATTGTTAAAATATTGATTATGTTTGGAAAAGAACTGTTCTTAAGAATGTATGACACAGAACAGATATCACCCCTCGTTCGAACCAAGTGCTTGAGATGACCATTTTGAAAATGACCAGTGTTTCTGAGAACATAAATAAAAGCGACCATTCAGCATGATCTCTCTAAGACGTTCATGTCCACAAAAGACTAGAATCACTTACAATGTGAGTGATCGTTTTAGAGAAGATTCTATGTGTCCCACGGCATTTTCTTCAAAGGAAAGAGTTCTAACTCTAAAAGTGTGTCTGGCAATATAACAAAAGACTTTATCATTTGCCATTTTTGCTAAGTAAACAATTTTTGGGAATTTTTCATCATAATTGTATACTGATAACGCTTTAATGCCAGCAAGTGGCCAAATCTATGAAATAGTGCTAGTTCTTCCACAGTTCGATTTTTGGTATCTGGACGGACTGGTTATGCAGAGAGTTTGCTTGTTTTTCTATGTGTGCTATACGTGCAAGTTAGTTTCACTTTGGAAACTTCACACAGATATGCACCACTTTACGCCAATAGCCTTTGAAGACTTTGTCGTAACTTATAAATTACTCAATGAATACATTATTAATGCTCCAGTTTTGGAAAAGGTCGCGGGAAATGCTTGTAAGACAATTCTATTTGAAATCCAGAATTTTTGTACCTGAACAGTAATATACATGGGAATGCTTTACAGCGCTCCTGACATTTGTTGAAACATAAGTAGAATATCTCTTTTGGCTTCTGTCGCATACTGGCCGGGCTATCGTTTTTGAGAGTTTGGATTGTTTGTGAATTTTGACTAACTGGAACCATATTGATAAGAAAGAATAGCGGAATCAAATAAGTGAGAAACTGGGTATATCATTTGTTATTATAACGATATTCCTGCCGCTGCACATCTCTATTTTATGCCTTCCTCCAAACTTTTATGTTACCTACATTCTAAAGTTTGAACATCTCCTTGGAAATGACAATGTCCCGAGAGAAGACATGGTTGGACATGGTGACCTGAGGAAAGACTAGTATTGTTTAGATGTTCACTGGTTGGACATAGCGCTGAAAAGCTCACCTTAGTTGCCTATTCAGTCAAAGTAAAAAATCTGATGTATACAGCACGTGACTTCTTTGTATGGAATATTAAATTATATGCATTTTTTGCTGCATTTCTTTTAACTTATTTCTTCGAATTTCGTTAGAGATAGATTTCTCATTCAATTAATTCAGTTCTCACTTCGCGACAAGGCAAAAATACATAAAACCTCAAAATATCTTTATTAAAAATTGAAAAATAGAGAAACATATAAAACATAAATACAATTAAAACAATTTAAAGAGCAATTTTTACAATTAAAATTAGAGTTTCTACGCAAAAACAAGCGATTCGGCCAGCAGGCAAGAAAGCAGATTTTTCGGTTCACAAAACTAAAAGTCTACTTTTGGTTTTACTCTCGGCAAAAAGACACTGAAGGCGTAGAAACTGACTTAATTTGTTGTGGGTGCTATGTTGAGTCAATATATGGGATAATTTAATAACTTAAATGATAATTCCAGAATGGATAAAGCATGATTTAATTCGCAATTATAAAACACGTTATCTTTGTTGTTGAAAAGCTTCATTTCTCTAGATTGGCAATAAATCCACTATTCTGCTAAGTTTCAAATGTAAACAAATATGGCTGCTATGGTAAAAAAAAAGTAGACTCAGCCTCACTTTAACAACCTTTAAATAGTTGATATTGTACAACTATTGCATTCAGGTTAACTAAAGGCATAAAAACCTTAACCGTAAGATAAGAACAACATAATTCAATTACTTTTAAAGCAAAAAATACGTAATTTACAAACATATAAGAATAAAAAAAAACTGAGTTTACGGGAACCAAGTAACAGAGTGTATATATATAATTTTAGTACTGCCGATTGCCACCAAAAAGGGATGTGCGCAACTACATGCTATAGTAGTCCTATATACAAAATTTCAACGTTCTAAGGCTACTCGTTTTTGAGTTATGCGAGATACATACATACGTACGTACGTACATACGAGGCGTATTCGGAAACTAAGTACCATTTTGAAAAGAAAAAAAAAAAAAAAGTAAAACAATTTTTTCGAATCCAATTTTATTTTTACATGAAAAAAAATGTCTTAAACTATTTTTCAACATAGTTTCCGCCAATGATCAAACACTTGTCATAGCGGGTGACCAGTTTTTGTATACCATCGTCAAAGAAACTTCCCGCCAGTTTCGATAACCACGACTCCACAGCATTTTTCGTATCATCGTCAGATCCAAAGCGCTTGCCACCAAGCTCGCGCTTCATGTGCAGGAACAAGTGATAGTCGGACGGCGCCAAGTCCGGGCTGTACGGCGGGTGATCGAACTGCTCCCAATGAAACTATCGAATTAACGATTGAGTGACACCAGCAGTATGGGGCCGAGCATTGTCATGGAGCAACACAATTCCTTTACTGAGCATTTCTCTTCGTTTGTTTTGAATGGCACGCCTTAGTTTTGTTAAAGTCTCACAATATCGTGCCGCATTAATGGTTTCACCTCTGGGAAGAAATTCAGTAAGCAAAACGCCTTTCCTATCCCAGAAGACAGTGCACATGATTTTTTGTGATGACATTGTCACTTTGAACTTTTGTTTTTTCGGAGAATGAGTGTGTCTCCACTCCATCGATTGTTGTTTCGATTCTGGTGTGAAATGACACACCCAAGTTTCATCACCTGTCACAATTTGGTTTAAAAAGTTTTCTCCCTCATCACTGTACCGCGTGAGAAATGTCAGGGCACTACCAAGTCGCTTTGTTTTGTGAACACCAGTGAGCATTTTTGGAACCCATCGGGAACGCAGTTTGCGATAATTCAAGCGGTCAGACACAATTTTGAACAAAACAGTACGTGGAAATGCCTCTGAAAGAGTTGTCATTGTGAAGCGTCTGTTCTTCATCAACTTTCTTTACCAAATCATCGGTGACAACAGAAGGCCGACCACTCCGAGCCGCGGCGTGGACATTTGTTCGACCTGCATTAAACGTTCTTACCCACTTTCTCACCATTCCATCACTTATCGCGTATTCACCGTAAACTTCTGTCACTTGACGATAAATTTCGGCCGGTTTAACATTCCTCGTGTTCAAAAATTTAATCACGGCACGAATCTCACAGTCAGCGGGAGAACTAATTGTTTTAAACATTTTGAATGTACACAGCAAACTGAAAACACAACATAGAGCAACCAAAATGGCGACAACTGAAAGTCAGTGAACAAGAAAGACTAGAGCGCATGCGCGGGACGCCTACCACAGCTCTGCGACGGCGCTAGAATGAAACGGTACTTAGTTTCCGAATACGCTACGTACAAACGCCACGAAAATATCTCTTCTGAATCCACTTTAAATCAGTTTAATAATTCGTTTGGGGAAATCCTTTATTCTGTATTTCGAGTCCTTTATTCTGTCTTTACTTACAGATGCCACACAAAAATAGAGTTAAATTGCATTTGTTAGCGGTCAAAATGGATATTTTAGTTGAAATATGGTACCTGGAATTTTTTGTGATTACAATACTTCCTAATGAAACGGTTGTGGCAGGAATAGGTATATGTTTCGCATCAAAGGGAGCTACGCTTTCTTTGTTTAATTGCTTTTTGCTAAAAATGCGACATCGCGCCAAATGGTGAAGAGGCGCTTTAAGTCTGTTTGTTCTTCAAGACGAAGATAACCTGGATAATGCCACTTTACACCACTTTTTTTTGCAAAGAATGCGCTTATGTTCTGTACTAAACAAATTCAAGTATTGCAAGTTTCATGACATGAAGTCATTTTACCGGAATATTTTGAATAGAGAGGAGTATTTGAAGCAGCTGGTACTATATTGAGTTATCCCCAGTGGGACGGGATAAGGTATCTACATCAACTTGGAACAAAAGTAGGTAGTAATTTTACCTTGCTGTTATTCTTAGCCCAAGTTCTGAAGAGTGCATTTTAATTTTAACATTCTTTTTCCCAAAGTGGCAAAGCAGCATATGCGGCACATTTTGCTGTTAGTTCAGTTATATAATTATTAATAGGAATATTAATGATGTATATAGGGATTACACAACAAGGCGGGAGCCGGTGTCAACGATAGTTCAAGACCTACGAATCGGAAATTACTGTCTGGAAAAGAGTCTCTTCCTGGAAGATATATAGAGCTCGACGAGAATGTCCTATAAACCCTGGTGAAATAAAATCCCACCGTAACTCTTAAGAACTAGCAGAGGAAAAAAAAGATTAGGTTATTTGAATATGGCAAAGCCACGAGGACTGTCAGCATAAAAGGAGGGTTGCCTTCGTGGAGAACGTTTTGACAGACAATGGCTCGTATTAAAGTTATCCATGGGGAAAATCACGAAAACCAAAAATGCAGCCCATTCGAACACAAGCCAAGTCGAACTACCAGTATTCAGCGGTCTTAACAACTGAGCCACTGGTGAGGCAGTAGAGGATGAAGTACTGGATATTTTAAATTCAAAAATAATTTTCTTTATCTCAGTTTTGAAAAATGAAGGAGGTACTAAAAACAGCATCGTTTATGGGATGATTCAATTGTAATTTAAGAGAGGTTTATGCATTTCAATTAAATCCTCAGTTTCCTCAATGCTTAGATTCTACTGGAAAAATTTAAATGAAAAAGCATGATTTACTTGACAAATGGGTAGTCCTTTGAGATTTTCTAAATTAAGGTTATTGGATCAAATGCTCAAAATGGTCTGTCATAAAAGCAAAACGCAAAAAACTCCTTTTTTTTTTGCGTTACAGCATTATCTTAAAAATTTACAGTATGATGGAAATATTACAGAAGAAAATATACTACTTGGCAAAGAGTTCAAACATATTAAACCAGAACCCCTGTAGTCTCGTCTCCAGTCTTCTTTGGCAACTTTAATCTTTGTCTAGTATCACTTACCGTATTTGTAATATGTAATACAATATTCATCTTCGAGCCAAAACGGGACTAAAAAAAAGTGTTAAAAGAACTTCTAACATCATGACGAGTTTTTCCCTCACTGTCCTCACATTAGCATTTTTCATCACTCCGTCCCGTAATTTCTAACATTGTAAAGACACACAGGCAAACAGTAAGTATATTAGGAAGAAAAGCAGAATAATCGTAGCCGTAACTGGTATATTTTTTCCAGTCACGTAGGATGCTGCTTTTAGCTTCCATTACAGAAGCTTAAGAAGATATATGAGGGGACCGTGGGGAGAAGCAGAGTAGGGGGCCAAGGGCTTTGTATTGATCCTTCCCCCATTTTTTTTCTCATGAATATTCCGTAAAGATTCGCACACACACACGCAGACGCACAGAAAATGGGCATTTTTGGGAAGTCCGTTCACGCCCTTTTTTTAAGAGCTTTCTGTAGAGTGTTGAGCTTAAATGTATATCAGTGGGTATATAACCCACACTCGTTCTTCTTATTTATGTTCACAAGAAGTGGAAGTCCATTCAATAAAGTATTAACCGAGGCACAATTTATGAACGGCTTGCCGGATGGTGAAATCCTTGTGCAGGAATGACAATGACGTCATTATCAGGAGACAAAGAACTTCCGCTGAGAGCCCTTTATTGGTTCTTTTGTCTCTTGAATTGCAATTTAAGCCAAAGGAATTTGAATGCTTCAACACATGGTGCCATTAAACTGATCTCTTTAGTCCATCAACAGATTTATTTCATCAACACATTACTCAAAGTCTTAAAAAATCTATTAACCGATTAAGAAGCTAAGTTACTCGCATTTTTATTAACGAATGAGAAAGTTGAGAACAATGCTGCAAAATCAAGTTAATGATTATGAAGTCTAGCTACTATAATTGTAACTTCAGTACTCATTTCATAATTTATAAACTTCTTAAGTATGCCAACTTCTCGTCTAATAGTCTAACTGATGGGTAGAATATAAATAATCTGTCTATTCTTTTACAGGAGACGGCTTCAAAGAAAGAATAGTTTCCAGTGTGTTGTTGTTACTGTCCTTCGTGATCTTTATTTGATGTCTTGTGTAACTTATCTTCATGGTTTTTATTCGCATCTTCCTGATCTTTGCTTGTTGTAGTGTTGTTGTTGCGACTTATTTTTGTGATCTTTGTTTGATGTGTTGTTGTTGTCATTTGACCTTCTAAACTGAAAGGATCTCGGTCATGTTCCCAAATTCATCATGGCGGAGAGGATGAGAGCGCCTGTTGTTGGCCAAAGCTTTGGGTACCTAACAGGCGACAGTATAGTTTCTACACAATTCCGTTTCCGTTTTGGTGGATAACATCCTTGGAGATGGATGCGATCATCTTTTACTTCTTTCTCTTTAGTGGCAAACTGTAGACAAAGACTTTCAGCTCAACAGCATTTAAGCGCCTCATATAGCAAAGACAACATCCACGCAGCCTCTTGGATTCGAAAATAATAATAATAATAAAAAAAATAATAATAATAAAAATAAACAAGGATTTAACAGCCGGTACCGCCAATCACCATACCTATTGGAGATACTGTTTCGAATGCTTTGTTTTAATTAACCAGAAAGAGAAGCATTTTTTAAGATCCAACTAAACCTTAAATGAAACTATACTTCTTGAGAAAATAATTGTAACTGTAACTGGTACATGTTTTCACAGATGATTGTTATTCATAGAAATGACCAGTAATTTAATTTCAAGATAAAATATGCACAATATTTTTCCTGAAAAGATGAAAATTATGACGTACACATACATACTTTCCAGTTGCAGAAATATTTAAGTAAAATAAAATAAGCACTCGTATCATCTGAAGGTTTTAATTTCATCATGTTGTAGAGTCATTAGGTTTTTTTATGTAGGAAACGTGAAAAATGAGTAATGCGCTCGCCGGAACTCGAACCTGGACCTCTCGAATACGCGCCGAACGTGCTACCGTTACACCACGAAGGCATGCTGGAAGAGAGGGAGATGCCTAGCTGTCAATGCTACGTTACCATGGTAACGCTAACAGAAAGTGCTTTATGAGGACCCGATGACCAGAGAGGGTTCCGGATATTCATTTATCTTGTTTTGATGATAAAAAATAAGGTTATGAGATTTTTTGGATAGTTTCGGAACATTTGAAAATCTGGGGCTCTAGACCGAAGCCTTAGGGGTCTACGCGATAATCAGGCCTCCGTGCATTCTTTCTATTATTTTTCTTCAGGAGAAAGAGAATCTGAAGAAACGGTTTCATTTATAGTGTCAATTAAGTTTGTATTTGAACGTGACGTTATCATGAAAATGAAGTTCCCGCCTTCTTATTAAAAAAAAAAAACAATTTTCAGTATAATACTGAACACTGTAACTAGTGTTAATGTTACTCTTATTTTGGATTTTCTCAGCAGAAATTGGATATATTGCAATCTTAACAGAATTATAATGTTACGGCAGATACATAGAAAAGAAAAATGCAGTTTCGTTAATTTCTTTTAGAACAGTAATAATAATGATCATGATGATGACGGTGATAACAGGTGATGCTCGCTAAGACGATTGTTCGTAATTCGACTAATAGTTATTTCTACGAATAGTTCTGAACGTGTATTGTTTAATAGTGGTTACCATAAGTAATAATTTTTATTTATTCTATTTCTAATATATGATAGAGTACAGTAATAATTTCTTTTATACTCTATATTTGTAAAACATGCATAAGTATCTG
Source organism: Stegodyphus mimosarum (assembly GCA_000611955.2). NCBI lineage: Eukaryota > Metazoa > Arthropoda > Arachnida > Araneae > Eresidae > Stegodyphus > Stegodyphus mimosarum. The sequence goes on from KK119175.1 coordinate 606,112, forward strand.
TATGTCAATGCATTTATATCATACCTCTGCTTCTGGCAGCCAAGGCAGCATCCAACAGGTAGGCAGCTTTCTCCGCTGTAGGCGCCCTAAGTTCACTCTGGTTTATAAGCTGAGCTCCGAATATAGGATCATCCCTCAAGTAGACTCCAGGAGAAGTACCACTGCCCTCAGTTCCTGAAGATAAAATCACAGATGTGTAGAGATTTGTTGGCAGAGAAAAAAAAAACAAATATAAAAATTAAAATTAGGCAAAAAAAAAATCAAAATTAGATTGGTATAGATTTGGATTGGATGAAATTTCATCAGTTGAAGGTGATAAAACTTACAATCTTCTTTACAGAACCGAACAAACAGAAAACGAATGTAGTAGTACCACCTGTCGAGGACGTTACGTACTACATAAAAAGCAAAAATATTTGAAGCTTGAAAGTATTCGAAAGAAATGAAATGGAATTTATGCCATTCATTCCAAAAAGAGACGCCCAGCACTTACAGTGGTTAGTGACGCTGACTGCCTTTCCAATGGACCCGCTTTCGAATCTCGGAGAAGGTATGGATGTTGGTAAGCGTATAGTGTCTGCATAGGAAGAGGATGTTCAAATACACGGTGAGCCCAAAGTCCTGTCGAAAGGTTGGTGGAAGGAGAAAAGGGATATAGAATTTTCTGTACGTCCACCGTCGTGTTCGTTCTCAAAATTGGGCGGAACTGCACAGTTTATGCGGTGGGACTATACCTGTACGATCAATGGTGAAATCCTGGTGTCCCGCCCACATCTATCGGTAGTTAAAAACAGTGAAATCTGTGAATGAGAAAGACTTTAAGGAAATCCACCAACTGAAGTAGCTTTGTGGAAACGTTTGCAGAATCAAAGTCAAAATTATGATAGAGTTATGATTAGCTATCGACGATTTGTTTATTCTCTTCGAACGTAAGTACTTCTTTGTTATAGCGGTCTCCTACCATATTTGGCGATTTTAGATTTGCGCCAAGATCTCAGCCATAATTTCTCCAAGCTCATGAAATGGAAATGTGAAACTAAACAACACAATATTTAATAATAACAATAATACTCACATGTTATTTCCTAAGAATAATTCTAAGAATCCTTATCCTTATTATTATTATTTTATCGCATATAATTGTTCCAATCAACTAAAGCACTTTCACACATATTAATTGTAAAAATTGTTTTTTAACTGTTTTAACTGCATTCGGTGTTTTATGTTTTCCTGTATTTTACAATTTTTAATGAAGATGTTTTGAGTTTTTATGAATTTTTGCTTTGCCTCGAAGTGAGAACTGAAGTAATTGAATGAGAACTATATCTCTAATGAAATTCGAGGAAATAAGTTTAAAGGAAGTGCAGCAAAAATGTCTATAATTTATTAGGCCGTACAAGGAAGTCATGTGGTATCCACATCAGAGTTTTTTATTTTTAGGAGAAAAGCGGTTAGTGGATAGAATGACCCAAAAGATATGCTATTGGGCAGATAACCCTTTTCATCCGAATTCAAATAATTGTAACTGGTTTCTTTATTAATTTAACTTAAGAGTATAATACATTGACACAGGACTAGCACCAAGCCTTTTGTCTACCGGTTTCAATCTCCCTGTGCGTTCTAAATGCTGCTGCCCAGTGCTTCCTCTAAATTAAAAAAAAATTGCCATCCCTAAAGTTTTCTGCGCTTTCACTAAATTCTAAAAATTTTGCCGTCTCTAAATTCAGCTGTTCTGTACAATCGCAATGATTGCACCAGCTTCTAGCGCCCGACTCTGCGTCTGTTTGACATTTTCATCTGCTTCATATTCATGCTTTTGATGCGACCTTGTGGAAAATCGTTGGTCCACCATTTTAAACACTGGTTCATTTTAACCAAAGTGTATTTTTCTACCTACGTATTTACTTTTAGCAGCGTTTTTTATCTGAGTTTAACCAACAAAGTTTTCTAATAAATATTATCATGAAGTTATGTACGACTCTAAACTTAAATTAATAATCCATGTCAAGAATATCTTTATTAATACTGCGAATTCCTCGGCCTTTCTTTCCTATATTTTACTTATACACTCTATACAAAATTTTTCATGTCTCTAGAAGCGCCGATTTGAGATATATATTAGAATTATTTATAGTCTAGTTCTAACATAGGTATTTTGATACAAAATCTGATTTTTTTAAAATAACATACTGATTTTTTTTTATATTTCTACTCTATTATTCAAGTTATGCTAAAGTGCAAAGTTTTGTAAAAATCGCACGATTAGTTTTTAAAAAATTAGTTTTCAAAATTTTAGCTCCTCAATGTTAATTGAATTTGGTATATACTTATTAATATCTCGCTTTTTATTTTAAACTTACTTGATTCCTTCTTTCAAAATTCGAAATTTAGGTTCACCCCTCCATAAAAAAAATTCCCAGATAATTTTCTGACTTATTTTGAAATATGTATTTTGTAATAATTTTTATAAATTTTTCGAAAACTTTTTTTAATTATAACTTATAAAATTTTTACCATCACGTTAAAGTAGAGGTATTTCTAGGCATACCTGAAAAAAAAAAAACTAGTTTGTATTCAAAATTTTTCAACAACTATGTGAATTTATATATAGGCGCGCTTTGAAATTTGGCATATTTGTTAGAAGCGATAATTAAGCAAAATGTGGTATAGGCACTTTGTTAAAGTTATTTGAAAGAATGAACGATGCGCCTTTTTTTCCGCTCGTGCACAATGAAGAAAAGGAAAGGAAAACAGATTATCAAAAATTAAGAATTTCCTCCAATTGAATTATTCTTGGCGCAAACTGAAAATTATGCGCCAAGATAAATTTTTAAATTTTTCTGTAAGTTCCTCACCAAATTTTAGAAAATTTAATATTTACACATAATGTGAATTGTAGAATCGAAATATGAAAAAAAAGTCGGTATATCATTTCAGAAAAAGTATGATTTTATTTTAAAATACCTATGTTAGAACAATGCTCTATACAAATCTAATATATATCCTAAGTCGCGCTTTGTAGACATGAACACGCAGATTAAATTTCGTCAATCGGCACAGTAGAACGGGAGATATTTTCACTTTTTTTTTTTTTTTTTTTTTTTTTTATTTTTTTTTTTTTTTTGTGCAGTGTGTACAAATTACTTACGTATGAATTTATTTATATATGGGTTAATGTTTTTTATGTTTGAGCTATGTTTGTTATTGGAATTTATATTACGTATATATTTTCAAATATTATAAATTACTTAAATCCTTTCTCACACATTTTCACTTTTTTGCGAAGTAAAGATATGTGCACTACTCTAAGGAAGTTTAAATTGAGAAGTGCCAGTCTGTTCCAGTAGACAATGAAAAAAGATGATTCATGGTAACGAAATTTGTTCGAGACGGAATTAGAAAAAACATAAAGATATGAATAATTGTATACATTTTAAAAACTGTTTTAAAACAACTCTTTAGAGCTAAAATCAGTTACGTTAATCGATACAGTAGTTAGCGTTGCTAATCGGCATATTGTTGTGCTCGGGTTCAAATCCCAGAGGCTTGGATGTTGAAAGTGTAAAGTGACTTAGCAGCATGGAGTCATTTAAAATGCACAGTAAGCCAAAAGTCCTCTTGAGTGGACCCTTTCTGCGGGGGGATTTTTCTTCAAAATTAGGACGGAATTGAGCAAAGTCCTACTGTCACTTATAAGATTCGCAAGGTCTATGCCAAAGACAAACGTAATTTTGCGCTCCTCCCGACAATAAAATTCATAGGTTTGATCTGATGTTACTGTCAGACAAATGCGATAAATCGGAACAAAGCTAAAAATCTAAAAGCAAGTATAAAAATACTGTAGTTTAGAGTGCAGTTATTTAACTAATACACAACACTGTTTGCTAGTTTAACTTGAGGTAAGAGTGGCGTGAGGTTAGGTTAGGTTAGGTTAGGTTATTCAATTACGGCAAAGCACACGAGAGCTATCTGCCTAAAGGGAGGGATGCCTTCGTGGAGGACTTTCTAAGGGAAACTGGCTCGTATACACGTTACACATGGGGAAAACCACGAAAACGCCCATGCAGCCAGCCCGTTCGCGGGATTCGAACCTCGGACTGAACTACCAGTGTTCAGCGTCTTTACCGCTCGGCCGCTGGTGGGCGTGGCGTGAGGAATAACAAGTACGGAACATGCATACATTACATATTTGTTAATTAATTTAGCAAAGTTTCAGCAAACTCTTTTAGAAGATATATAAAAGTATTACAAAACATTATTTTAAAAACAAAATATATATAAAACGCCAGTTATCCGTATCTGCTGAGACGCACTCATGTTCGGATAAGACAATGTAAAATTTATTCCAAAACCTACTCTGCGGAATTTTCAGGACTTGTTGAAACTAAAACGGTATTCGACTGCCTTCTATTTGTTTAAAATTAATAATTTTTTACATAAGAATAGATGTCTAAGCTTCTTCTCGAAAAATAAATTCTGCGGGATCTTATAAGTCACAAAAACTGTTGTTGTTGTTGCTCTTGCTCACTTGTCTGACAGAGTCAGCCCAAGCCCACGAGAATTCTCGTGTCAAGGAGCGCTAGATTACGCCTGTCGTTGGCGACAGCCTTGAGCACCTAACAGGTGACAGTACGATTTGCCTCAGTTCCGCTTCCGATTTTGATGGAGAGCACCCCGGGGGGATGGGTCCGAGGGTCTCCCACCCCTCTCCCCTTCCACCAAACCACATGAGAGGACTTTCGGCTCGGCGCATATTTAAAGTGCCACCATGCCGCACCGACACTATACCTTTACAAACATGCATGCCTTCTCCGGGATTTGGAACCGAGCCCTTCGGCACGGCAGTTAGCGACCCTAACCACTATACAGGTTGGGCGGCGTCACAAAAACTTCTTATAGGAATTACATATTTTGTTACCTAAATTCAAAATGCATGCGAAAACTCATAAAAGCCAGCTAGTTAGAAAAAATTAGAAAAATCCAGCATATAAAAAACATTTGTTGCCAAAAGAATTCTTTACTTAATTATGTCTTTAATTTACCAACGAAAAAATGTGCAATTGTATTCGTTTCAAAGAAGATATTCTTTTCCATGGTCCATATTGCAAATTTGTTTTGAGAAAACGAGGTAAACTGGACAAATCTTCTTACAAAATGACACCTGTTTATTAACATTAAAGACTTCATTATACGATGAACTTAAGACCGTTATGGCAACAATGGTCCTCACATTCCTCAATTCCTTTTATTGGTTTTATTTTGAAACTAAATCCTTGGACAATTCGATTAGTTGGTATTCAATTGCAATTCAGAAATTCATACGAACCACATCATAAGCTGTTAAACATTAGCATTCAAAATAACAGTTCTGATTATTTAAAGATATATCCTTATAAGACCTTGAGAATGTTATTGAATGGCTTTATACCGCGTCCAATGGTCAACGAACCGTTAAGGAAAGCTTTTACTCTCCCCTTATTCCGGAGGCTGCAGTGGTCTCATGGGGTTTGGGACCGCGTCCCACATTAGGTCCCTCTTCCTTCAGGTAAGCAGACAGCCCCACACATCATACAACGGAAGAAAACTTCTCCGCCTTTTCTTTCCCGCGCGTTCGCGGAGAGTAATTGGATGTACAAACGAAAGGAACCAAGTAACATAATGTTAATGCAGTTTGCTGGAACGCACTGCGAAGGAGGTTCGATTCCCGATGAGGATATCCTAGCCTTTGTCGTTTCTGGAGGGAGGATACTGATGAAATTAGGGCTGGGCCCTGCATTCCACCCCACCATATACACTACAAAGCAATCAATTGTTTCCATTGTATGCAGACAACAACCAGAACTGGCTACAACGAAGGTTTTCTTTATGGAAGTTGTAAGAAGACAGCGACAGTTTTCTTGATAAAAGTTCTTCGCATATCAAGTAGAACACCTTGCTGAAGATGTCTTATTGAGAAACATATTTTAGCAAAGTTACTCACGGAAAACATTCCTTGTGATAATGAGCAATTAATATTTACATTTCAAAACTGTTGAGAAATTAGAATACATAAATGGCAAGAAAAAAAAATCTTGGGGCACTGAAAAAAAAAAAAAATCTAAAAGGAAACATTAATGATGGATGAAATCATCCATTTCCACGATATTGTTACGAATAATTATTTAGGACTGTTATAAAATTATTATAGTTATTTAGAATTGTTATTAAAATTGTTTTTATTTCCCCGTGCAATGCAGCACCAGACTTATTTGAAAAGAAAGCTACGCCGAAAAAGTAAAAATACAAGAGCGCGTGCATTTAATATTTAATAAATAGATATCACGTATTTGTATTGTTTTGCTATCCAAAAAAAAAAAAAAAATCGAGAAAACAGATTTTACGAGAATATTCTCACAGTGATTAAAAATCTTATAAAAGCCGAATTAAAACATCTCAGCTCAGTTGTTTGAAGCGAACTGTTATTGTTTACTTAGCGCTGTTATTGATTTGTAGCGAATTCGCTGTGAGATCGAATTAGTTTCTCTGTATTTTGAATTTGAGTTCTGTATATATTCTAGTAGTTTTTATTTCTTGTGAAAAGAATAAATTTTATTAACTTTTTATCGACTTGTGCGTTCAATCCGTTACGAACCCGTACGCACGATACAATATTTAAGAATCACGAGTTGGATAGCTGGTTTGGCAAACCGTGAGATTTCCATCATAAAGCAAGTTTGCTTTTGGCGATTATTTATACAATAATTTAGTTATTGAACTAGCACAATGACTGTTTGAAGACAGTGGTAATAAAGTTAAAGATATGCAGAGGTAAATGATTACTGAAACGTTTTCAAAAGCAATTAGAAAAATTATAGTGATTTTTAGCCCAAAGGAGCGTTAGCTCAGAAGGGCTATTAATTTCGTTTTGGCATTTTGCGTCGATTCACTATAAATGCCCGTATCACTTTTCAAACTGTTGCCACCAGATATTATTTCCCCGTGTTATATTTAAAGAAATTAAATAATGAAGAATCTGCATGTATCTTTCATGCATTGTGATAAAACAACAATACATAGAGTCATCAAATTTTTAATAACGTAATCCTTCTCCGAATACGGGCATCTAGAAGCCCAAATTTTGAATTTGTTTTATTACTGATTTCACATTTTGTAACGTTTTAACGAATTTTTTATTAAGAAATTCAACGATTTCAAGGCGAGCAATGGCAATACTGTACTAGGGGGAAAAATGAAAAGAAAAAAACTGAAAGGTTTCAGATTTTACGCTACGCAGAAAGGGACTTTTTTTTAACGTTTGTAGAGACATTAGGTTATTTCGGAGCAGGAGACATGAAAAATGAGCAACGCCTTCGCCGGGAATCGAACAACGGACCTCTCGGTTACGCGTCGAGCATGCAGACTACTACACCACGAAGGCATGCGAAGAAGGCGGGAGAAATACCTTATATACTTCCCCTTTTTAAAGGGCGACTGGGGTTTTGAGGACCCAATCGCCAAATCGCGGTGGTGGAGAATCATCATCCACCACCTTTTTAGTTCGGACGCCAGTGTAGAGACATTAGGTTAGTTCAAAACAGGAGACATGAAAAATGAGCAACGCCTTCGCCGGGAATCGAACCACGGACCTCTCGGTTACGCGTCGAGCATGCAGACCGCTACACCACGAAGGCATACGAAGAACGCGGGAGAAATACCTTATACGTTTTGTGCGTTACCTTTATTAATTAAATATCATGTTCTTCGCAATTAAACCATAAAATTCAGTTCAACAGCAATATCGTAAAATAATTTTAAAATGCGCATATCTTTAGAATTTCTGATACACAGTTCCGCGCGCTGGAGATAAAAAGATTCCCCCCCCCGTAATGTGTTGCCATTGTTCGCTTTTAAATCGGTGAGTTTGTTCACCAAAAATTCGTTAAAGTTTTATAAAATATGAAGTAGATAATAAAACAAATTCCAAATTCCAAATTAGGTTTCACAGATGCGCATATTCGAGTGGAAACGTACGTTATTCAGAACTAGATCACTCTAGGTACCGTTGTTTTATCACATTTGGAGAAATATACATACATTTATGCAGATTCTTCATTATTTAATTTCTTTTAATATAATACAGGTCGATAACATTTGGTGGCAACAATTTGAAAAGTGATACAGCCGTTTATAGTGAATCGACGCAAAATCGTAAAACGAAAACAATAATCTTCAGGGACAAAGCCCCTTTGGACTAAAAAAAAAGCATCTTTATCTCCAGAGCGCGAGACTGTGTATCCGAAATTTGAAAGAAATGCTCATTTTAGAATCATTTTGCGATATTGTTGTTGAATTGAATATTATGGTTTAGGTGCGAAGAACATGGTGTCTGAACAAGGCAACACAGAAAACGTTAAAAAAAAGTCTCTATATTTATTAGTTTCTTTTATATTTTCGCATGCTAAAGCAACAATAATGTCTATTTCAGTTTAATTGATTATAGTAAAATCATACCAAGTCTTATCTGTACAATGGGGAATGACTTCGCGGAAGATTTTCTAAAGGAAACTGGCTCCTATACACATTACACATGGGGAAAATCACGAAGACGCCCATACAGCCAGCCCGTTCGCCTGGAATCCAAGCCAGATAGAAGCTGCAAGTGTTTAGCGATTTTACCGCTCGGCCCCTGGTGAGCCAACATTAATATCTCGTGTTACCTTTTATCACAAACTATACAAAATAAAATATGATCTCATTAAGAAGCTATGACTCTAATTACTTGAACAGCTTCAGATAACACGTATGTCTAAAAATACTACTTGTACTCCATCAATATAATTCCTTTATAAAAAAGTTTCAGGATTCTATCGAAATTAAGATTAAATCTACTGTTCTATCAATCCAGTCTAAAGACATAGTTGCATTTTAGTATCAGTATAATTTATTTATAAAGCGTTTCAAAACATTTTTAGCGACAAAAAATGAATATTAACATGTCCAACTATTTTGTGATTGAAAGCGATTTTGAAAAGGAAAGGTTTTCTGAAAAAGATATAAATGAAGTTGATTCTAAATTGCTGTTAATTTAAGGAGTAATATTTTTTTTTTCATTTTTGGGGCCTGCTGAATATTTGTTCAACTTTGTAGAAATAAATCTTTTTTTTTTTTGTTTTAAGGAGCAATATTTTGTTAGCATTCTTTAAAGCTTTTTGTTTTACATTAATACAGTTCTATTCAAAATTGTATATGAGATTGATTTAGAATTGTTCCAATAGCATTCTATCTCTGTAGTTGTAGTAACATGTTCCTGGGTTTGTACTGTGCAATATCACTACATTATAAAGAGATTAAATAATCGTCTTTACAAACTTCATCTACAATTTTACACTGAGAATAATAAAAGCACCCTTGATAAATTTATAAATCTAGTAGCTTATACTTTGACAAAGCTATTCGGTTAATAAGTTTAGCGATTACGGAGCCCAAGCTTTATTTTTCGTAATATAAAATTGTAGATGAATTTTGTAAAGACAATTATTAAATCCCTTGCTTCCATTAAACTATTCTTGTAACACATTATTTTTTGTACGAAGTGCACTGCGGCCGGGGGGGGGAGGGAGGACAGTTTTATATCTCCCGTTCTACAGGGCCGATTGACGAAATTTATCTTGGCGGATTTTTTTCAGGTTGCGCCAAGAATAATTCACTTGGCGAACTTCTTAATTTATAACAACCTATTTTCCTTTCCTTTTTTTTCATTGTTAACGAGCGAAGAAAAAAGTCAACTTTCATTATATCAAATAATTTTAACAAAGTGCGTAAACCACATTTGGCGTTATTATCGCTTATAACAAATGTGCCAAATTTCAAAACTCACCAATATGTAAATTCACGTATATCCTAGGAAATTTTGAACAAAAAACTCTAATTTTTTGCAGGTATGCTTAGAACATCTACTTTAAGATGATGGTAAAAATTAAAAATGTTTTTCGAAAAATTTCTAAAAATTATTTAAAAATACAAATTTAAAAAATAAATCATAAAATATGAGCGAATTATATTTGGAATGAACATAAATTTCAAATTCTGGAAGAAGGAATCAAGTGAGTTTAATAAAAAAAAGAGATATTAATAAGTATATATCAAATTCAATTAAAATGGATGAGCTAAAATTTTGAGAGCTAATTTATTAAAAACTAATCGTGCGATTTTTACAAAACTTGGCAGTTTGGCATAACGTGAGCCGTGGAATCGAAATATTGGTATGTTATTTCAGAAAGAGTCCGATTTTGTGTCAAAATACCTACACTCACGTTTGTGAAAATTGCAACACCAAGAAGGAATCGTCATAATTGAATGCAATTTAATACACAGTTGAGTGGTAGTGGTACAAATAAATGATTAAATGTTCAAAGCAAACAAACAAGAACAAGAGATCAGAATCAGTATTTTGTGTGGCCACCACGCGCCGCAATAAGTGCTGCTACACGACGTGGCATGGAGTCAAACAAAGTTTGAATGTCTGACTGAGGAAGAGCATTCCATATCGTTTGTACGCGTACCCAAAGTTCGTCTGCAGACGCAACAGGACGAGGATCACGAGCAAGACGCCGACCAATGACATCCCACACATGTTCAATTGGCGACATATCCGGGGAACACGCAGGCCAAGGAAGAAGCTGTACCTGCTGCGCTGCAAAGAAGGATTTAACAATCCGAGCAGTATGAGGGCGGGCATTGTCCTGTTGAAATACAGCGCCTGGCAAGCTTTGAAGGAAGGGAACAGCTTCGGGCTGTAGAACTTCACGGATATACCGGTTGCTGTTCAGATTGCCCACAATTCGTAGCAATTGAGATCGTCTATGATATGCTATGGCGCCCCAGACCATAACTCCGGGTGTTCGTCCACTGTGGCGTTCGATAATGCACTCCGGAAGGTGGCGTTCACCGGCATAGCGTCTGACACGAATGCGGCCATCATGGTACCACAAATTAAAGCGGGATTCGTCAGAAAACACGACATGCTGCCAATCAGCACGCCAGTCTCTATGCTGATTGGCCCATTGTAGCCGCAGGCGGCGATGGTCGTGCGTTAGGGGGATCCTGTATAAAGGAGTCCGTGCGCGCAGTCCACACTGCAGCAGACGTCTACGAATTGATGAAGCACACAATGAAACACCTGTAGCTATTGACCACAGTGCTGCCAATTGTCTAGAGGAAGCTGTACGGTCCGTCCGCGCCATGCGGACCAGGTGTCTATCATCGCGAGCTGACGTCACATTTCGGGGTCCACTCCCGGATTTCCGAGTTGTCCGACACTCGTCCGTCCACTGCTTCCAAACGCGCATCACTGTGCTGCTGTTACGCTGCACACGAGAGGCTACTGCACGATACGACAATCCAGCTTCACGAAGGCCGATGATTCTCCCTCGTTCAAACTCTGTAAGTTGTTCAAATCTCGCTCTCTTTCGTCGACGAGGCATAAGTACAGATTGAGTTAACGTTTACCACTAGCAGATAACCACCGATAACCATACACGCCTCGCTACAGCCGTCTATTTATTCGGATCCATCAGCCGTTCAGAGGGCGCTGCTCAGCATACGCATGCGCTACGGATTTGCAATTCTAATCATTTGCATATCATGCGCTACTTTGCATTTCTTGAAAATTTCAGCTCACTCGCGTAAGTCCTTCATGGTGTTGCAATTTTCACAAACGTGAGTGTATATTAGAACAATGCTATATATAAATCTAATACATATCCTAAGTCCCGCTTTCGAGACATGAAAACGCTAGTTATTTCGTCAATCGTATCTAGTAGAACGGGAGGTATAGAACTGTCCCCCTTTTTTACGCAGTGCACATTAATTATTTCATGGTTTTAAATAAAAGGTTATTTTATAAAATTATAAATTTTAATTATAGTCATTATTATAAATTTTATTAAGCTTATTTTATAAAATTATGAATTATAAATTTTATAAAGTAAAAGCTTATTTTATAAAAGTGTAAAAAACAAAAAAAAATTTGTTTTTAAATTTACATCTCATTAGTTTCAGTAACACGTTATCAATGAGATTATTCAATCTAAGAATCATTTTTCAACAAGGGATAATCACTCTTTTAATTTCAACAATTATTACTGTAATCTAAACAAATTCAGGAATTTCCAAAAAATCAGAAACGACGTTAAATTTTCACATTAAATTTCACTTAAAATATCGTTTTTTTTCCCGCTCTATCTAGCGGTCCAAACAATAACATTCTAAGATTTCTTAATTTTCTCGTTAAACAAAGGTATGTGCGAAAAATTGTTTTAATATTAAATTAAAAAATATAAATCGAATTTTGAAAATATCCTTTCACTACATTGTATTGTCATAAACAGCGAGTGCACAAAATTTAGAGTGGATAGCTTATCCGGAAGTAATTTAAAAAGCTTCAGACTTCTGACAAATTTCTGACTCGAGCGAAATATCACGAGTGAACTAAATAAAAGCTTTTAAGCTAACTTAAGCCACAATTATAATTACTACTGCAGAAAGAAAGAAGAATAATCAATCATACATACATTCATCAATAAGAAATGCTTAAAGAAGTCAGTAAGAAATATTTAAAGAAGTTATTAAGAAATGCTTAAATCACCAAATGTTACAAAAATATTTACATTACAAAAAGTATGGCAAATTAAAGAACATTCCATTAAAATTATACGATTGAAAATTTAAAATTTAATATAGTCTATGTTACGTTTAGACAATGCAGCTCTCTGAAATTATTCATGCTCTTAAGCTCTTTTATTTAGTAATGAAGAATCTGTAGGTATGCGTGTTCCTCGCTTTCTGGAAAAATGGGAGGGGGGGAGCGGTACTTGCAACCATCAGATTTTACGTATACTTAATTCATCATCCGAACATGTGCACCTCGAATTTTGAATTTGTTTTATATTTATTTCACATTTCCCACAAATTTAATGAATTAAGCGATTAACAAACTTAGTGATTTGAAAGCGAGCAGTGGCAACACTGTTCGAAATAAAGCATTTTTATCTCCAGCGTGCTAGACTGCTGCCATTCCGCAAAATGTAAGAAATTTATTTTTTAATTTTAATCAACAAACTCGGATACTTCAATGTATTGCCATTGTCTAAAATAAAATAATTTTATTTTCCAGCGTTTTGCTATTCAGTAAAATGTAAGGTATTTAACTTTCAGATTTAATCCGCTATTATTGATTAACAATATTTAACTTTTAGATTTAATCTGCTGTTATTCATTAACAAACTAAACGATTTGAAAGCAATAAACTTAACTTTTAAGAATATTTGTTCAATTTTTTTAGTCTAATTTTTCTACATTTAAATCATTAAATTCTGCATTCGATCATGAGATGTGCAATTAGAAATGTAAAATATTTTTGTGAAATTACTCTAACTGAAACTCATTAAAATCATTGCATAGTATATCATTGTAAATCATTGCATAGTAATTGTTGCATAGTATAGTATTTCATGATAAACGCTTTTAAGCGGCTATTCATGGAAATAATTAAGGCAGAACAATTGAAGTTTCATTGTTTATAATTTTATCTTTATAAATCCTTGAAAACGTAAATAATACCTACTGCCAGCCTTATAAATGAATAATTCCATTAAAGTAGGACTATAAAAAACTCACGGAAGATTTATCAATTTACTTCAGAACCAAGTGTTACTTAAATTGGTGGCACAAATAAAAATTCTAAGAATAATAAAAGCGAATTAATATGTACGGGAAGTAGTATGTGTAAGCCCTCTTAAGAAGCTTCGAAAAGAGAGGTATACATTCTTAAAAAGATGAAAATGACTTCTTTTTCTAAACCTCGTCGTTTGAAATTTAAAACTCCTCATACGCCCACTTCTTTGAATTTCTTTTCTTTAAATATTTCCCTCTACGGCGTCAGCTATAAAAGAAGAACTCTATAGAAAATTTTCCCACGTCTCCGTATGTTTGTAGTTTATTAAAGCTATCAAGATTAAAATAAAAATAAATGAAAGTAGAATTGCTTCTAAAAGTAGGAAAAAAAAAGAGGAAGGGGACACGAGGGCCAATGGAGTAATTATTTCTCTTCTAGGGAAATACGAAAGTTGTTAATTTTAACAGCTCCGTAAATACGAAAGAAATAATAATAAAAAAAAGAAGCACGTAAAAAAGAATAAATGAAATTTTTTTCACATTTTTTCCCTTGATGATGCCTTTTGTTATCGGCATGTAGTGAGCAACTTATGTTTAAAAAAATAACAATTAGCTTTATTTAATTGGAATTAAATTCGACGGAAGACATTTTTTTAATGAGCATCATCTTATCGAGTCTGTTTTCGGGTCCCAGGAGCATTGTTATAATTATTTACAAGCGTTCTGGAAAGAGCGTGATCCGGTTACAATCAGAAGTGGAACCTATAAAAATTTAGTTCGTAAATATTGGGAATTGCTTTTTTTTATCGCCCTTTCATTCCAAAGTTCCTAAATTGGCTGTGAATAATGCACTTATTTAATTTGAAAGAGACGATGCAATTGATCCCTTTAAGTAGCAAGATAATTCTGTGCTTTTTATTGAAAGAAATGTTCTTTAATCATTAGAAATTAGCAATAAGATGAGCTAGAAATTTCATGTTTTAAAATTATCGCATGTAATTAAAACTCTAGGGTTATATCATTTGGTGATCTATGAAGCAATAAATTATTATGCCTAAAATAACAATTTCTTTTAGCCAAAAAGGGCGATAGCCCAGAAGGGTTATTAGTTTCAAAACGCCATTTTGGGGAGTTTCACTATAAACGGCGAATCACTTTTCAAATTGTTGCCACCAAATATTATCGCCCTGTATTATATTTAAAGAAATTAAATAATGAAGAATCTGCACGAATGTATGTATGTTTCTGGCATTATGAAAAAATGACGGTATATAAAGCCATCAAATTTTGAATAACGTAATCCTCCACCCGAACATGGGCATCTGGAAGCCCGAATTTGGAATTTCTTTTATTGTCTGTTTCATATTTTGTAAAACGTTAAGGAATTTTTGGTAAACAAACTCAGCGATTTTAAAACGAGCAATGGCAATATTGTACGGAAAATAATATTTTTATCTCCAGCGCAGGAGACTGCCTATCTGATAGTCTGAAGATATGCTGTTTTGAAATATTTTCAGCCCGAAGGAACGTTAACCCGAACGTTCCCGACATGTGTATGTAAACAACAACAACAACAACAACAACAAAAAAAAAACGCCTTTGTGGGCGTAATATAAAAATATAAAATCTGAAAGCTTTCAGAATTAAAAAAAAATAGCCCAAAGGGGTGTTAGACCGAAAGAGCTATTAGTCTCAAGACGGCATTTTGCGTCGTTTCACATTCTGCGTTCATTCACCTTTCAAACTATTGCCACCAAATATTGTCGCCATGAATTATGTTTTACGAAACTAAATAATGAAGAATCTGCATGAATACATGAATGTGTCTCGCACTGTGAAAAAACGACGGTACCTAGAGATATCAAATTTTGAATAACATGGTCCTCCACTATATTATGTGCATCTGGGAGCCCAGATTTGGAATTTGGATTTGTTTTATTATCTATTTCAAATTTTGTAAAACTTTAACGAATATTTAATTAACAAACTCAACGATTTCAAAGCGAGCAATGGCAACATTCTTTGGAAAAAAAAATCATTTTTATATCCAACACGCGAGAGTGTGTATCGGAAATTCTAAAGATATGCTGTTTTTAAATATATTGTGATATTAATGTTGAATTTTATGTGGTTTAAGTGCGAAGAACATGATATTTAATAAATAAATGTAACACACAAAACGTTAAAAAAAAGCCCTTTTAGGCGTAATACAAAATCTGAAAGCTTTCACATTTTCTTTGTTTTAATTAATATCATTATTTGATATTAACTTTTTATGCTATTTTTAAATATTTTACTGTTTAATTATTTAAATGAGTATTTCGAAATATTTAGCACTTTTAATGAACATGCTTCAGTAATACAAAGCAATTTTTTTCACATATTAGTATACTGCTACACTGAAAATAATTTATGTTATATTCGCATAATCTAGATTAGTGGTCTCAAACTGGTGGCTGGCGGGCTGCATGCGGCCATCGAAGCAATTTTATCCAGCCCACGAACACATTTGAGTCCTGCTATTTGTTGCCAATATGGTGTTGCAAAGATTTCAAGATTTTAGTCATTTGAAGTTCCACTTCATATTTTCCATTTCTATTGAAAATAAATATGCATGCCACCCCTCCCCAGAAAATCTGAAAGTGGAGATAATTAATTTGTGTGATATAAATCTTATTAAAACATTTGAAGATACAGATTTTATTAACCTATATCCGTATTTGTCAAAAAATTACAAACTTTTTGCTTAGAATAATCGATTTGTTTGGGAATACATTTATAAGTGAACAGCGTTTTTCGCAGTTGAGGCTTAATAAGAAAAGAACCCAATTGACCAATGAGCATCTACAGTCTGTGACGAATGAAATTTCTTGTTAAGTTACAAACTTTATCAGAACCTAAACGTCATCAAGTGTCAACTATAGTAAGAAATAAAGAAGTTTATAAGGTATTTCTGACCCCTTCTTCGCATGCCTTTGTGGTGTAGGGGTCAGCACGCTTGGCGCGCATTCCAGAGGTCCGTAGTTCGAGTCCCGGCGAAGGCGTTGCTTATTTTTCATCACTTCTGCTTCCGAAATCCCAATGACTCTACAAGTAGTGTCCGAACTAAAAAAGGTGGTGGATGATGATTCTCCACCACCATTATTTGGCTATTGGGTCCCCTTAAAACCCAGGTCGCCATTTAAAAGGGGGAGTATATAAGGTATTTCTCCCGTCTTCTTCGCATGTTTCCGTGGTGTAGTGATCAACACACTGGGCGCGTATTTCAGAGGTCCGTGGTTTGAGTCACGGTGGAAGCGTTGTTCATTTTTCATCACTCCTGCTTCCGAAATAACTAACGTCTTTACAAGTTTATAATAAGTGAGATACAAACATACGTATTTTTATTTATGCTTCGAAGACAAATTTAACAAGCAAGAGAAACAGACATGATTGTAATTATTTATTCTCAAGTTTTGCTCCATTTAAAAAAATTTTCGGTCCAAATTTGGAAATTTTTCGTGATTTGCTCATTTTTATTTTTAATTGAGTAACTTATTTAATGTTTAATTAAACATGTTAGAACTATCAAATCAATGCCATTTGAAAATTTAGTATTTAGCTATCAATTTATTTAATAACAAATATATCTTGCAGGTATGAAACTTCAGATTTCAGACAGAAAATAAATATAAATTTGAACTTTATTCATTTGCGTGGTTATTATTATTATTATTATATTATATTATATTACTAGCGGCTATGCGGCCAGCCTTCGTCTGGCTTTTAAACGTACCGGAAAAATGTCTAAAAGACACACCTGGGACCTATGGCCGCGTAAGTTCTTCCAACTTTTTTCTCTTTGTTAAGATTCCAACCCTCCTTTGTATACGGCCCTGATGTATCTCCAGAAAAACATATACATCTTGAATTTTTATGTTTTATTTTAACATTTGTTAAAGCATAATTTATATCCCCGTTCTTAAGCACCACCATGACAACATAAAAAATTATATAAAAATTCTACAATAAAATTAAAATTTTTTAAACATTTTCTTACTCGATAGTTTGAATGATCCTTTTTCTGAAATTTTGAAATGTTATAATACTTTAGGTAATCTTCTGAATAAATGTGTCAGCAGTCACATCGCAGCCATTAAACTTGTATAAAATATTACAATGAAATCAGCAATATCGCTTGATACAAATGTTAATTGTCCTAATAAAGTAATTAAACAATTTACCTTTGTAAAAAGAAACAACTTTTTAATTTCTTAAACTTTTCAGTCTCTTGAAAACAGTAACATAAGAAATACAATGAAAAATTGTTGCCAAACCGAAATTTTTAAAAAGAATGAAACTATTCAAAATGATGCAATTTCGTCAAAAATCTATCAACAACAATAAGAAAGGAAAATTGTTGCCATAACTACATTTTAAAATATCTGAGATGTGAGAAGTGTATTCGGAAGCTTCATTTAAAAAATTTTAAAAAAATACAAAATATTATTATTTTTCCAAAATTCTTTTTTTAAAAGGACTCGAAAGGACTAAAGTTCAACGTGTCCAAAAATTAAAGGAAAATAAACAGCACATTTTTAAAAATAAGTTTAAAAAAAATCCGCTGAAAAGGTGTTAAGCTCACCTTCCTAAATAAATTCGTATTTAATCGATTTATTGAAATACGAAATTTATTTTAAGTTCGTAAAATAGCTAAGTGTCTACGCTTCACGAAGATGTGAAAATGAAATGTCTAGAGTGAAATCTCGCTTTCCTGTAACCCATTATGTCTCAAAATGACGCGATTTGTTCACAAAACATAAAATAAAAAAAATTCTAATTCGAATTTCGAAAAAATCGCTTCGAGGTGCACTGGTTCTTGTGTAGATACACCTATGTACCAAATTTCGTGGCCCTGAGTCTATTAGCTTACTCGCAACACGAACGAAACACGCACGCAAGCGCACGCACGCACGCACGCACGCACGCACGCACGCACACACACACACACACAAACACACACACACTCTTTGTTTTATTATATGTAGAGATTATATTATATTATATTATTATTGCCGCCCAACCTGGAGAGTGGTTAGCGATGCTGACTATCGTACCCAAGGGCTCGGGAGAAGATATGGATGCTTATAAATGTATAGATTCTGTGCGGCATTGGGGCACTAAATATGCGGCGAGCAGAAAGTCCTCTCGAGAGGTTGTTTGGTAAGGGAAGAGGGGCGGGAGACCCTCAGACCCACCCCCCGGTTTGATCTCCATCAAAACTGGTGGCGGAACTGAGCTCATACTGTCAGCTGTATAGTGCTCAAGGCACTTGCCAAAGACACGCGCAATCTTGCACTTCTTGCAGGATGAATTTCGTGGGCTTGTTCTGATGTTATTGTCAGACAAATCAGATAAATTACAACAACAACAACAATTATTATTATTTATGCATGTTTTGGTAAATATTTAGTGAGAGAAAGTTAAAATTTATTCAAAATATTTGTTATTTGGTCAATAAAAAGTTTCATTTTATTAAAAAAAAAAATCCTGGCCTGTCAGCTGCTTTCAAACCATGCATTTGGCCCGGAGGAATTTTGACTTTGAAACCAACCACTACTTAGTATTGTCATAAAAATACCTGAGCTCCGTATGAGCATAATAAATAGCACCTGCAGAAATCAATATCTGAATAAAGTAGAAAATATAATGAAAACTCTATCAGCTTTCTTTCTTGACAGAATGTAAATTTTACTTTTGCATATATTATTTACTCTTTAAAAAATATTCCAAAGATGCATATCTGATGAATACAAATACTGAAGATGCCACTTACACAAAGAAACTTTTCTAAATTTAAAGCGAATTCATCTTATTTAAATAAATTCCATACAATTATGGGTCGCGCCATTGAAAGGAAATCTGCGAATAATCGGAAAAAAGTTCCCTCATCTAAAGTAATAATTCTTTGCAAGAGGAAGAAAAAAATAACTGCAGGAAGATCGGCAACAGCCGTTTTTAAATATTTAAAAAAAAATCGAGTAATAAGCTCTAAATATTTCCGAGCGTTTCTGAAAGGATTTGCACACAATTAAAGTCTTTTTCAATTACGTATATACAGGTGGAACAGCTGCTTCGGTCAGTTTTGAAGATATTTTTATTATCTTATTCAGTTTGAAAATAGTCCATTTATTCATATGATATACTTCTCAAAATATTATAAAATACCTTGTCCATGAAACAGGATACAGCGAAGAATTAATATGATAAAATACATTGCAAAAAAATTACGGAATTAAGCTTGTTTTTCATAACTTTAAAAGGTTTATTTTTTGATGGCATCTTTACTTTAAGTGCGTAGTTTTATTGAAACTAGTACATAACAATGTTAAGTGTTATTGTGTATGAACAGTGAAACGACTGTATAGAAAAACACTAAAGCTTTTAAAAAATATATCATTGAAACTGACAGGAAAACAATTGTTTCCATCTTGTTCTTCAATTGGATTTACGCTTATGTTATAGAAAATAAAAAGGGAATTAAATAATGAAGTTGCAAGGAGTATGTTACGTTACATGACAAGATGTATAAAGATAAAAATGTTTATCATTTCTATGCCATGAAATGCATTATTATTTTATAAAGGAATGATAAAAGTAGATAAAAAATGGCGATATTTAAATATTTCCGAATATTTTGTATTATTTCAACTAAGTTTATTTGCTCCATAAGTGAAACGTTTTAGAAAATATTGTTGAGTGCGTACGGGCTCGTAATATATTGAATGCACACAGGTTTAATGATACAGTGTCTCACAAAAGTGATGGGACACTTGTGTTTTACAAAAGGAAACTGTAGTAAAATAAATTTAAAAAACATGTAAAATTTTTTGTGGGTGTGTTTCATACTTAAATTTAGTAACAATTATTACATAACATACATTTTCTCAAAACAATTATTAAACATACATTTTCTCAAAATATTAAAATATTAATTTAATAAAAATACAATTGTTTAGAACGGAGCAAAAAATGGCTCACATAAGTGATGGGACACTTACTTTTCCACCAAATATTTATCCAAAAATTTTACTTTTTAAAAGGTTTTAATATTTTATTGGATTTCCTTTTACTTTTAAAACATGATTTAATCTTCTTGGTATGGATTCGACTATTTTTTTTTGTGATTTCTGAAGTGATTTTACCTCATTCTCCTTGAAGCACGGATTTTAATTGTTGTTTTGAAGAAATGGTGTGTTTGCGAATTCTTGATTCCAATTCTTGCCAAATATTCTCTATGGGATTTAAGTCTGGGGATTGTGGTGGTGTTTTTATTATTTCAGGACAGTTATACAGCAGCCAGAGCCTAACGTTCAAAGCAGTGTGCTTGGGGTCATTGTCCTGGTAGAATTTAAAATCGTTATGAAGGTTCAATTTTCGTGCTGAAGATTTCAAATTTTGATTTAATATGCCAATATACTTGTACTGATCCATTATATTCTCAATAAAAACAAGATTGACAATAAAGATAAAACAATAAACAAGATAAAACAATTAAACAATGAACTCTAATAGTTAAATTTTTAACTTTAAAATTCTATTAACAGCTACACGTAGGATTAATTTTTAACTTGTTTTTAGTTTCTGGATGCTTAAGTTTTCTTCCTGCTTTTACGGTAAACATTTATTATTAATTTAAAAATACGAAATATGGAAGTAAAAATATTCCTAATTCCTTCTTTAGCTCACAAATCATTGCGCGAACAAACATTTAAAACTTCGAAGTCAGGAAGCGCATATCTGTGCGCGATGCTGTCCTTTTGCAATGATTTACAAGTGCTTCATTTTTTTTTACCATTACACTTTGCAAGATACTGTTTAAAAACTGTTTTCTAAAGCTTTTGTGCGGCTTTATTTTCTACCACGATGTTTCTAGAACTGAAGTATTTTCCTCTTTCTTTTATGGCACGTTATTACGACGATCGTTTCCCCGTGCGTTGTTTTCTCAGCGATGTTTTTTTGTCCGCGATATTTTTGCAAAGATGTTTTTACCCATAACCAGAGGTTTGCACTCTACACATAAGATAAATGTGCATAATGTTAAATTAAAATGTGAAGATTTATTTATTTATTTTGACTAATAAATAATTTTTAGTTCAAGTAGCTTTCCTGTTGCTCTCCTTTTCACCCACGTTTTCCTGCCAGAATGTAAATCAATAAGCATGCGAATATTCAAATTAAAAGATATAGAAGTGATATTTATGCGAAGGTTTGGGAAGTTGATTTTATAGTGTGCTATGGCTGCTTGAAGGCCATGTTGTTACCTTGACTTAATAGCGATTTGATTCTGCTGCGTTGAGTGCTTCTAGCCATTAGGCTGGTTCTGCCGGCTTCTATGAGCCAGAGCCTTTCTGCGCGTTTAAATTATCCTGTGAGGCGTTAGTTAGTTAATCGCATTTTATTTTAAGCTCAACTTTACTTGTTTAAGTTAAGCCCAAAGCGTCGGCTTATGTAAACCCAAGTGGGGTCACATGTGAACTCTTTGTGATCGAATACTTCCTCTAATTAGCACAGAGGATAATTCGTCTATTTTTAGAGCTCGTTAATTTATGTTACCACAGAATACGAGACACTATAAAGTTTATGCATAAGATCAAGCAATCACACCGACAGATTTTCCCGCATACAACATGAAATAAATACGCAAAGTTGTAATTGAAGGCCACGTATATGGATGAACATGTCGGTATACTGAGGAATATGTATAAATATTTCTAGAGATTTTCTTGCTGTTGGTGACTTGAAATACACACATGGACTTACCTGCCGCATATTCGGTCAGAAGATCTCTAAGAACTTCGTTCCTCCCTGATAATTCAAGTGCTGAGGCACGAACAGAAAAACGAGCTCCTGTTTTTTGCCGTTGTTCATATATTAGCCGGAACATCCACGAGATGGCGCAAGGCATCACACCAAGTTCTTGCACGGATTCGCTACTTCCAACCATTGTATGCGTTTTACCTGAAAGCAAAAAAAAAAAAAAAAAGTAAAACTAATCAATGCATAAATCAGTTTAAAGAATTTTCGAAGGTTTTGAAACGTAATATACTTTAACAAATGTAGCAATCAATACCCGAGCTGTCAAAAAGAGTGAAATGCATTCGAAGCAAAAAATTTACGCTCAACGAATTTCATTCCCAACATTTTTTTTATTGGAAGACTGAAGGACTCCTTTTCTCAGCTTATGAACTTGCATCATAAAAATCAATGAATTTTTGCTTCAAAACTGAGATGAATTGTAACCCAAGTAATTGCTTTTTAGAATAGCTTAAATCCGTCCAATAAAGCAAGAAATGAAAGAAAAGTTAAAGAAAATCATGCAAAGATCCAATTGTCAGAAATATGTCAAAAGTGCCAGAAATAGAATTCCAAATCTTTTGGAACTTGATTTTTCAACTTTCGTTTCCTCCGTTAAAGATCAGTTTATTTCTTTTCAACTTGACAACACTTTTCAAATGAATGTATCTTTATTTCAAAATAAGGGTTAAGTAGACATCTCGAATTTTAAAATGTCTTGTAGTCATTATAAAAATTAAGCATGAATTATATGTAAATGCTATCTGGATACCTCTTTGAGCAACTAGATTCATCGATATTTGAAACATAGTGAGTGAATTTCAAGTACTTGGAGCAGTATAATGAGAATCCTTTCAATTAAGATATAACTGAAGAGCACAAGGCTTTTAACATATTACTGAACAATAAGCTCCTTGTCTCCTAACTTCAGGCTAAATTTACATATCACGAGGTGAATTCCTGGTCACAATATCGGGCCAAACTCAAGTCGTAGTTCGGACTCACGTCCGTGATTACGGATGTTTTGTTAATTACTAGATCTTTTCATAGACAAGACAACGATTGTGGTGACAGCGGCTAAAATCTAAACAAACTTGGAATTGGACAGTCAAAGAACGAAAATAGTTAAACCGTCATACTATAGAATACGCAAACATCTACTTATTTAATACTGACTACTGTTTTTTTGTGCCACGGTAAGGTATTTCCTCCCTCCTTTCTGCATGCCTTCGTGGCGTAACGGTAGCACACTCGGCGCGTATTCGAGAGGTCCAGGCTCGAGTCCCGGTGAGGGCCTTGCTTATTTTTGTATATTCTACATCGAAACTCCTAATGTCTTTACAGTACCTTTAGAATATTTAAATCATCATTCGAAGGGAACAATTTGCCCTAAACCTAACATTTTTAAATCATGATTACAAGAGAACAATTTGCCCTAAACCTAACATTTTTAAATCATGATTACAAGGGAACAATTTTCCCTAAAACTGACATTTTTTAAACCATGATTACAAGGGAACAATTTTCCCTAAAACTGACATTTTTAGACCATCATTCCAAGAGAACAATTTTCCCTAAAACTAACATTTTTAAACCATCATTCCAAGAGAACAATTTTCCCTAAAACTAACATTTTTAAACCATGATTACAAGAGAACAATTTGCCCTAAAACTAACATTTTTTAAACCATCATTCCAAGAAAACAATTTTCCCTAAAACTAACATTTTTAAACCATCATTCCAAGAGAACAATTTTCCCTAAAACTAACATTTTTAAACCATCATTCCAAGAGAACAATTTTGCCTAAAAATAACATTTTTAAACCATCATTCCAAGAGAACAATTTTCCCTAAAACTAACATTTTTAAACCATCATTTCAAGAGAACAATTTTCCTTAAAACTAACATTTATTTGTGATGTGATATGCAGTTTAAGGCTTGATGATTATTCCATTCATATTGACGAAGTCCGTCGGGAATTGTCTGAAAAGCCTTTATATTTGATTCCAAAGTATATTTTGTTTACATAAAAGTATTGTACTGCTCCAATGTATTGTATTTGTTGTTATTTTAGTATACATATATATACAGTTCAATTGTTGTTTGAAAGTTTTCCGGTAAATGCGCTTGTCTTCCACAAGACTGGTATTATGTATAGACATTGGCTCTATTGGAACTTCATAGATCAGTTGCAATAATGTTACATTTTCTTGTTCTGTGATTGTATGTTCAAGCCTTTAGATTCGTTTCGCGGTCTTCTTCTTCCATCAGTTCGGCCTGCATTTTCAATCTCGGACGTATAAAGTTCTGGTATTTACATTCTTAATTCAATTAAAAATTGCTGGCTTTCAATTACTGATGAATGTTTACCTCTGCCATAATTTTTTCTCTAAGTGAAAATAGATAAAATAAGTAAAAGAGAAACAAAAATGTTTCATTTGATTCTATTGTTGGTAGAATTACATGATACTTCAAAACGGAAATGTCCACAACTATCTACAGTTACCAAACTCAGGACTATATTGCACTTCCAATTAACTTCAAAGTACATATATTAAAGGAAAGTAGTGTAAGTCAAAAGGATGTTCCTCTTAATATGTTCTTTCACGCCTTAAGTTATCCTAAAATAAGTAAGTTAAACAGACTTACAAAAAGCAAATATTGATATCAGTTCAAAGAGAAGAACTGACACCAATAGAAGAAGGGAAACCAGTGTCTTTCTTTATACCACAAGCTTATCCCAAATTGATTTTTGAAGTTGAGCAGAAATAAAGCATAAATTTGAAGAGGAATCAGTCATAATACGAAATAGTTCTGATGAGTTTATGTTCTTAGTGTTGATAACCAAGAAACTGTTAAAGGCGATGTGATTGGACATTTTATGTTTGAAGTTGCAATATCTATGTTGAGTGTGCGTGGATGCGTGTAGGCATTCTTCGGCTTTTAGTTCCCCAAATGGCAGGCATTAATGTATACGAAACGGCAGAAGGTACCACATTTTATTTCAACCAACATAAGAGGATTTTGAAGAGTTATTGGGAAATTGAGATTGTACGTTATTGGAAAACTGACACGATGTAGGGCGCAGTTTGATATTCCGCCACTATGTGATATGTGTCAAATGAACTAAAGACTGTGGGACTTAAAGAGCCCAACAACGAAGGAAGACTGTGGAGATTGAGCTAGGCTTTCATAAAATGCCAGAATAAATCCACAGATACTGGATGATATGATATGCGACTGGAATTACCTGTGTATCGTTTTCTATGGAAATTATATCTTTCCTTGCCGATCTGTTCTACAGTGTTGAAGAACATGTATCGCTGTCAGATGGTGATCGTGTGAACACCTATAACCTGAACATAAGTGATATCAAAGAAACGTTCGTACTTGCTATTATTCAAGTTCCTTTTATTATTGCCCAAAGAGTCTGAGCACAATCTTTGGTGATCTGGGCAATCAATAACATCTGGGCACAATCTTTGGTGAACAGTTACAGTTGACGAAAGAAATGTAGTGAGAGCCTTTGGACATATCCGAACAGGTGCTACAATTAAGCAAGGAATGCTATATATAATGTGTGGACTATGGACAGCCAAAACAACGGTGCAAATAGTGTCGCTATAGAAATTGCTATGACAGAAACGATTCCATTACCATCTTCTGCTATTGCTTATACCATCTTCTTCTATTGCTTATAAGTTTTTTTAAATATATGATAAAAGTGCCTCTTCACAAATTGGTATTGAAATAGAAGCAAAGGAAAAAATATTAAACAAAAACTGGATATTTAAACTAAAACCTTATACGTAGCCGTTTTCTGAAGAGATTACTGATTCTAAACGACATCATAGAGAAAATTCTTTTCGGTCAAAAGTCGAAAGACATTTTCTCTTTGAATTAAAAAAAAAAAAGAAACAAAGGCTTTGCCACAAAGTAACCACATAACTTTATTCTTTCTTCTCCCTCCCCCTAAAAAGTTTCTCTTTGGGACACCATCACGCCGATGACGTCATAAATCCTTACAGTCAGGATTTTTGCTGAGTCTCCGCACTGAATATTTTCCGTCTCAGAAAACTCTAATCCAATAGACATTTCAAACGGAATATATTTATACAAAAAGAAGTGTGTGTGTGTGTGGTGGAGGGGGGGAGAAGTGTTTTTCATGCTTTGGGAAAAAATGTACTTTTTCCTGCTTTTATTTTTTTTTCTCTTTCGTCACATACGCCAAGGTGGATGACAATAAGAATTTTATGGAGCAGAATTGAAAAAAGGAAGTGTGATAAAATACAATGTGCACATTATGAATGAGACGCTTTTTGTGAAATACCTTTGAATAGGTTATGATCTGTGAAATAGAAAGATACATTTTGAACTAGTCTATGAATATGACAGATGTTTTTCATCGCGGTTTTAGAATTCTTTTAACAAACAATTCCGCTTCAGTGGTTTTTTTCTATCCTGTAAAGTTGCTTGTTAAAAATTTTATTGCGCACAGACTGAACGGAAATGGATTCAGAAAAACAAAATGGCTTTCAAGATACAAAAGTGTAAAGTTCATGCAAGAAAACTTTATCTAAATATATATTTGTTTTTCAAACTGTATAGTTGTTGAAAGCAACTGATTGAGAATTTAAATGAATAAGTGATAGTAAATATTATGATCAGCTTGGGAAAATCTGTGACAATTTTCAAGTTTCAATAAGAGTTTAATTTGGTGTAAACAGTGTTCTATCTTTCCTTTGATTCACCTCGTATATATTTGCTCAGACAAGAAGGTTATGCAATTTAAAGAACTAAAAGTTAAAGAAAAATTTAGAAATGTAGCGAAAGTTAACATGTATTCCTGCCTTGCGTGAAGAGCAAGGTAGCTGTTTGTAGCTGCTAGTGCTAGCTGTTCGGTTATTTGAATGTGATAAACCACATCAGAGCTGTTTACCTAAGACAAAAGATGCCTTCGTGCAGGACTTTCCAAGAAAAACTGGCCTCATAGTTATTTTACATATGTGGATAACCACGAAAACCGTTCATGCAGCCAGCCCGATTACCTAGGTTCCAATCTGGGATGAAGGCAGCATTCTTACTGCTTGGTGAGGCTTGATAGTGCTGATTCTACTATCTGCGTTGGAAGAGTTCGGTACAAAAAATCCTTGCCAAACGTGGGAATTACTTCATTATTACATTTAAAGCACAGCAAAATCGCGTTTAGCAAAGTTAATCTTCCATAAGAAACATGTTTTAGGTATAACTCAGACGAAGAAACTATGTATACTATAAACTGTAGGGATTTATATTTATTTTAAATAACCAGTTAAATTTAATTTTAAGTTACTTTTCTATAAGCCTTCATTCCCCTAATTGTCAGTGCGAGAATATTTAAAATTGGTAACGCGCGTAAGAAATGCAAATTCTACCAGTGGAAGAATAAGTTTAAATATCGACGTTCCAGTAGAGAGAGAGAGAGTGCGTGCTTATACGCAAGCTTCCGCTTAACAGTTACTGCTGGTTAGACGTGGCTTAATCGCTATCATCTTGCTGCCACTAGACTCATCTACGTACTGTAGGATACAGGATTGTATAAGCGCTGTAGTGTAATTCTACTACTTGTGAATATCTGACACCGCCAGCAGTGGCAGAGCTTGCGATGTCGCTTGCTCCAGACAACAGAAGCACCTCTACACCAAAACGGTACCGTGTGTTCCAGGAAGGCGCTGCTAATCTGGATAGCTAGCGCAAGGGGCCTATACCTACTTACCCAGGGTAAATTATAGGTGGCCCCCTACACTTATACCTACCTACCTACTTGTGAATTTCTTGAATTCTTAAGTTTGATTCTACTGTTTCAGTTACCGCCCAAGTTGAGACGTAGTATGTTAGCGTCAAGTTGACGCATTGTAAATAATTTAAAGAGTTTAAAAGGAAGTTGTAACCTTTCTTCGGTGAAATTACTATTTCTCCAGATTCTACACAACAGATAGACAGCAGAACTTTGCAAAACAAACTTAAATATTGTATAAAGGGAAAAAAAAGAAACAAATGTTAATTGAAAAAAAAAATTATTACTTAGTAAGTACGTGATACAATATTGTTTTTTACTTCCTTGTACAAAGTAAAGGAAGTATTGCAATCGCAAAAAAATTTCGGGTATCATACGTCAACGAAAATATCCATTTTGACCGCTCTCGAATCGATTTGAACGCTGTTTTTGTTTGACATCTGTAGGTACAGCCAGACTATTTGTTCTTCCTGTTCGTCCTCCGAATTGCTTGTTTTTGAGTTAAAAGTCTACCTTTGATTGTAAAAAAATTTTTTTATTTGTTTTTAACTATTTGTATTTGGTGTTTTAGGTTTTAATGTGTTTTACAATTTTAAATGAAGATGTTTCGAGGTTTTATGTATTTTTGCCTTGGCCCAAAGTGAGAACTGAATTAATTGAATGAGAAACATATCTGTAATAAAATTCGAGGAAATAATGCAGTGAAGTCGAGAAATAATGAAGTGAAAGGCAGCAAAAAAATGCGTGTAATTTAATGGGACGTACAGGAAGCCATGTATTGCCCACATCAGAGTTTTTAAAAAATGGCGATCTTCACCTGCCTTCTCCTGGGAGAACGACTGCTACAAATTGAGGAAAGTAGTTTTACTATACTCAAAAGCAACAAATTTTTCTCTTTAGCGTGATTCACTCATAGAATAACTTTTAAAATTCCACGATTTTATTAAATGCACTAAAATATGAAAAATAATCATTTTAATTATCGTAGCATTTTTTGGTAAATGTGATTAAAATAAAATAGTTTGGTACCATTTAAAATTTGTACTACAGTACTAACAGTATTTCAAGGCACAATAGAAGTTGTTGCAACTTTTATAGTATAGAGGGCGCTGTTACGCCAAACGAATATTGTGTTTACATTATGTAACTGTTCGTTCGCCGTTGCGATGCTGCTGTATTACAGAGTATCTTGTTGGTGTTTTTTATTAAAATATAAACCAGAAATGTCGTCATCAGTTTTGTCTACCAAACAGGATCAATTAACCACCGATGTGTAAACTCGTCGAAACAAAAGTAGCGTTCTATCAGAATCGTCAATTCTTGTACTCGCCTTTCGAATTACGCATTCGTTTCGTAGTTAGTTCGTAATAGAAGTACAAGGAATTGTATACAATTCATTATTGAATACAATTCACTTAATGTTGTTCTCTTTGGCAGCTTTGCTTAAAGTCCGTCGTTGTACTCCGCCGTCTTTATTTTTTAATCATATTCCTAACTGATATAAATTTAAAAAAACATTTCTTTTAAAAATTAAATTTCTAATTTTTATAAATATTTTCGATAGATTGTAAAAACATCACTACAGCTAAAAATAAGATAATGATGTTGATATCATTATCTTATTTTTAGCTGTAGTGATGTTTTTTATAACTAAGAGCATTACCATTGTAGGGTTTATATTTATTTTAACTAACATTTATTTTAAGTTATCTTTCCTGTTTAGCCTTCATTTCCCCCTAGAAATGCCCGTGCCAGAGTATGTAAATTTTAGTAGCACGCGCAGTTTATTCAAATTTAACGGAAGCTAGTTGAATTACACTCATGTTTATAAATTAAGGATAATTCGGAGTCACGCGGAAATCGAACTCTAAAATAAATATATCACCTGTCACTACACACATTTTCAAGAATCATATGCAAATTTCAGGAAGTAACCTGATGACACCGATGGTACGTCACAATGACGAGAGTGTAAGAGAGTGATATATAAGGAATACAGGCAAAGAAGTAAAATTGTTCGCAGGCGCATTATAAGCATTTCAGTGCAATAACCGAATAGTTATGACACAAAGGACGCATTTGAATGATTTTTACTTGGTAGAATTATCGGCCATCTGGAAAGTGGGCGTACCCAACTGGAAGTATCAGACGAACTTGGAATTGCCCAGAGTGTCATCTCCAGGCTTTGGCAACAATTCCAAGATGATGGTAATGTGAGTAGACGTTACAGCACAGGTCGCCCCAGAGTAACAACGCCGAATGAGGACCGGTATTTGGCAGTTACTTCCAAAAGAAACAGGCGAAGCACAGCCTCAGACCTGTCTCGTCAGCTCTCTTCAGCCACTGGTACGTCAGTTTCAAGGCAGACCGTGTACAGACGCTTAGGGCAGATTGGTCTACCTGCTCGTAGACCTGTCAGATGCGTTCCACTTACTGCAACTCACTGTCGCCTGTGGTTAGCCAGGAGTAGAGAGCATGCATTGTGGACACCGCAACAGTGGGCTTATGTAATGTTTTCCGACGAGTCCAGGTTTAGCTTGCAGTCTGATTCTCCCCGGACTTTCATATGGAGAGCTTCAGATACCCGTTACCACCAAGAAAACATCATTGAACGACACCGTGACGGTGGTGCAGGATTGCTCGTTTGGGGTGGAATTATTCTGGGTTCCAGAACTGACCTGTATGTTCAAATTGGAACCATGAGGAGCCAAACCTATCGGGACGTCTTTCTGGAACAACATGTACGTTTGTTTCGGGGCGCCATGGGCGCACAATTTGTGTTTATGGATGACAACGGCCGTCCTCACCGTGCAAACATCGTAAGCGAATGCCTTCAATCGGAGGATATCTCCCGTATGGACTGGCCAGCATTCTCACCGGACTTGAATCCAGTAGAGCACGTGTGGGACATGCTTGGCCAACGAGTTGCAGCCCGTCAACCTCTTCCTACATATCTACCGGAACTTCGGAGAGCATTGCTTTTTGAGTGGTGTAATATCCTCCAAGATCAGATCGATAATTTGATACTCAGCATGCCTAGGCGTTGTACGGACTGTATTGCATCGTCTGGGAGACATACAATGTATTAACAATCATACCAACTATGTAATATTGGTTTTTTGTAAATAGGTTTTTTTTGTAATTTGCTCCAGGGAGAAAAAATCGCTAATGTTTTTAATAATATCAAACATATAGCATCGTTTTTTGCTCTTTACCTTTTGTTTAATAAATAAGCTTTACAAATAAGTCAAATTTGTTTTGCTTCTAACTTTTCCTTTGCCTGATTTTGCATTATCTTTAATTTATGGAGAAACATAACATGAGTGTAAATAGTAGACGAAACCAGAGTGTGAGAGTCTTGCTTTGAAGATATGCTGGAGAGATTGCTCGGTAGAAGTTAGATCAGTGCGTATCGGCCTCTGTGCCTAGCTTTGCAGAAGTGCTAATTTTCAACTGTTTAATCAGAAATCTTGCTGAAATCTCAGCGGTAATTAAAAACGCGGTTAGTTTCGGATCTCAGAGCCTCGTCGGTAGTGTTTGATAATTGTCATCTAGTTATTACTTTCAGTTTTAGGTTTTGTTTAAGTTACCGCCGAGTTGGCGGAGTTTGTGAACATCAAGTAGACGTACTGGTCATTTTAAAGAAAAAAAATAAAAAGGGTTCTAACCCCTTCTTATGTTTCTGTGTAATTGTACATATAGCCACCATCATTACCCCAGTTTCTGACAAGTTGGGCCAGCGAGATCTTACACCATAATTAAAGATAATTTTAACTTATTAGTGCATTTAACGTAAGCCGTGTAATTTAGAAAGATTTTTTTTTTAAATTTTATTTTATTTCATCGATCAAATAGCATTGGTCCAATAATCAATTTTCGATATCTTCCGTCAGCTTTATCCATTCTAGAATCAGAGGTGCGTTAAACATACTCAAGGTAAACCTATATAAAACAGTTTCTCGTTTCCCTTATTGATAATAAAAATTTTAAGGGTAATTTAAACCGCTACAGAAGATTACCTAGGAGAATTTTACGATTCGGATCTTCTATTTTTAAACTGTGATAACTTTTCTACTTCAAATATATTTTTTGCATGACGGCGAATGAAGAGAATTTTTCCTTCCATTTGGATCCTCAGAAAAGAAACGAAATTTTCTGCAGCTTTAACCCTAAAAATCGACGGCGTAAAAGTTTTATGTTTCCTTTCCACCGTTCTCATACGCATATTTTTTAACTCGAACTTACTACCATAGGTCGAGGTGAGATTTTGAGAAAACAGTGGATCACATCGACATTTTTGTCCACTGAATTCAAATCAAAAGCAAACGAATATTTCAAACACATTTGATTAGTTGTAATTGAAGACTAATTTCATTTTCGCATTTTTATCTCATCACAATTTTAATTCAGAGTGATAGAAAACAATATTTCAAATTTTAGAGCACTTAACGTCAGAAATATCCCTAGAGGAGTCATTTGAAATTTTTTGGATCGTTATATTCGTTATGTTGCGCTGTCTTCGCACAGAGTTGCCATTCGGAAAAACATAAGATTTTTAATTTCCTTTTCAAATTAAAAAATTCCGTAACTGCTCAGTACACTGAGCGATTTAAAGCAATAAACGCGCTACTTAAAAATTTAAATCTTTATTTTTTAATAATATACCTAACTGATATAAATTAAATTCCTAATTTTTATAAATATTTTTGATAGCATTGTAATTAATAAAAAAAATAAAATTTGAAAGCTGTTAGATTTTAAATTACGCCCAAAGGGGCGTTTTTTTAACGTTTTGTGTGTTCAACGTTTTGTTTTCTTCGCACTTAAACCATAAAATTCAATTCAACAGCAATACCACAAAACAATTAAAAAGAGCATATCTTTAGAATTTCCGATACACAGTCTCGCGCGTTGGAGATAAACATTTTGTTTTCCTTCCGTACTGTGTTGCCATTGCTCGCTTTGAAATCGTTGAGTTTGTGAATCACAAATTCATTAAAGGTTTACAAAATATGAAATAGATAATGAAACAAATTCCAAATTCGGGCTTCCAGATCCCCATATTCGCAGGAGGATTACATAATTCAAATTTTGATGGCTCTAGGTACCGTCATACATTCATGCGGATTCTTCATTATTTAAGTTTTTTAAACATAACAGCAGGGCTCTAATATTTGAAGGCAATAATTTGAAAAGTGAAATGCCGTTCATAGTGAACCAACGTAAAATGCAAAAACGAAATTAATAGCCCTTCTTGGATAATGACCTTTGAACCAAAATGTTTTTTTAATCTGCCATAAAATCGTTTGTTTTTATAAGATCATTATTTCTGAAGAAATATTTATTAGCTGTTTACACAATATTTTATTAAAAAATATAAATGGCGTGTAAATGAATATGCATTTACGATGTCTCAAATCTAAAAAAAAAAAAAAAAAAAAAAAAAACCATTTTCTTAGAATAATAAATTAGACACATTTTCACAATCATGCACATTTATGTTCTAAAACAAAAAATTATAAAGTGGAAATCAAGGTTATCATTTATCTACTTCCAGTTTTATTCTACCAAAATACATTTTACATATTTTCTATAGTTCGCACGTTTTTCATATGATAATGCTTTAACTGTATATGATATTTATATGATAATGTAATATTACATATTTATATGGTACAAGAAATAAAAATAATAAAAGGCAGCAAAAAATCAAAGCTGTGATAAAAGCAAAATGTATTCATAAAAATTTTGAAATTAATGGGATACGAAAAATCGAACGAAGTAAGAATTAAGTGGAATTCAATAAACTGAAATAGAAATAATAACTTTAATTGAATCAATAATAATCAGGGTTTGTAAGAATTAAACAGAAACTACTCCTTGCAAGTTCAGTTATGTATTATTACTGGTTTAAAAGTTTTAGTTCAATTTTAAAAAAATATGCTCATTGCTGCTACATTTGACTGTCAGCCAGATAATTACAAATTCAGAATAATTTTTTCTGGTTTTCCAGTCTTCTTATCCTTCAATTAAAAACAAAATCTGATGTGGAGACCACGTGACTTCCTTGTATGGCCTAATAAACTGTACACATTTTCTGCTGCATTTCATTTAAACTTATTTCCTCGAATTTCATTACAGATATATTTTTCATTCAATTAATCCAGTTCTCACTTAGCGGCAAGGCGAAAATACATAAAAACTCAAAAACACCTTCATTAAAAATTGTAAAATAAAGGAAAAGATAAAGCACCAAATACAATTAGAAACAGCCAAAAAAAAATTTTTTTTGCAGTTAAAATTAGGTTTTATACCCTAAAACAAGGAGTTCGGCCAGCGGGTAAGAAAGCAGATTTTTCGCTGCACAAAATTGAAAATTTACTTTTAGTTCCATTCGGTGAAAAGGCATTGAAGGTGCAGAAACAGACTTAATACATTACACTGCTGAGTTTCAAATGTAAACAAATGTCGCTTCGTTAGGCTTAACTCACCACTTAAGCTTTTAAATTGTTGATAATTCTACAATATTGCATGCAGATTCACTAAAAGGCAAGCAAAACTTAACTGGAACATAAAACACATAATTCGATCACTTTTAAAGCAAAAAATGCATTTTTTACCAACTTATAAGAACAAAAAATCTAAGCCCTCCGACCTGGGTAGCAGAGTGAGTGTATATCTGCTGAATTTAGAATCAGTTTTTGCTGTTTACAATATTGTAATATAATTTATTGTTGTCGTAAAATTTATGTATTTTGAATTCCATCACTTTTTGTCGTAAAATCAATCTCTGTGGATTTATAGTTTAAGTAATCAGCTATTACTAATATTTTTATTCGCCCCAGAATTCTTTCATGATTTACATTCACTTCTTAAGATCTTCCATTTTTAGATTTTTTTTTCTTACAACTATTTACATGTTTTTCTTTGAGCTTCGACGTCTGCTTCATTTTCAGACTTTTTTTGCATTTCCTTTAAAAATGCAGGTTTTCCCCCTTTTTAAGGAAAGATGCACTTATTAGCATATACTCAGATTTGTATTATGTTTTGACTTTTTATTTTATTTTAATGCTTTAATACGAAGATCTAAAGTTTAAGCTATTTTTTTATAGACAGAATTAGCTGACATTTCCTTTAATGAAATGAGCTTCGGGATTTGAAATTTTAAATTAATTAAGGCACTAATCGTACGAATTTATGAATCAATTTTGGGCCACGAATAGATCTCTCTAAGTTATGTTTTCTTCAATGAATATTGTTACGTTTTTTTCTTCAAGGTTCGTGGATTTGGAGTGAATAACGACGGCGACACTTGATGAAGTATCAAAACACACTTTATTGGCCAGTATTTTACAAGACAGCTCCAAAATCACGCTTACAGTCGTCGAAGAATTACTATAAACACGCTGAGACAATCAGCGACACAGCCTTCAGACTATCAGGCTGTAACGGTGCAGACAGCTTCACGGCAAAGCACAGAGTACAGCTCCCGACTCTGCTCAGTCGTTCTTGGAACTCCACGTACTCTCGAGACTCACTCTCCACGTTAGAACTCGCGATGCACTCGACGATACGCTGGAGTATAGCTCCCGACTCGGTTCAGTCGTTCCCGAAGTTCAACACACTCTAAGATAAAACTCGACGATGCACTATCACGCTCTCGATGTAGTCGAGGACCAACTAGACACTCGCTTACTGACTGACTATCAGCTCGCTAGACGAAACGCCAACTAACTCTTCGCGTACCAGCAGGGTTTATATAGCTTTTGGCTTGTATTCGAGAACGTTCTGGGCTAAACCAGGAAGAATTTGTTCTAGAAGGTTCTCCATGCGTCTATAGCATATCGCCAATTTTGTCGCCAAATGGGCGATTTCTCCCCAAATGTGGCAACCCTGCCTTTCATTACCATTTTATGGCAACCCTAAACCTGCTTTGCGGGGAAGCTATCTTACCGCGCCTGGACATTTTGTAACAATATATATTTTTATATATGATTAACATTTTCTCTGTTCTATAAATGTTTTATAAGAATTCAAGCGTAACATACACCACAGAAGATAGATAATAAATGGAAAAGCAGATGCAACAAATGAGGTTGCTTCGAACGATTCAGTGTTCACCTAACTCGAAACTGTATGTCGGTGTTGTTACTTATGCTTACTTGTTTGACAGTGATATGAACCCAAGCCCACGAAATTCCTCGTGGCAAGGAGCGCAAGATACGCCTGTAGTTGGCAACAGTCTTGAACACTTTACAGGTGACAGTGCGATTTTAGCTCAGTTCCGCGTCCAATTTTGATGAAGCGCACTTTGGGTGGGGGACGGGTCCGAGGGACTCCCACCTCTCTCCCCTTCTACCAAGCCACACGAGAGGACTTTTGGCTTCCCTCATATTTAGAATGCCGTCTTGCCGCATCGACACTATACATTTACAAACACCCATTCTATCTCCGGGATTCGAATCCGGGCCCTTCGGCAGGGCAGTCAGCAACGCTAACCGATATACTGGTTGGGCGGCCGAAAATGCGTATTTAGTAGAGATAATCATACAAAGATATATGTAATGTTTTTCGAAAAGAAAATATAGAATACTTTTAGTTAAATTGGAAGGATGTTTGTATTTCTAAGATAACTTTCTGTTATTTCAGAGAACAATTTGTGCAACGCGATTTAAATGCACGTATCAGCTTTATATTTCAACAAGAATTTTGAAGTTAAGAGCGAAAGTACTTATTCTAGGAGTTACTATTTCACCAAGAAAGGAATTCTTTTCTGTCGGTAATTATTGGTAAGTGCGTCTCGAAATAAATGTTTTACAATATTTTGGATTTATCAGCAGCATTAAACTTCAAATCAGACTTCTTAATGTCTTCTAACGCCTGGCTGCAAACTAAACTTCAAATACTTACACTCACGTTTGTGAAAATTGCAACACCAAGAAGGAATCGTCATAATTGAATGCAATTTAATACACAGTTGAGTGGGAATGGTACAAATAAATGATTAAATGTTCAAAGCAAACAAACAAGAACAAGAGATCAGAATCAGTATTTTGTGTGGCCACCACGCGCCGCAATAAGTGCTGCTACACGACATGGCATGGAGTCAAACAAAGTTTGAATGTCTGACTGAGGAAGAGCATTCCATATCGTTTGTACGCGTACCCAAAGTTCGTCTGCAGACGCAACAGGACGAGGATCACGAGCAAGACGCCGACCAATGACATCCCACACATGTTCAATTGGCGACATATCCGGGGAACACGCAGGCCAAGGAAGAAGCTGTACCTGCTGCGCTGCAAAGAAGGATTTAACAATCCGAGCAGTATGAGGGCGGGCATTGTCCTGTTGAAATACAGCGCCTGGCAAGCTTTGAAGGAAGGGAACAGCTTCGGGCTGTAGAACTTCACGGATATACCGGTTGCTGTTCAGATTGCCCACAATTCGTAGCAATTGAGATCGTCTATGATATGCTATGGCGCCCCAGACCATAACTCCGGGTGTTCGTCCACTGTGGCGTTCGATAATGCACTCCGGAAGGTGGCGTTCACCGGCATAGCGTCTGACACGAATGCGGCCATCATGGTACCACAAATTAAAGCGGGATTCGTCAGAAAACACGACATGCTGCCAATCAGCACGCCAGTCTCTATGCTGATTGGCCCATTGTAGCCGCAGGCGGCGATGGTCGTGCGTTAGGGGGATCCTGTATAAAGGAGTCCGTGCGCGCAGTCCACACTGC
The DNA here is from genome assembly GCA_000611955.2 of Stegodyphus mimosarum. NCBI lineage: Eukaryota > Metazoa > Arthropoda > Arachnida > Araneae > Eresidae > Stegodyphus > Stegodyphus mimosarum. The sequence continues at coordinate 644,120 of KK119175.1, forward strand.
AGCAGACGTCTACGAATTGATGAAGCACACAATGAAACACCTGTAGCTATTGACCACAGTGCTGCCAATTGTCTAGAGGAAGCTGTACGGTCCGTCCGCGCCATGCGGACCAGGTGTCTATCATCGCGAGCTGACGTCACATTTCGGGGTCCACTCCCGGATTTCCGAGTTGTCCGACACTCGTCCGTCCACTGCTTCCAAACGCGCATCACTGTGCTGCTGTTACGCTGCACACGAGAGGCTACTGCACGATACGACAATCCAGCTTCACGAAGGCCGATGATTCTCCCTCGTTCAAACTCTGTAAGTTGTTCAAATCTCGCTCTCTTTCGTCGACGAGGCATAAGTACAGATTGAGTTAACGTTTACCACTAGCAGATAACCACCGATAACCATACACGCCTCGCTACAGCCGTCTATTTATTCGGATCCATCAGCCGTTCAGAGGGCGCTGCTCAGCATACGCATGCGCTACGGATTTGCAATTCTAATCATTTGCATATCATGCGCTACTTCGCATTTCCTGAAAATTTCAGCTCACTCGCGTAAGTCCTTCATGGTGTTGCAATTTTCACAAACGTGAGTGTATTTTGCTCCTGGATATAATAGAAAACAAAAAAATAAAAACATCATCTTCCCTGCTTTATGACTCCTCAGACGAGAAGTCTTTGAGGATTTACTTCGGCAATGGTTTCTGGACTTTTAAGTGGGCATGATTATCTTTAAGAATATTTATTTTGGATTAAATTAGAAAACCCTACATAATGCCTGCCGAACTATGTAGTTTACTTAATTTATACGATGGTAAAGCATTTCATTTATACGCAAAATTTTCAAAACAAATTCCATATCAAAATTCAGTATCAAGCTGATTTTTACTTCCTTGTACAAAGTTAAGGAAGTATTGTAATCGTGAAAAACTTTTGGGTGTTATATTTTAACGAAAATATCCATTTTGACCGTTTTCGAGTTCATCTGGACGATTTTTTTGCGTGACGTCTATACGTATGGACAAAACAAAGGACTTGTATTCCAAGATGGATTTTTTACATGACATCTTTACTTACGTACGTACGTATGTATCTCGCATAGCTCAAAAACGATTAGTCGTAGAACGTTGAAATTTTGTATATGGGACTGCTATAACATCTAGCTGAGAACTTTTTTTTTATAGCAATCAGTAACACCAAATGTTGTGCATATATATATATATATATACCTTTCCTTACGCGGCCTTCATTTTCGCATTCGTTGGTCGTAGACATACTTAAAGTTATACAGAGGTGTTTTAAATAACGAAGATATTCACGTTTTAATAAATACAAATTAAAATAAAAATAAATTTTCGGCAAATAAAATAACGAAATCTAACTCTTTTAAGACGATCTCTCAGTTTCTATATTTATATTTGGGAAAGTTTTATACTCCTCATGAAAAAATAAAATTGTATTATTAGTCGAAATGGGGAATTTGCCCAGAAGGACTATTAATTTCGTTTTGGCATTTTGCGTTGATTCCCTAAAAGTTCTTTCACTTTTCAAATTGTTGCCACCAAATATTACCACTCTGTATTATATTTAAAGAAAATAAATAATGAAGAATCTGTATAAATGTATGTATGTTTCTCGCATTGTGATAAAACAACGGTACCTAGAAACATCAAATTTTGAATATTGAACATTTCCACCCGAATATGGGCATCTGGAAGCGCAAATTTGAAATTTGGAGTTGGTTTTATTACCGATCTCATATTCTGTAAAACTTTAACGAATTTTTGACTAACAAACTCAATGATTTCAAAGCGAGCAATGGCAACGTTGTACAGGGGAAAAAATAAATATTTTTTATCTAAAACGCGCGAGACTGTGTATTGGAAATTCTAAAGATATACTCATTTTAAAATTATTTTGCGGCTGTTGAACTGAATTTTATAGTATTTTATGGATTAAGCACGAAGAGCATGATATTTAATCAATAAAGGTAACACACAAAAACGCCCCTTTGGAAACCTTTTAGAACTTTTTTTATGTAAATTCTTTTTTTATATATTATTATTATTATTATATTACTGTTACTTGCGTACGAGAAAAAATAAATCGGCCGTTTTACTTCAAAATTTGCAATTTTTCATCATTTTCAACTTACCTTGAGGGATCGCTTAATTAAGTTGGAATAATTCGAGGAATTAAGTTTAACTGAAGCGCAGCAAAAATGTGTATCATTTAATAGGCTTACAAGGAAATTACAAAGTGTCCACATCAGATATTTTCCATTAGATAATAGCTTATTTATGACTTCCCATAGTATGTTAACAGTCATAACAAATTCATTCACAAGTACTAATTGCGATTTTCCGGACAAAAAAAATTTCCATCTAATTTACACTGGTGAAATAAATTAAGAGAATTTGGATATTTTATCGAATTGCATGAAAAAAAACTGAACTGAAGGAAAAACCACTGCTTCTAGATAAAAATGCAAATATTGTACGGCAAGTACGTAAGCGCATACGTTTGTGTAAGCAGAGTCAGCAGAAAACACAGACTTTATAAGCGCGTGGAGGGTAAGATGAATTGCGTTCGTTAGAGCACCTCAGCGAATTTCTTGGTGTTATCTTGCAGCAATTGGTTAAATTCCCATCGGAACAGTAAAAATGAGTAATCACCAAATTTTAGATGATGGAATGAGGTGGCGAATTGTGGAAAGGCTAGAAGCAGGCCAGTCGCAAGTCTAGATATGCAGAGTTTAATTTAATGCCCAACGTCGTGTGTAACCTATGGAAAAGATCCAGGATACTGGATCCATCGAGAGAAAGCCTGGGCAAGGTCGTTCAAGAGTCACGACGCCCAGAAAAGGTCGCTATTTGTCCATTTTAGCGAGGCGTAACAGAGGGGCTACAGCTTCTCAGCTCTCTCGGGACCTGTATGCAGCCACAGGAACCCGTATAACAAGGGCGACTGTTTCCAAAAGACAATGAGAGAGGGTTGTTTGCCAGAAGACCAGCTGTTTGCGTCCCGCTCACATCTACGGACAGAAGAGTCCGATTAGTATGGTACAGGCAGAACAGTGATTAGAGCACGGAGCAATGGGCGACCGTTCTGTTTACCGACGAGTCCCGTTTCAGCTTAAACACCGATGCTCGCCGTACTTTCATATGGAGAGAGTCAAAGACCCGCTACCTACCTCCAATGTCCGCGAAATCAACAATTATGGCGGTGTAATGGTCTGGGCAGGCATCATGTTGGATGGCTGCACACCTCTCCACGTCTTTGACAGAGGCTCTGTGACTGGTGTGAGGTATAACGATGAGGTCTTGGAGCCCTATATTCGCCTTTTCCGGGGTGCAGTGGGCCCCGAGTTCATCTTACAGCAAGATAACGCAAGGCCACAGAGAGCTCTTCTGGTCGACGAATTTTTGGAGAGTGAGGATATTTGCTGAATGGATTGGCCAGCCAGGTCTCCAGACCTCAACCCTATTGAGCATGTCTGAAACGTTCTAGGGAGGGCAATTGCAACTCGCAACCCCCCTCGGAGAACCATCTAGAAGCTGAAAACTGCGTTGCTGAATGAGTGGGACCCCTTTGCCACATGCACTGATAAACTGCCTTATTTCCAGTATGACATCACTCTGCGAGGTCTGTATGGTTGTAAGAGGGGATCATACCCCCTATTAACCCATTTCTTTTGTGTCTTCTGCAACCGCTGTTTCAGACTCCCATGAGTGTTACACAAGAACATGCGTGTCTATTTTAAATATTAAATGTTTATTTTGTTTGTATTATATCAACCTATGTTCACACCAAATTTTACTAAAATCTGCCCAGTAGTTCTGGAGATCGTAGATCAAATATGAAAATTCTCTCAATTTCTTTCACAGTGTATTTCAGAGAATTAAAATACATTTTGCAGTTTTCTGCCGTTAAAGATTGTTACTCTGCTACTGATAAACAGCCATCATTATTTTTTTGAAATTATTTAAAATTTTTGTTCGTGTTTCCTGATAGCCATATGGGTCCAACTCTTTTAATTTTAGAAATTAAGCCTTTTGCTCAGCACAATAGGACGGATTATCTATCTTGGAGGTGGGTAACATGTAGAAGGAAATCACTAGGGAAGTTTTCTCGTATTTACCTTACACATGAGGATAACCATGAATACCTAACGCAACTAGCCCGTTCAACAACTGGGAATAGATCACAGGGTGAACTGTCTGTAATAACAACTTTGTTTATTTATTTACCATCAAATGAGCAGCTGCGCCGCCTTTAAGACATTCAGCTTTTATGCTCAACTGATGGAATCATCTACCAACTGCTACGCCCAGCCTCGGGAGGGGCTCGGCGATCAGCACCATTTATTAAACAAATTTAGTATACAGAATTTACATAATGATAAATACAATAAGAGTGCCGATGTTAGAATAGTAATTCAGATTATGTGTTACATACATTTTAAAAAAAAATTTTGCTAAATTCCGAAATACAAATAAAAATGTTGAAACATAAATACGTAAGTAAATACTTACAAAGATCATCACAAATTATGAAAGTGATCTACATAATATATGAGACTAGTAGGGGCTGAGAATATAAGTTTTGTAAAAAGTTTAGAAAAAATCTATAGTTTTTGATTAGAGAGTTTTTGAATGAATTAGGATGGCTTGAGTGAAAAGTTCTTAGAAGTTCTTGATAGAGAGTAATTCTTGAGTAAAAGTCTTGACTAATAATCTTGAATTTGAGACTTGATTAATATAATAAGGAGATGGAGTTAGAAAATTTTCTTAAATTATTGATTGAGAATGGGAGATCTTGAAGATGTGCTAAAACAAGGATGGTCTTGAGTGAAAGCATGGAAATATATTTTTCTGAAGTAAGTAATTAAAATGAGGTAGCAAAAAGCATGGCGTATTAAGTAAGGTAAATGAACATAGAAAATACGATTTCAAGTTCCTTTATCAGTGTTTGCGGAAATATAACTTATTATATTTTGAAGTTGATTTCTTACTTAGTTTTTGAAGTTTAGTTCACAACTTTAGCAACTTGACCACTGGTCTGTTTATAATTGGAAGGTGAACAAAGTTTGAGTTTTTATATCAAAGACAGAAAAATTTGATTAATTAGCCGTGGACAAATATGGCGGCCTTTAGTCTGTGTTTTTCATTGCGACTTGAAAACACAGGACTACAGTTCTCACCTCTAGAGACCATTACAGAAATAAATCCTCCGAAAAAAAAAAGAGGCCTCCACGAAATAGGAAACACATGCAAAGAAGCAATTTCGGAGGGCTCTAAAGAAAAGAAAAATCATGTTTGCCCCCTCACATGAAATGTATATACACACAAGTACTAGAAGTAAAAGAATACAAGGATACTAAGAAATAAAACTTCCTTTTTTTGCCCTTTGGTGGCAAAAAGAAAGGAGGGGTGAATCAGAGTGAAAGCAAGTGAAATTGGAATCTAAAAGGAGACGCGCTTTTCATGGGAAGGAAGGAGCGGTGAAGACTTCCGTACTGATGTGTGCAAAAGAAGGGGAAGAAATGCTGGTTTTACATTTACATTTTTTATTTAAATCATTTCGAAGCCGCTTTAGCATAGGCAAGACACGTGAGCAAATGAAGGGAGAGATATGACTTGATTCTATATTCGCAAACGCGGCACCGGCAAAGTGAAGAACACACTAAAAGCCGGGAAAGTTGGTAAAGTTTGCAGTCGCAGTTGGTGGGAACCTCTTTCGCTTTTCAATTGAATCAGTTATCATAAGCACAGAAGCCGTGAAAGATCGATCTTATACCACTGTTCTTATGCTTAGTTAGGTTGCCATCTGTACGTTTAGTTTCGTATCAAACATCAAGTAAATATTTCTACAATGGGCCTTCAGGTTAGGTAAAATTCTTACTAGTTAAAACCAGCCGGGAAAGGAAAAGCCCGCAGATAAATATGCAATAAACTTTCACGTTATGTGAATTCTGAGTTAAAAACACATTATCCGAGAATATATTATATTTGTTGCAGATATGGGTTGTTGTGACAGTTTAGTTGTAAGATGTTATCGGTTTAAAGCATGTTCTTGTTGTGTAAAGGTTAGCACGTCCAACTGGTAACTGGAAGATTCGGGGTTCGAGTCCCCGAGCACAGTAGAGTTTCACGTTTCTCAGTCCGAAATGTTGAATATTCTCTATCCAGCTGCATTTTTGAAAACTATAGTGAGCGCTTCAGAGTTTTTAATTCTTTGAACCGTTTGCTTAACTATTTAATTTGTACTGTAGGGTTTATTTTAATTTACTAATAGTTATTTTTATTTTAAAACAAGCCTTTTCTTTACCTTCTCATTTTCCACCTACGCCTCCAATAGCAAGGAAAAGGTACCCATGGAGATTTATTTAGTTTGACAACTTTCCTTTCACTCTAGTTTTCATCTACGCTTTCCTGCCAGAATGCAAATCAGTTAGCACGCGTATGTTGAAATTAAGGGAGAAAGAACTGTTGTTATTTAAGCGAAAGCTTTCGGAAAGTGAACTTAGAGGTTTTATGCCTGCTTGAAGATCGCGTTGTTACTCTGATCGACTAGCGATTTGATCAATGGCGTTGAGTGCTTCTAGCCATTAGTAAGCCGCCGGCTTCTGCGAGCCAGAGCCGCCTTCTAGCCGCCGGCTTCTGCGAGCCAGAGCCATCCTGTGAGTCTTTAGGATAGTTTAATTAGATTTTATTTTAAGTTCAGCATTACTTGTTTTAGTTGAGCCAGAAGTGTTGGCTTATGTAAGCCCAATTGAGACCATATATGCAACTATATGTGATTGAACAAAGGGTCATTTACATCCTTCTGCTGACTTTTTCTGGTGTCATAAAACCCGAGTCATTATCAGTCCTATAGTCTTTCTAGAACTCGTTAGTTTTTTCTGCTAATGAAGGCGAGGCTTTATAGACTTTTGCTTTTCTATATTTATCACAATGGAGTTTACCATATTTTAAGAGAAGAGAAGTATTGTACGCAACAATTATTCAGATATATATATTTATCTACATATCTAACAGCCTATACATTTCTATCTATTGTTCGTGATTTGGTTGTTTTCTTTTATGGTTTGGCAATTGAAGTGTTTGCGTCGTAATTAAAATACACCTAATGGTTATTCTTTTCTCACCACAACTATTTGGCTAGAATTGTTATATTGATTTATCTCGGTTGTCAAACGGTAGCATCAGATGAAGTCCATGGATTTTATTTTGGCCAAGGTTGCGCCTGTTGTTGGCTTAGGTCTTGGGCATATTATAAGTGACAGTATGAATTTGCTCAGATATGCCCCAGTTTCAAGGAAAATCCTCCGGTGGATAGATCCTAAGCTTTTTGACCTATCTTCACCTTCTCTTAACAGAGGATAATGAACTTGACAGTATTTTAAGTGCCCCTATGCGCAAAGACAATGCATGCAATACAAACATCCATGCATTCTTACTGGCGCTGAATCTATAACAGCCGAGTCCCCTACCCTCCTGCCAGTTGGATGGCTTGATGAATAGTTGATTCTTTTAATGGTAATATTAGATTTCACAGAGAACTGAGCTGTAGTTTCTTTATTTTGTATCAATCATCATTGTTACATTTTCCAAGCTGTTCTAAAATTAGTCAAAGGCTGGACTTAGGGCCTTAAGATACGCGCTGGCAGCGTTACGGTTGCAGTAAACATGTTTAACCTGGGTTGGACACAATCTCTCAAGTTTTTTGTTTAAAAGTAAGCGAAACAACAATTTTATTTTGGCGTAGACACTGAAATGAGGTTACTATTTTGCGTACTTTTAAGTTTTCCATTGACGTGTTTCGCTTCTCACTTAGCTTTCTTTAGTTTATAATTTATTTACCATATTTACTCGAGAATAGTTTTCTCTAGCTTTTTAGCACAAGGTTAGCAAATGTTTATTAAAGTATTCACGTAATTTTCCCCTTCTTCAAGATGCATAGAAAGTGAGATCCCCTAGAATTCAATACGGATTCCTTGACGCAGTGATCGTTTTCTTGCTGTTAATTGATCTTTTCGTAGAATTTGGGTGCATGGGCTCTGATTGATGAAGCAATAACAGTGAACATCTTCAAGAAAATCGGGGTATCTAACACTTTAAATGGTTATAAAGATCACTGCTTGTGAAAGAAAGGCCGAATGGGGACTAAGACTTGCAAGTCGCTTAAGAAAAGGAAGATACCTAATGTTCTTGATGTTTCTACACGTGGGAAGACGGTTTAAATAGTGACGAAGACGATAACAATGGGGAAGATTGCGATGACTTGCAAGTTCTAGCAAACGATACAGACAGCATTTTCAGCATCATTAAGTGATTTGAGGCTTAGGAAGTAATAATGGACAATAATAATAGCGGAACAGAGGTTTAAGATACAAGGAAGTAGAAATGAAGGTATCTTCTTAGATATTATAATGTTAATATTGACGCCCAAACGGTAGAGTGGTTAGCGTCGTTGACTACAGCGACGAAAGGCTCGGTTTCGAATCCCGGAGAAGGCATGGATCTTTGTAAATGTATAGTGCGTCATGGCGGCATTCCAAAGATGCGGCGAACCGAAAGTCCTCTCGTGTGGTCTGGTGGAAGGGGAGAGTGGTAGAAGATCCTTGGACCAGTCCCCCCTCTCCATCAAAATTGAGGACGGAACTGACCTAAATCGCATTGTCACCTGTAAGGTGCTCCAGGCTGTTGCCAACGACAGGCATATCTTGCGCTCCTTGACACGAGGAATTTCGCGGGCTTGGTTTGATGTTACTGTAAGACAAGCGAGCATAAGTAACAACAACAGCATAATATTAATATTATTATTTATTTTTAATGCAATTGTACATTTCTTTTAAATACGTAATATCGTGGTAGTTACTGGAAGTTTAGTCATGAATACGTTACATTTGTTACACGGTACATAAAATATGTTTTCATTAATAGTTTGATTCGTTATTTTTGTGTGGTTTTACTTTACTCTTGGCATTTCATTTTTGATTATTAAGTCAAATGATTTATATTGTGTTAGGTAAATTGGCAACTGCATAAATTAGGAATTGCTATTAGTATTTTGGAATTCTCTCTCACTCTCTCTCTATCTATCTATTTATTTACATCTGTACTTGTAAATACATATTGCAGATACAGAAATGTGTGTAGGTATGCATGTGTGTATGGATGTATGTGTTTATGTATGCGTGAATATAACTACGCATACATGAACACATACATGTGTGCTTAGTTATATTCACGCATACATGAACGTATACACCTACACCTATACATATATAGTTATATTCACGCATACATGAACACATACATACGTATGTACGTGCGTATATTATGACTGTATATATGTACACACATATATACGCGCACACATACATACACACATGCACACATACGTACATTTCTGAATCAAATAAAAGTACTAGCCTCAAGCCTGGTGCAATATTTTCTCTTGAAGTCTGGCATCTGTAAACATGATTTTGCTTTTCCATTATTTATTGGTCTTTCCAATCGTTCATTTTTACACTGTCTGCTTGCATAAAGCGAAATATTTAAAAACATATCTAAATAAGAATTCTAATATATATACGTACGTCTGTCGGTAGTGAAAGTATTGATTGTAAAAGGAAAAGGACAATTTAAGTTGTTGGATCAATATGTGACATAGCGAAAAAAAGTACCTGCAACAGAAATAAACCCCCCCAAAAAAAGTCTAGAGAAGAAGTTAAAACAAAGATTGGGGAAAAAAGGGGAAAGTGTAGTCTTACCATTTTCTGACCATCAGGAGAAAGGAATTATTGGTTTAAATTGGCTTGTTGCACTTCATTTCCCCTGATGAAATGAGAACAACTATCCAATTCTTCACTTCTTTTTGGCTTTTTTTTAATATAACTCTTAGCTTTAGCTTTTAAAAAGAAGTATTTTTATTTACTTGTATCGTTCTATTGTATACAATCTAGACTTAGAATTTTATATTTTATAGTTTATAGTTTTTTAGATCTTTTATAATGTTTATTTTAATAGTTATGTATTTGTCTACCTAATTATTGATAGACGGGCTTAGCGTCGAATAATTCGATATTCTTAGAAACGATTTCGATCAAACAAGACTGAAAAACTGACGAGCGTATTCATGTGTACAGATTATTTGCAATGCAGTTTTATTCTAACACAGTTTAAAATATTAAAAAAATATTCAGTTTTTTTCACGCCTTTTTCTTTTCTTATTTCACAAATATGTTATGATTTTTTTGGATGCCTGTTAATGCATTAAAAATTAACAATGAATTTCCCTTTAACGAAGAAATAAATACAATTAAATATTTCGAGGCCAAAAAAAAATGAAGTATT
>KK119175.1:654532-666493 GCA_000611955.2 Stegodyphus mimosarum
ACTTTCTGTGGATGTTGCCGTGAAATGAACTACGAATCCTCTCGTTGCTAGCTAAACGTTTTATTATTTGCATCACAAGAACAAGCAAGGGGGAATGCGGAAATTCCTTACATTCTTTCCAATTTAAAGAGTGACAGGACAGAGGCAAGAGATCCAGTCGACCAAACCCCGATGATGACAAATCACCTTTCACCACATGCTATTTTGAGCCACACTATAGACACTTCAGGTATTTGGAAGCCAGAAAATATAAAAAATAGGCTATGCCTGACTGAAGTTCGAACCATGGATTTTTCACTTGCTATAGTTTGTTACTTTAAAACAGGCAGTTCAAGGTCACAGCGACCTCTTCTTATTTACGATCGTAATGTGTGTCGTCATCACCATACAAAGGGAATTAGATGATTTTAACAAATTAGAGATTCTATCATTTTTATGTAGCAGTCGTTGCCATGGTTATAATTTAGAGTCATGGTTTGGAGGCATGAAATGACATTGAAGTGACTATTCTGTAGCAACAGACTATAGCAAGCTGTGTTAACAACTTAAAGTATGAGAGTATACACGAGAAAATATGATAATTTATATGATAATTTATAATAAATATGATAATATGATAATACGTTACAAATTAAACTGCAGCGAAGGATGATTATCTCCTTTAGAGATATTTTATTTCCCTAGTATTAAAAATGTGAAACACACATAGGATTAACATAATTGTGATTGATAAATGTTAAATGTTGCTTTTAGTGCTGTCAGAAGCTCAAAATTTAGTTAGCATCAATGCAAAATCTGCATTTCTCAACGGCGAGTTCAATATCTTTCACTCTTCTAGAAGAGTTATGACTAGAGAAAGTTTTCAGAAGAACATAAACCATATTGTTTTGTTAAGAGTGCAGTATAGAGATGGACTGGTGATGGCTGGGATGTTTACAGCTGAAAATATCACGGACGAAAACGTCGCGGAGGAAACAACGCAAGGCGAAAACGTCACGGTACAAAACATCGTGGGAGAAAATAACGCAAAGAGAAAACATCGCAGTTCTGAAACATCATGGTAAAAAATGTCGTGGTCGAATATAAACCGGTTCAAAAACTTCGCAGTTTAAAAATACAGTTGTCGAAAATAACGTGGGAAAAAATAAAGTACCTACAAATCATCGTATGACGATAACATCCACACATGCGTTTTTCAAATCCCATACTGACATATTATGTAACTGACTTTCGTCATAACTAACAAACCGACATTCAAAAAAACTGATTGCATGCTATAGATGAAAATGTTAACGACACTTTAAGAATAAAGGAAAACAAAACAAAATACAGGGTGTTTATAAAGTCCCGGACCCATTTTGATGTTTAATAACTCATAAAATAATGAAGATATAAACATTTTCCTTTTCAGGTTTGAATATCTTTACTTTTGTAAATATCGTCTGCGCGTGTGGTTAATTTCAGATAATTTCATTTTCAAGTCTAAATATCTGTACTTTTCTAAATATCGTCTACTTATTGCATTTTTCTCTCTTTTGTTTTTGGCAACTGTTACAATGTTATGTTTACTTTTGATGTGTTTGTTCTAGTACTTTTGTATGTGATGTTTTATTCGACCGGATATTAAGGAGAATGCATACACCACAAGAGAAAGCACAGATTTTATGGTGGTTCAGAGAAACGAAATCCATAATGCAAACACCGAGAAATTGCAAAAAAATTTGCCAAAAAGATCTTCCATCCAAAAGGACAACGTTTACAGGAGGAAAGTGTTGAACATTGATGACCTAAAAGTCAGAATAACAACCGCAATAGCCTCTGTGGATGCCGACATGCTTGCCGGTACCTGGCATGAAATTGAATATCGACTTGATATTCTCCGCGCGACGATGGGGGCACACGTGGAAGTTCATTGGCAAGGGTCATGAAACTTTTTGTGTCTATCTAACCATTTATGTTATTAATTTAAAGTAAAAAATTAATTATAGAAATAGTTTAAAAGAAATTATAAATAATTTCTATTACTGCGAACTAATCTACAATATCATTTAAATTCTGAGAACATAAGTAAATTAAGTGCAAGTTAGGTTTGAGGGCAACTTCCCCTTGATAAGTCTGTCTTCTGCCCCAGCTTAACAAATATTCACTTATGCATATTTTTTACTTTTAGGATTTAAAAAAATTATTACAATATTATATTTGTTAATAGATTTTGCTACTTGCACTTAATTTACTTATGTTCTCAGAATTTAAATGATATTGTAAATTAGTTCGCAGCAATATAAATTATTTATAATTTCTTTTAAACTTATTTCTAAAATTAATTTTTTACTTTAAATTGCTTTTTACGAATAGAAGTTTTATTAAATACATACACACACATATATATCCACTGTGTTACTGGGATCAGTGAGCTAGGTTACTTTATTCTTATATTCTGCAAATTGTACGTTTTTTGCTTTAAAAATGACTGAATTATCTTGTCCTTATCTCCCGGTTAAGGTTTTTATACCTTTAGTTAACCTGCATGTTATAGTTGTAGAATTATAAACAATTTAAAAGTTGTTTAAATACGGCTAAGACTAATTTTTGTTTATCATAGCAGCCATATTTGTTTACATTTGAAACTTAGCAGAATAGTGCATTTGTTGCCAATTTAGAGAAATTAAGCTTTGCAACAACAAAGATAACGTCTTCCTTTATTATTGTGAATTAAATTATGCTTAATTCATTCTGGAATTAACATTTAAGTTATTAAATTATCCCATATATTGACTCAGCATAGCGTCCACAACAAATTTATTCAGTTTCTTTACCTTCAGTGTCTTCTTGCCGAGCGAGACCAAAAGTAAAGTTTCAGTTTTGTGCACCGAAAAATCTGCCTTCTTGCCCGCCGGCGAAATTGCTTGTTTTCACGTAGAAACTGTAATTTTAATCGTTAAAAAAAATTTTTTTTATCGTTTTAACTGTATTTGGTGTTTTATGTTTTTCTATATTTTTCAATTTTTAATACAGGTATTTTGAGCTTTTATGTATTTTTGCCTTGTCGCAAAGTGAGAACTGAATTAATTGAATGATAAATATATCTCTAATGAAATCCGAGGAAATAGGTTTCAATGATAGGCAGGGAAAAATGCTTATAATTTAATATTCTGTATAAGGATGTGGTGTATGTGGTGTACACATCGGATTTTTTATATTCATAATATATTCATAAACCAAAACTAAGTACTTAATTAATCGCTAAGTAAAACGTTTACCACATTATCCCCTTAAAACCACGAAATTCTCCTCTGACTGATGACTCTTGCTAGTTTCTAAATCTGAACTACCTTAGGTAACCAAATACATCAAGTATATAGCTACTTATACGTAAGAACTGTGGTTACATGATTAGCTGTATGAAAGTATCTAAAACATTTATATGCAGGTAAATAGATACGTTAATATCCGATCACTTTTTCATAAGAACCGTGTTACCTGTATATAAGTATTGGAAAAGAAAGTATTTACTTTTCACTCAAGCTCCCCGCTTTACATCAACATATACCTATAAACCTGAACTGATTTATCGGGAAGAAGGTAAGGTACGGAGTACCTGAACTTAAATCTCTTTCCTCCTTTGCTGAAGATGCTCTGGTACTCAGATTCAACCATTTTCTCCTCTTTCTTCCGAAAATTTTCTCTTAAAGCTGATAAAAATGTACCCCAGTAGCAAGGAGCAATGATTATCGAAGAATATGAAAAAAGCGAATACAGAAGTCCTCTCCAGTTTTATTCTTTGGAAAAAAAATTTTTTTTTTATCTATTTTTAAAAAAAAGTGTAAGCAGAAGGGACCGAGATCGATGATGTATTCAAAAAGAAAAAAAAACCTCCAGAGTTTTATTTATATAAATTTTTTATAAACGGGCTTTTCCTCTCCTGTTTCCGTGACTTAATACTTAGGAAGGATGTGGAAAGAAAGAAAGACAGAAAGAAAGAGAGAAAGAGTGAAATGGCATTCATAACTGACATACCTCTGAACACAAAAAATTGAAAAAAAAAATCGTTTTATCTTTTCACTTAAAAGACGAACCTTGGCTTTCTAGGGTTACAAGGGCGCGTGCTTTATTACAGAAGAAAAATAAACTAGAAAAAAAAAACTTTTAGGATGGAAGGTAAACTGTTGATCGAAGAAAATTAGTTTTGGAATATTCTTAGCTTACTGAATCGTAAATCGTTAAAGTGTTCTACAACTTGGGACTTGGCGTACCCATAATAAAGACCGCTCCGCTTCCGGACTTAGGAGTGTCCATTGCCCATGAATGGCTGAAGACCGCAATTGGGGGGTGGAGTTGAAAAAGAAATATAACCTCGATTTCTTGTTGCATATTGTATACTCAGTTTCGCTACGTCAGCATTTAATATTTTCCTCTTTTAATTGCAATATTAGTATTAGCTTTTTTCGGATTTATTGGTCTTTGTTCGTACCGTACATTATCTAAACGATTTCTGTTTCCCGCTTAATATTCATTATTATTTTGATGGCACGCACGCACGCGCACGCACACGCACGCACACGCACACACGCACACACACACACACAAGAAAAAAAATAAAAACGAGGAGGGCAGTTCTATATCTCCCGTTCTACTGGGCCCATTAACGAAATTCAAACTGCGTTTTTCATGTCTCGAAAGCGCGACTTAGAATATCTATTACATTTATATATAACATTGTTCAAATATAGGTATTTTGACACAAAATCGGATTTTTTCTGAAATGACATGGCAATTTTTTTCCATATTTCGATTCTACGACTCAGATTATGCCTAGATACTAAACTTTGTACAGTTTGGTGTGAAATTTACGGAGAAATTCAAAAATTTATCTTGGCGTATTTTCAGTTTGCGCCAAAAATAATTGATTTCGCGAATTTCTTAATATATGGCAACCTATTTTCCTTTCCTTTTTTACATTGTGCAGGAGCGGAAAAAAAGTTACATTGTTAAAACTGTTTGTAAGTAGGAACAAAGTATTTAAACCACATTTCTCGTTGTTATCGCTTTCAACAAATATGCCAAATTTCAAAACGCGTCAATATATAAATTCACGTATATCTTCGGAAATTTCGAATGAAAAACTATAATATTCTGCAGTTATGCTTAGAAATACATCTACTTTAACATGATGGTAAAAATTTTATCGATTATAATTCAAAAACTTTTTAAAAAATTTATAAAAATGATTTAAAAATCAAAATTTAAAAAATAAATCATAAAAAATGAGCGAATTTTATTTGGAATGAATCTAAATTTCGAAACGTGAAGGAAGAAAATAATAAATTTTAATAAAAAAAGAGAGATTAATAAATATATACCAAATTAAATTAACATTGAGGAGCTAAAATTTTGAGAGCTAATTAATTTAAAAACTACTCCAGCGACTTTTACAAAACTGAGCAGTTTGGAATAATTTGAGTCCTAGAATCGGAATATGGATAAACATTGGCATGTCATTTAGAAAAGCCCTATTTTGTGCCAAAATACCTATATTAGACCAATGCTATATATAAATCAAATAGCTATCCTAAGTCGCGCTTTGGAGACATGAAAAACTCAATTTGAATTTCGTCAATCGGCCCAGTAGAACGGGAGATGTAGAACTGTCACTTTTCTTTGCAGTATGCGTATTTTGTTGTTTATCCAATTTTGCATTTGAATTATATTTACACGTTATGTCTTATATTTACGTCAGTATTTTTACTTTAGTATCAACATGCTACTCGTGGATGGCGTGTTCTTCTTATTTCCTCTAATTTTCACTCCTGATGATATGGTTTTCTGTTTATCTGACATTATGGTCTCTCCTTCTACCAGCCTTCCTCATGTTGTCCCCTAGTGAGATTTTTATTGATCGCTTTTAGATGGCCATTATCATGGACATGATGCTATCATGTCCATGGTTGCTACCATGGCACATGGTCCACTTCCCCATGATGCGACCATAGAACATTAGCAGTTTATAACGGCAAAATGTTTCGGCAAGCATCAAACCATGAACCTATGAAAATATTTTTCTCCTGAAGAAGAATGATTTACGTCTGAAAGCCGTCGAAATCGACAGTAGTTTCATACAAAATTTATGATAAATTAAAAAATTTACACCAGCATGGTTTTCTTTTAATTAAAACCATGACTATTCATGAATAGAATAGAGAAATCATTCTTATTGGATCGCAGACACAAGGCAAATCAGTAGAGACAGCAAGTACTAATGTGAAACTAAGAAGATGCATCTCTCCGTATGTTTTCAATCAAAACTACCCATTCCTATCACGGCTTTGATTGAGAATACATTAAAAGATGCAACTCGATAGTTTTGAAATTCTCATGGTCTATTACCACCTCTTGGAAAATTTCTAAATACTTTAAGTAGCATAGCATTTTAAATACCGTGCATTCCGGCTTATATCCGAAACCTATAATTTGAGATTACATTTATTAATTTTTAATTATAGTCACCGTATAACGCGCACCTTTTTCTTTATGAAGAAAACCTGTAAGATAAATGTGCGATGCTCCTATCTTTTGAAGTCATTCATTCGCTGATTTTTTTCAGGTGTTCGAACAATGGGATACTGAACTGACAAGCCATATGGAGAATAATACGTGTGTATGGGGAAATGCTATATGGAGTAAATAATTCTGCAAAAAGGATGGGTTGTATTCAATGCAGATATGCATAAGAATGCTATTCTAAGATTTCGAAAAAATGGGGGACAGAATTTGGACTAAGAATGCCCTTCCTACGCGAATGAATTGGCGAAATTAGGAGCCAGATGCTTTCTCTTTCTGTACTCACGTGAAGCTGTGATTTTGAAGTGAGCATTGAAGACTTGCCAGCCGACAGCCAGTAATGCTTCAGTGGTCTGGTATTTCCGATTTTCTAGCTTAGGTTAAAAGTACGTTATTTAGTGGTCAATCACTACACTGGAATTACCTGAAATAAATATCAATCTAAAATTTAATATTTAGCTGTCAATGTACAAGGTGTATCAGTACAGCGGCGACAAATTTTCAGGAGAGATGGAATACACCTGAACGATGGAAAATCCCATAACAGTACATGGTCAGAAACACTTTCCTGGTAGTAACGACACAAAACTCAAAAAAGAAACAGTGAGAGAAAATATGTCTTATTATGTTTAGTACAGCAGAAACCAGCAAATAAGAACAAAAACAAACAACGATGATCTTTAAAGAAGGTGTTCGAAATTACGACCCCGGGCCGTGATGCAGCCCTCTCTTCTCCGGCGCATAGAATATCTGCATCACGAATAGACAATCGCATGGAAGATGCATGACGCACGGTACTTGCGTCATGGTCCGGGGTTGTAATTTCGAACACCTTCTTTGGTGATAATCGTTGTTTCGTTACGTTGTTTTTTTTGTTTTTGCTGTACTCCGAATAATAAAAATGTTTTCTCACCCCGTTCGTGTCTTTTCTTGATTTTTGTGTCGTCACGACTGTGTAAATCCTGACAAATACTTAATCGGTAAAATTTAAAATTTAGTATTTTACTTTCTTGCACGAGGTAAAGAAAGTATTGTAATAGCGAAAAAATTTCGGGTATCATATTTCAACGGATATATGCATTTTGATCGTCATCCTTATTTCGATATTAACTTATATATATACAATAAAGATGAAAGGCCCCAAACCTCATTACTCATTAAGTAGCACCGAAAATTGATCCTACCTGAGTCTCTAATGTACTCATGTATCACGCGAAATAGTACACCACATGACTTCCTTGTATGGAATATTAAATTATACGCAATTTTCCTGCATTTCATTTAAACATATTGAATTAACGTTTAACGAATTTTGAATTAAATCTACTTCGTCGATAGCGCATAAACCACAACAGAAAAAATGCACTCTTTAAAGTTCACTATATTTATTTACAATAGCCACACTTCGGCGGTAAACACAGACGATTCAGCGCCGCTTACCTAATGCGCATGGGCTACTAATTGATTCAGTTTTCGCGTCGCTGTAAAGCAAAAATACATAAAAAATTCAAAATATTTTCATTAAAAATTGAAATATAAAGAAAAACATAAAACACCAAACACACAGTTAAAACGATTAAAAAAACAATTTTTACAATTAAAATTACAATTTGTAGGCAAAAACAAGCTAATAACTTAAATGATAATTCTAGAATGAATCAAGCATAATTTAATTCGCAATAATAAAAGAAGACGCTTTTTTGTTGTTGCGAAGCTTAGTTTTTCTAGATTGGCAACAAATCCACTATTCTGTTAAGCTTCAAATGTAAACAAATATGGGCGCTATCATAACCAAAAATTAGGCTTAGCCATACTTCAAAAACTTTTAAACTGTTGATAATTCCCCAATTATTGCAGGCAAGTTCACTAAAGGCATAAAATCTTAACGGAATGATAAGAACAACATAATTCAATCATTTTCAAAGCAAAAAATGCACAATTTACCAACATATAAGAATAAAGAAACTGAGCTCACTGAACCGAGTAACAGAGTGGATATATATATACATACATTTATGAACTTTTGGTGCGGCGGATTGCAACCAAAGTGCGAGGTGCACATTTGCATGTTTTAGCAGTCCTGTATACAAAATTTCAGCGGTCTGAAGCTAGTCGTTTTTGAGTTATGCGATATACATACGTACATACGGATGTACGTACGCAGAGAGGTCACGAAAAAAATCTCTTCAGAATCTATTTTAAATCAGTTTTATAATTTTTTTGGGGAAAAAGAGCGTTTATTCTGTCCTTACGTTTAGATATTACGCAAAAACATCGTTAAATTGCATTGGGTAGCGGTCAAAATGGATATTATCGTTGAAATATGGAACCCGAAATTTTTCGTGATTGCAATACTTCCTTTGTACTTCGTACAAGGAAGTAAAAAGCGAAAAAACACATACTTTTTCTAAGCGACTGACTTAAATAGAAACACTTGTGCTATATGAAACACAATCTATTTCATATAGCATATCTTTCATGAAGATCTCACGAAATCTCAGCATTCTTTCTGGAAGATGGTGTTTTTTTTATATGGTACAAGGTTAAATAAAATTCCATATTTCATCCTGTAATGTGTCCTTTTTTTAATTTCTGTTTGGCCCCTGCAATGAGTTCTGAGTTTTCCGGATGGTCGCTTCGTTCTTCCCCAGCCTCTTCCCAAAGAATTTTCCTTCTCCATACTTTGTTCTTCGATGGTCTATTCTTCACGCTTCGAATCTTGCAGCAATTATTCGCTCCACCTCAGCCCTTTTGTCTTCCGCAAAAGTATCCGACTTTCAAAAACGCCGTCAGATAGCTATCCACTTCCTTCTTTGGTGAATAATGTGCATCGTAAAAGTCGCAGGAAAAGGTTTTGTCTCATACAGAGAAAGAGATAGCACGTGTGCTTTCCTCTTCGAGCAAACCTAACCTTATTACAAAAGGGAAGAGCCTTGTGCCCGACAATATGTATCCAATGCAGTTTATGAGAGGATGTATGGTACCAGATGGGTATTTTGTGATTCAAAATTTGTTCCAAGGATTAAACCAATGGCAAAACAAAAGATGAGAGAGAAGGATAAAAGATTATTAGGTAGATCTCTCACAAAGCACGGAAAGTATGAATTTCTATTTATTGCACAGAATATCAAAGGATTTATTAATCTATAAGCAAAGAGTTTAATTTCTGAGACTAAGAATTCAACCACAAACGCTTTGTTAAAAGAAAGTTCTTTGTATTGTATAATGAGGTAAAAACATTTCTTTTCAGGGTATTATGAGTAAATTTTTTTATTAACTGTACGTTGAAATTCATCAGTATTTTGTGAAAAACTCGTAGTCAAAAAAGAATTATAGGACATTTCGTAAACAATTACGTATGCATGCCCTCGTGCATGTTCTCGTCGTGTAAGTGGTATTAGAATTTTGAAATATCAGCATTTGAAATCCCCGGCATACTTAGGTTTTAATATTTCCTACTTCGGAAAACGTAATGTTCTTTATACTGGCGCCTGAACAAAATGTGTGATGGAAGAAAAGTTGTCACCGTCTACATTGATCGACTCTCCAGTGTCTGCTTAAAAAGGCGAGAATATAAGAAATTATCACATTCCCTCGTACATACTGTCTTGGGTTAAATGATTTACACGTCCAACTAACAACTAAAAGATCAGTGGTTGGAATATTGATAGGCATAGCTGACTTTTCATGTCTCCTGCTTTGAAAAATATTGTAGACTCCATATGTATAACATGGAGTCGGTTTCCATTAAAACGTGTTTCACGAAGAGATCTCTTTCTTAAGCAGCTAGTTCTTGGATATATTTCTGTAATAAAATAGTATATTATAACCTTAGTATTTAACGAAATAACCTTCGTGGTGTCGTGGTCAGCACGTTCAACGCGTAACCGTAAGGTCCGCGGTTCGAGTCCCGGCGAAGGCGTTGCTCATTTTTCATCACTGCTGCTTCCAAATAAATACAAATGTCTGTACAATGGCGTCCAAATTAAAAGGGTGGTGGCTGATGATTCTCCACCATCAGGATTTGGCGATTGGGTTCCCTAATCCCCAATCGCCCTTTAACAGAGGGAGTATATAAGGTATTTCTCCAGCCTTCTAGGCATGCCCTCGTGGTGTAGTGGTCAGCACGCTCGACGCGTATTCGAGAGGTTCATGGTTCGAGTCCCGGCGAGGTCACTGCAAATTTTTCCCGCCTCTTGCTTCCGAAGTAACCTAATGTCTCCACAAGTAGCGCCTGAACGAAAAAGGGATGGATAATGATTCTCCACCACCACGATTTGGCGATTGAGGTCCCTAATCCCAGTCGCCCTTTAAAAAGGGGAGTATATAAAGTATTTCTTCCGCCTTCTTCGTATATCTTCCTGGTGTAGTTCGTGGTGCAAGCTCGATGCGTAACCGAGAGGCCGTGGTTCGAGTCCTGGCGAAGGCGTTGTTCATTTTTCATCACTCCTGCTTCCAAATAAATACCTAATGTCTCTACAAAGTTTTGAACATTTCCAAACAAACCCTTTTTTCATTCGGGCCGCAATACCCTGTAAAATGCCTCATAATTTAATAACATTAAAATAAAAATAAACTTTAATGTATCCAAAAGTTTATTTAAAAGGTAATGAAATTTTGGACATTGGGACAAACCTTTTACTATTTTTGATAAATCAGGTTTAAAACTTCTACATGTTATTTTAAATACGTCACTGAGATCAGTAAATTGAATTATCTACATGTTCTTTACCTATTTCAATTTAGAATAGGATGATTCACAAAAATATGTTGATACAAAAATACGAGCAAAGATTGTGTATAATTTGGACAAGTTTTGTATTTTTTTAACCTTTTTAAATTCAGGATACTTCTTTTCTTCCCTCTTTACTTCCTTTTGCGAGGGAAAGGAAGTATTGTAATCACGAAAAATTCCGGGTGTCCTATTTCAACGAAAGTATCCATTTTGACCGCCATCGAATGCAGTTTAATTAACTTTTTTATTAATGAAGAATTATCTTACAGTTTCTGCAACATAAGATGGTTTCATATGTTTGCCAAACATATAGCAAATTTCATATGATATACTGGTTCCCTATGCGTCTTTTAAATCGTGAACGACACTATATTTTGTTGTTGCCAAGATTTCTTGAAGACGGTTAATGTTTTACTTCTTATTAAAAACCCGGGAAGAAAAATGTCACTAAACGATTTGTTGTCCTAATATAATGACTATCAATGTTAGATTTTTAATACTATGATTTCATGTCAAAGCAAAAAAATTATTGGGCCATGTTTCATTTTGCATAAAATATTCCTTTTTTCGAATTGTCTTGAAATTATCTATTTCATAGCTATTTGTATTTTATTATACAGGGTGTTTATAAAGTCCCGGACCCATTTTGATGTTTAATAACTCATAAA
>KK119176.1:0-54721 GCA_000611955.2 Stegodyphus mimosarum
TAGCCTCTGACAGAAAATTTTTACGAAGGAGTGCAACTAACTTTCTGACTGACCTACGTATGTTTAGCTAAAGGATTTAGATTATCAGATTGTTCTGAGAAAAATTCTTGTGTATACTGCCATAAAAAACATAATGTAGCACTTTGTTAGAAAAATGAGAACACACCTGAAACATCGCAATCAAAAAGCGTAGAAAATTCAGCGTGCAATCATATTATCAGTGGAAAGAATAAAATATTTTTACAGACGGCGACAGTAGAATTTAAAAGTAGGTCACATAATAAATAATTCGTTGTTTATTTGATAGTGCTAGTCAACGCTTGTATATTCAGAAACGACTATCTAAACAACTGGGATTAAAAGTTGTGGGAAGAGAAGAAATAGTGATTCATACTTTTGGATCTCAGGTGCCTACCAAACAGAACTGGGAGCGAGTAGAAGTAAAAATGAAAAGCATTTTTGATAACCAGGTATTAATTATAGAGGTTTTGGAAACTGATGAAATATCAAATGCTGAGATACACTATCCTACCAAAAATATTAAGGAGTTGTTAAGAGATGGAATAATAATTAGCAGATGTTGATCACGTATCTTTAGATAACAACAACGTGCCTTTACTCATCGGAGCTGATAATTACTGGAAGTTAGTAAAGGGGAAAATTGAACGTTTGAACTCAACATTAGTTACAATGGAAATCAAAATGGGTTGGATTTTAATGGGAAAATTGTTTGATCATACTGATGAAAGGGAAAATGTAACTCATGCTGTTGCAGTGACTTCTTTATTAATTCATCATCGAAGATTGAAAATTTGTGGAAATTAGATTTATTGGGCCTTCGAGACCCTCTTGAAACACAATGTAGAAAGGAAATTGAAGTTGTCTCGTTGAATCATTTTAACGAAACTGTTACCTTAAAAGAAGGGAGATACGAGGTTCAGTTGCCTTTAGTAATAGAAAAGGACCATTTAAGTCAAAATTTCGATATTGCTAAACAGCGTTTAAACAACATGACACATTGGTTGATACAAAAGGGCAAATTCGACGATTACGAAAATGTTTTCACAGATTGGTTAAATGATGGAGTTATAGAAGAAGTCCCTGAACATGAAATGAATAATCAGCGTCATTATTTATTGCATAAAAGGGTGATCAAAGAAAGTTCGACTACAAAACTGCGATCGGTATTTAATGGTCCCTGTAAAGACAAAAATTCTTGTTCACTTAATGATTGTCTAGAAAAAGGTCCAAATTTGTTGGAACAAATTATTCCTATAATTTTAAGATTCCGCAAGCATAGAATAGGAGTTATTTCAGATATAAGAAAGGCATTTTTGCAAATGTCGGTGAATAAGAATGATCGAGATTTCTTTCGATTTTTATGGTGTTCAGATATAAGAAAAGCATTTTTGCAAATGTCGGTGAATAAGAATGATCAAGATTTCTTTCGATTTTTATGGAAGAACTTTGACAAGAAAGAACTTAGAGTCTTTAGACAGAAACAAATTGTTTTTGGATTGAATTGAAGTCCCTTTTTATTGGCTGCTGTATTAAATCACCACATTGATCTGAATTCTTCTGAATATCCTGAAACAGCAGAAAATCTAAAAGAGTCATTCGATGTAGACAACTGCATCACATCTGTTCCTGATGAGGAAATGCTCAGTCGATTCATCGAGGAATCAAAGCAAATATTGCTTGCATCATTCAATCTGAGAGGGTGGGAGCATACTCCTCTTTTGAAATCTAAAGACAGTATAGAACCTACTCCAGTGTTGAGAATTTTGTGGGATAAGGAAGATGACAGCCTTTTCTGTGATGTGAAGACTGCTGCAGACACATCAGTAAACCTTACTAGAAGAAACATATTGTCTGCGGTACACCACATTTTCGATCCAATGGGATTTCTTTGGCCCATAACTCTAACACCAAAACTACTTATACAAAAGACCTGGTTGTTAAAAATTGGTTGGGACACAAATATACCCAAAGACTTAGGAAAAGAGTTCTATCCGTGGATTGATGATTTGTCACTTTTATCCTGTATTAGAATTCCAAGGGTTTTAGATGTAAATGGAAATGAAAGTCTTAGTCTTCATACGTTCTGTGACGCAAGTAAACAAGCATATGGATGCGTGATTTATTTAAGAAAAGAAACGCATTAAAACATATCGGTACATTTTCTTCTAGCTAAAAGTAGGGTGAGTCCATTAAGGAAAATGGCCATGAATCGTCTAGAATTGCTAGCCTGCTGTATAGGAGTCAGACTCGCAGCTCTTGCTTTACAAGTACTCAAATTAGACAACGTTCCTAGGAATTATTGGATGGATTCAAGCACTATTCTTTCTTGGATCCAAAGAGATGACCATTGGGCAGTATTTGCCGCAAATAGAGTAAAAGAAATACAAAACTTATCGTCGAAATCTGAATGGCGTCATATTCCAGAAAATTCGAATCCCACAGATATACCATCTCGAGGATGTTCAATGAAGAGTTTTGTGAAATCTCAGTGGTGGCGAGGGCCAGAATGGCTTACGAAAAATGAAGAAGATTGGCTAACTAGTGAAATGATTACTAACGAAGAAGAAATTACGAAAGAAAAGCGAAAAGAGCATTATTTCGACTTTGGCTAATATCGCCACTGAAAAATGGTATCTGAATTACTTTTCAAGTTACTTTAAAATTGAGAGAATGATTTCTCAAATTCATAAATAATTGTAGAAATGGAGAAAGAAATTTTGACAGAACACTGAGAACTGGACACTGTTGAGAAGAAATTATTGAAGATAGTTCAACAAGAAGCATTCTCTAAAGAAGAACAGTTGAAGGGACATTTCACTTTCAGTGATGGAGAAGGAATTATAAGACTGAAAATGAAGATTTCGAGAAGACATGACGATGAGAACTTTTGGTGCCCCATTGTACTTCCATCCAAACATGAATTAGTAGAAAGAATGATACAAGACTACCATTCACATGCTGGTACTCAAATTCTTTTCCAGTATTCGTCAAAAGTTTTGGATAATAAAAGGAAGAAAAACAATACAAAGAGTCATATCGAAGTGCATTCGGTGCAAGAGACACACAGCAAAAGCTCTTGATACAGTGCCTTGTCTTCTCCCAGGAGATCGAGTCAGAGATGCCTATGTATTTGAGGTGACAGGTGTCGATGTAGCAGAACCACTTTATTTAAAAGAAAATAGAAAGGCTTGGAGCTTGCTTTTAACCTGCACCACGCAGTTCATCTAGAATTAATCAAAAGCTTATCGACTAATGGATTTTTCCTCGGATTTCGAAGATTCACAGCACAAAGAGGACGGCCTAGAGTAATATACAGCGATAACGGCACAAATTTTGTAGAAGCAAGGAATCTACTCCGATCTGTTGACTGGAACCAAATTATTAGAAGTTCTTCAACAATGAAAATTCAGTGGAAGTTAAATCCACCAACCGCCGCATGGTGGGAGAGACCGGTTCAGATGATCAAGAAATTATTGTGAAGGGTCCTGGGAAAAGCATTACTTTCATATGAAGAAATGTTAACTATCATATGTGAAGCAAATATCAACTCCAGACTATTAACATATGAGTCAAAAGATTCCACTGATTTATGTGCACTCATTCCATCTATGTTTATTCAAGATGTTCGAACCCAGAGTGTTTCAGATCTGGACAGCCTCGATAAAATCAACTTATCGAAAAGATGGCGATACCATAAAAAATTACGTGTGGAATTTCGAAAAAGATTTAGAGATGAATATCTTGGACTGTTAGTACATTGACCAAAGACTGTACCTTCACGAACCATCAAGAAAGGTGATTTAGTGTTTGTAGAGGACGATAGAAAAAAAAGAACAGACTGGCCCATGGGTCATGTAATCGATACATACCCAGGAAAGGACAACAACATCAGAGTGGCGAAAGTAAAAACATCTAGTGGTGAACTGTTAAGACCAGCTCAAAGAATATTTCCAATAGAGATAGACAATAAAGAATCTATCTTCGAGCTCAAAACTACTGAATTATCCACATCTTCAGGAAATATTGAAAAAAGATGACTTAGTAACTGTTACCAAAGACTATCAACCTGAAAATTCTGATAAAAACATTCAGTTCAGTAGATATGGTAGGAAGATTGTGAAGCCAAAGAACTTTAATTAATTTTGATTTGTATTCATTTCTTTGAATTTTGAATACAATTTGATTTTATTTGGTTTTAGTGAACTATCTATTATTTTAGTGAACTACTATTTGTTATGCCTAGGTAAAGTCGCTAATTTGTGATAAGATTTAAATTTCTCATTTTATAATGTCATCTCATCTTTGTCAAAAATCAAAAGGTGGGAGAAATGTTACAACTCGAATGTGAAATAGGCGAAAGTTTCGCTTCTGCCAGTGGCAATAAGGAGTCGAAAAGCAAACTTTGAAGTGAGCGGTCGGTTACTCGGCTTCTCCTGATAGAATTTTATTCGAATGGGGAATTATTCTCCATCTTTTGATTTTAAATTAATCTTGGACCATGTAAATAGTGTAATATAACAAATGTGCGTAAACAAATAGTCATTAAGACTTATTTTGAGTTATGATTTGAGTTTGAATTGGATTTCGAAATCGAAAGCTCTCCCAAATAGAATCGTCTGCATTGTATAATTCGTGGACTAGAAATAACACCACCTCTGACATCTTGGGACCTCTGCTACAAACTGCTGATGGCAACAAATACATCCTCGTTGTCACTGATTACTTCACAAATTGGCCTGAAGCATATTATATCCCTTGATCAAAAGGCTCTCATGGTAGAAGGTAATGAAGCAGCATTGGATTTCCTGATTTGGAGTGCCTCTTTAGTTGCATTCCGATCAAGGAAAGAATTTTATCTCTGCTGTAATTAAAGAACTCTGCATGCTACTCAGCATCAACAAAATCCAAACAACATCTTTATATACTCAGATTGACGGCATGGTAGAAAGTTTAATCGAACCATTCTTCATACACTCTCACTGATGGTTTCCAGAAATGAAAAAAAACAGGACTGGGACCAGAAGTTACCCCTGTTTTTACTGTGCTATCACAGTGCTGTCTACAAGACTACCAGCTTTTCATATCTCAGAGGCTCTTCAGTTGTGATCATTGCCTGCCCCGTGAGCTCTTGTTTGGTCGCCGTCCAGATGCACTTTTATTGTCTGAGGAGTGCTTTTCAAGATCTGTAGGCACAGTTTGAGGTGATGTACAATTTTATAGTATATAACTGGTATAAGACCAGACAGAACATCAGCTCTCAGTTTTTCAATTCAGAGTATTGAGATCTTTGTGTGAGCTTCTTTCTTTAAATGTGCTTTGCATTGCGCTGTGTTTAGTATTCTCAGTACCCTGAAGTGCAACTACTGACTGTATTCTGTGATACTTAGAAGAGTTGCATAAGTATTTTTTTACGTAAATTTCCATAACTGTAAAGTGTTTCTTTCAGTAAAAATAAATTTTGTCAAGCTATCATAAGTTCTGTGTGCATTGTATCTATTATGAACTTCTACACAGGCAACAATATACATAGTATGTTATCAACTGATTTAATTATTTCAATATTTCTTAACCTCAAATTTTATTTTTTAACCTAAAAGCAGTTCTTAAGCGTTTCCAGAGCAAAATATTGTTTACAGACTACTACAGGATGCAGGCTCTTAGCTGTTCTGGCTATCCCTTTCATCCAAACACATGCACCATATAACCAAAACTAATCCCATTTGCTTTGTAATAGCAATTTTCTTTGCTATGCTTTAATACCTCCCAATGCTCAAATATATATAAAATAGTAAAAACAAATACAAAATAATGATCTGTTCTCTAAAAAAAAAAGGCTAGTTTTGGTTAGATTGCACATTTGCATTTGATGATAACGCTACTACAATGCAGACAAGCCAATACCTGTAAATGAAAGATTTTATTATGCAGCACGGAATTCACAACAAACTAGACAGACTTCTCTGACACTGAATTTTATTTCCAAATTTATATTATTCAAAATGAAGATATAAAACTCTTTTAAAATTAACATAATTTTGACACATTTAAAATCAAATTCGTATATATAAAATATCAAAGATGGATTCATCAACAAGTTTATTATTTTTTTATTAGTTTTCAATATTCAAAAATCAAAAAGTAATGGGCCTTTCAAAACATGCAGGCCCTCTGGCATTGCCTAATCCACTGCCTCTATCCTACTGTTTTTCCCGAACTGAAGAGAAAGAAATTCTGCCTCTTTGAAGTCCAGCATGGACAAAGAACTCTGAAAACAGTATCTCACAGGTACTATGTTGGGGAGATAACCAAATTCCAGTCAAACCTGTTTTATTAAAACATTATATATATGAACAACAAAGCCACGGTCCACAATATGTTAAAACACAAGAACTATGAAAAGGTTAGATATGTACAAGTACGATATTCTATCACAGAAGAATCAGTCTTTTGCCAATTTGAGTCTTATAAGTAGCAAAGATGAGTTTAATGAATTACATTTTTTGTATTGATTAGTATATTCAATTCCTGGAAATTTGAATGCAAGTACCTAAGTAACTAACTTTATTAACCAGTGAGCACTGAAAATTGAATGAAAAACATGTAAAATACAAAATAACAAAAAATTTAAAAATTTATTAAAATAATACTGCTCATCTGTTATAATAATATGTAAATATAAATAAAGTAGATTAAAAAATTCTTTTACACATTTTATAACCAAACCATATACAAAGAAACTATCAAAGTGGCAAATTCATAACCTCGAAAATGAAAAAATTACAATAAAATAGAAGTTTTACGATGAAAAATATGCAAAGTTAACAATAACGAAAAAGAAATTTAGATGAGTAAACTGAAATAAGCCATATAATATCTTTTTCAAGAGTATAGCTTTATCTAATGTTAATCGTCATTTTTCTAAAACTTTTCCTGGGTGAACTGAAACAGGCGAAACAAAAATTGTTAAGTAACCCTTAACAATTTTAATTAATAATTAATATAATTTAATTATTAAAATAATTTAATATTAATAATTTAATTATTAAAATTAAATAAAATTCGATTAAAATTCATCTAAAAAAAGGGGGTTCAAGAGTAGTATTAAGAAAAATTTCAACACAGAAACTAAACAGAATAACATACAGTCCCAAAATAAAAGTACAAAAAAATATTAGTTTTTTTTTTCTTTATGGAGGAAACGAAAGTTGCACATTTTATATAAATAGTGCAATATGATAGTTTTACATTATACAACACTCAAACATACATAAAACTTAACTTTTATACACTACAACACGTTATACAATACAACACTCCATAGTAAACACATCCACTTAATTCTTTATGGCCTTACAGATAAAAAATTCAATGTTTTACACAACCAACTACAAACAAAAAAAAAAAAAAAAAAAAAAAAAAAATTGTATGATTAAAATTTTTTTTTAGAAGGAAATTGGGGGCTGCCTATAAGTTTTATTATAGTTCCATATGTAAAATTTTTAATATACATTTTAAAAAGATATCCTTTATTTCACATAAGCATACATTTTTTAGCAGCTAAATTCTAATTTTTTTTAATTTTAAACAAACCCACATTGTTTTACGTGATCAGGTAAAAGTGGTTTAACTCATACAATTCTGAGAATTTTTTTAGATTATATTTTGCATATTAAAGTGTTGAATCCCCCCATCCCAATAGAGATCTCATGTAAAAAATAAAATTTTGCATAGTTTTATTGAAAGATTTTATGGGGTCAAAATTATCATTGCCAGGAAAAATACCTTTATTTCATGCCTTTAATGGAATCATGGGCATACTAACTGTTCAAGCGGTACTTGACAATTCTATCTGTTTTATATGCATTATATAACTTAGGGACAGACAAATTTAATGTTGCTCTAAGTTATTGCTTACATATTTCAAACATATTTCATAGAAATTAAACAACAGTTTGCCCTTCCTTGATAAATACAACTGTGATGTCATACTGACATCATTATAATCACATAACTGAAAGTAAAAAAAAAGTTTTTACCTTTCAGATTAGTTTCAATCACAGTAGGTAACAGATCATCATAGCTTTTCATTAAATGGATGGTGCCACTTGAAAAACAAACAGCTAAGATAGATGCTTTAATATCGCCTAAGAACATAGATCCCTTTTGTTGAATAAATTATTACATAACATAAATAAATACAAATACATAACAAAAAAAAATGTTTAAAATAGAATTTAAAATACAACTGTCTTCGTTAACTGCTGAAAAATTTAATTACACTTTATAAATTTGTTTGAGATCAGTGCATTTCAGAACTCAAATGTTAAGATTTAATTTACGTTACCTAAGAATATAAATTATTGAGATCAACACCATTTTATGAGAGCAAAACTTTAAAATTTTGCTGCTACTAAATCCAAGATTTGGATTCGTTAGGACTTTGGCTATTCCAGATTTGGAATTTTTCTGAATATTAGATCCTCAGTCTAAATCTAGTAAGATGACATGTACAAATTATAAAATTAAAAATGTGAAATAGTGAAGCATTTATGACTAAGATAATGAAACATTTATGGCTTTATGGAAATAAATAATAAAAAAAAAAGCGAAATGTTTCAGATTTTAAATTATGTCCAAAGGGGAATTTTTTTTTAACATTTTGTGTGTTACCTTTATTTATTAAATATCATGTTCACAAACTTGCATGTTCCTCATACCCGGGGGCATATTCTTTGTCCTTTATCTCCAACTCCCTTTCCTGGAAATAGGCAAAACTTTTTGTAGCTGAATTCAAGATCACATTCTTGAAGCTGGGAAATCTGTGGAGTGATTCTTCGAATACTCTCTAAGAATAGTACCGATCGGGTATTGACACCTGCACGTTGTTGCGTCTCTCAGATTTTCATCTTCACTCTCTTAGTTAGTCAGCATGGCGAGGCATGTAAGTTGTGATAAAGAAATGGAAAAATTGAGAAATATGTTAGGAACCATTTCAACAGATGATGAATCGTTTAGCAAAGAGGAGGAAGAATACAACAGTAATCATAATGCATCAACAGGCAGTGATACAGAAACTGAATTTGATAGGGAATTAGAAAATGAATCAAATGATGAGACTTATGTTGGTAAAAATGGCCTGATATGGAAGTAAACAAATTCCAAACGAATTTTACAACTAGTTCTAAAAACATTATCTTCAAAATTCCAGGAAATTCAGGTTATTCAAAAGATGCATCAACACAGTCATATTACTGGTCTCTGCTCATTGACAAAGACATGATAGAAATAATAATTCAATTTACAAACATTTTACATTGATTCTATTCAGAAGCAGTTTGTACATGAGTGCAATGCAAAGAAAATGCATAAATATGAAATCAAAGCACTTTTGTATATATGTGGTGTTCACAAATCTTCCCACGTCAATGTTAAAGATCTGTGGTGAACAGAGGGATCTTCAGTGAATATTTTCCACAAAACAATGTCCTGCAAGCGATTCCTTTTCCTACTAAGATGCCTTCAGTTTGATGATATCCGAGATTGTCCGAGTAGAAGAGATGTGGATAAACTCGCTCCCATAACTCAGTTTTTTGAAAAATTCATTGAGAACTTTCGGAAAGCCTACACTGTAGATGAATATGTAACAAGTGATGAAAAATTAGAACCACCCAGGGGAAAATGTTCATTTAGGCAATACATGCCTAAAAATCCTGCCAAATATGGCATAAAAATATTTGCACTTGTTGATTCCAGAGCGAAATAGAAATTGAGTTGATATATGGAAAATGGCCGGCCAACAGCCAAAGAGGCCGTTATAACAATGCAAGCACTATTGTAAAGCATTTGATGGAACCACTGCACTTTTCTGGACAGAATTTGACTGTAGATAATTGTTATATGGGATACCAGCTACCATTATAATCAAAACTGTGACAAAGAATAAGAGAGAAATTCCGCTGATTTTTCTAACAAAGAAACGAGAAGCATATTCTTCAATTTTTAGTTTCCAGAAAGAAACAACAATTGTTTCTTATGCACCAAAAAAAAAAAAAAAAAAAAAAACCAGAATTGTCCTACTATCAACTATGCACAAGGATAATAAAATTGATGAAACCACTGGAGTACTAAAAAAGACAGAGATTATTTCATTTTATAATCTAACCAAAGGAGCAGTAGATGTTGTAGATGAAATGGGAGCAGGATATTCTACAGCTAGAGTATTGAAACGATGGCCTACGGTGACCTTTTTCTCGATTTTAAATGCTACAGTTAATACATGAATAATCTTATTTTCTACAAAATAAACACCAACCCAGTTTAGAAACAGGTGTTCATTTCTCAAATCATTAGGAGTGTAGTTAGCAGAAGATTACACAAATCAACGGCTGCAGCAAATCATGCTTCCTTTGAGACAAAAAGAAAAATATAATTTCAGGAGACTGCAACATGGAACCACCATCTAAAAATATGCAAAACATTTTTATAAGATGTGCTGAGTTCCCTAGAAACAAGGATAGAAAGACACGGTTTCTGTGCGAGAAATGTAATATCAGTATTTGTACGGAGCATGGATTTTCAATCTGCCAGAGATTTGCAAAATAATTGTAACTTACATATTTCATTTATTACACTCCTTAAAATATTCTAAAGTTCATCGTTTTTTATGCTAACCATATTTGTACTGATATTTACGTAATTAATGTAATTTAAAATATGTTAATTGCTTTCAGGAATGAGATACCCTGTGTGCCTTCTTGTGTTCGTAATTTTGGCGCGCATGCTCGCGGGTTAAAATAATATAAGAAACAGTCATTTTATGGAATATTCTACAGAAAGTCTCCAAAAATAATTTAATAATGTTCACACAAATACTGTTATAAAACGTATGCACTGATTTTTACTTGTATTTGGTGAATGTCAATCTGCAATAAAAATTATACTCTTTGCAAGCTACATAATTTGAAAACAATCTCAGAATATTAGAATTCATATATTTTCTCAAAATTTAAGAGGCGGTGATAAAAATAACACAAACTGTAAGTATAAGACCCTATCAGAATTTAGAGAAATTAAATGAGAAACTCACAAAATCCTACAATGTATTTTTTCTGCTAAGTAAAATTTGATCATGGTTAGATGAAGGAGGGAAGACCCCCTAAGAAATGGAGAAATTTTATTTTTCAATTTTGTGAGAGTTTTGCATTTTTATTTTTCGTGGAGCTGCAGTTTATGTCAGCAGGCACAAGTCTAAGACAAGCTGGAAAGAGTAGACGGCTTATCAATGCCCACATCCAATGTTCTGGTGCTTGTGTGTTTGACTATACAGTGCTTTATTTCTGCCAGTTCATGAGTTAAGTATGAGGCTCTTATACTGGCCAACTAGCATTATTGGACAGTTCCTGGTGTTAAGACTGCGTTATGCAGGATATAATATGGCTATGAATCAGGATATTAAACCAGATGAAGTGAAGTCAACACTACCATTGAGGCTGCCCGAGTCCCTAAGCGATAAAACAAATGTTGCTAATCCAAATGTTAGCAACTGCATATATATCTGAAGTCAGCAGTGTTCTAACACTGTGTGAAATACTATAGCTGATTAGTCTAAATAAAAGCAAACCCTTTTTTTAATATTTTTACTTATACTGAGATCTTCATAAACATATCCCATAACAAATTTCTTAATGAATTAATTTATTTTAATATAGGAAAAAATAAAGTTACAAATAAGAACATCATGCTGTTTCAGATAAAAGCTGGAGAAGTTTGCATGGTTTTATATTTCAATTCCTATAATAGTTAGTACTAAAATATCTTTTTCTTGAGCTGATCTTACAATCACATTTTATTCCCATTCTAAATTTCAAAGAAAATAAAAGAATGAATTTGTAGTTTTATTACACAAAAAGAAAGGAAGAGAGAAGATTATTCTGTACTCAGTATCATTAAAAAAAAAAAAAAAGGCTACATATGTTCATAAAAATCATGAACTGCCTATTACAAATTAAAATACATCACATTTTAAATTATATCAATTAGATATATTAATAAGTAAAGATTAAAACTACTAACAAGCATTATTTAATAAATATTTTTATTTTTAGTTGCATTTTAGTAATGATGTAATATGTGATCTACCATATTTAGTTAGCAATTTATTTCTTAGATGCTAATTCTAAACTGCCATTTTTAAGTAGAAAAATAAATACAAATAATTAAAAGGGCATAAATGAAAATTATTCTATTAAGCAATTTAATAACCTATTAAATTTTTAATTACATTAAATTTCAGTTCCTTCCAATTTTACAAAACAAAGGGCCATTTTTATACAGTTTGAATGCTAGGCAGCAAGGCCAAAAAGCAGTCATCCTTTTATTAACAAATTACTATCACACTTCTCTGAGATAACATGGAAGCACTTGCAGAATCTTTAGCTTCAATACTTTACAATTTAATAATAATAACTTCATATAATAAAAAAAAATCAGTGGTTTTTAAAACAACTGTGCAATAAAATGGTAGGAAAAAGAAATGCTTAAAACAACAACCAATTTTAGTGATGCCACCAAAAAATAACTAGCTAAAAATTGTTGGTTGCATAATACATCATTACACTTATTTTTATTTAAAAGATTTTGGAGTTGTCAAAAAGTTTGAATATCTTCTTATTTCACAGATTTTCCTCTTTCTATACATAACCATGAAATATAAATATTTATTATTTCTCCAATACCATATTTTTAAAGTTTTTTTTTGGTGAATTTCATAAATGTATTTAATGATTCCCAATTTCATTCCAAATATCTTTTTATTTTCCTTCACTTCATTTGCTACCAACAGATTCAGTGCACTATGAATCATGACATCAGCATTTAACTTTCCCAAAATTGATTCATTTTTGTTACTCTTAACCTATCAATAAATTAATTTTTCAAAAGCCTGATTAATGAATTGTTAAAATGAAGCTTTTCAAATTTTCCAATAACTCAAAAGTGATTAATCTTTGGATTATCAATATTTTCCGCTTCTTCGAGAGAATTTTGATTTATGGTGTTTGGTCACAATTTTCAACAGTTTCCAGTAACACTGTTTTCATTTTAAAATGACAGCAGCAGAGAAAATTGCATTTTTTATACTGAACTGAACTTAGAAAACCTTTGATGCTGTAGTCAAGCTTAATAAATTTTGAACAAACAAATTTCAATATTTACATTCAGTTTGAATAATTCTTTAATCCACATAAATTAATTGGTATTATCCAACATCTGGAATATTGGTAAGGCCAAATATTTCATTTTATTACATTAAGTTTTGAAATAAAGAAAGCAAACAACATGTAAATGTAAACTTTTAAAAGAGTTTAACTAAAGATAGCAAAAGATGCACAGCAACTTTCTGAATGAAATGTTAGTAGAACTTCCATTGTATTAAATTTGAATTCAGTAAAACACCATGAATAAGCAAGTGGTTTTCAAATTATGAGATGCAAAACATATTGAAATAACTTGTTTCACTACATTAATTAATTAGTAATCATTACACATAATTATTAAGGTATTGTTACTATAGTCTTTAGAAATTTTACTTGCTACTTTTTGTTGTCCAAGGTAACTACAGTGTATCCTTTACAGGACATATGGACTGTTATTAAAATGAAATAGTTAGTAAACAACTGGCAGTTATTAAAGTTACTCTTGAAGGATATTAGTGCATGAGGTCAAGATTTTCTTTTTTAGTATGCTTGTGTTTGTACGAAATGTTACCAACATATATTATAAAAATGTTCCTTCACAAAATTCAAATGCAGCCACCATTTCTGATGGCCTTAAAGGAGGGAAGACTGTTTTTTGAAAAAGAAATTGTGCAAATCAGAGAGGAGGACAATATTGAAACAAATCGCAAATGATATTCTGACACAATATACTTCCACCTTTTTGTTAATAAATACAATTTTTAGATCTGGAAAACCCTCAAATAGACGAAATGTACTGGTCTCCTCATAAGGACATTTCTATTTCTATTCTGTGAGAAATGATGTCACATTTGCAGTACACGAATATGAAGCAGAATTTGCATTTAGCTGACAACAGTCAAATCGATAACACTGAATTTATAATGTGAGACCATATCTAAACTTACTAAACAGAAAATTCCAATAATTTGGTATGCTTTCCCATGATCTGAGTATTGACAAGCAAATAATTCCTTAATGATATAATCAAGAATTCATTCACTACAGATATTCTTAAAAGGGTAACCTATAAGATTTGGATACAAAGTACAGACTCTGGTTACATCTGATGGATATGTGCTTCACTTTGATATTTATTCAGGTAAGTCAGCAGCACTAAAATAATCAGAATATGAAGAATTTGGTCTTGGTGTGGTGATAAATTCCCTCAGTGTTGTTGAAACTCCAGCCATTACTTCGGTACCTTTTTTACATCATCTTCTCCACCAATTAAAAAATAAAGGTTTTAATACTACAAGAACAATTCAAGAAAACTATATACAAATATGCCAACTAGAAATGCCAAAATGTGTTTGTAAGAAAGGCATTATTAATAATTTCCAGTATGAAGAGAAAAACAAAATACTTTTTGTTTGATGGAATGACAATTGGGTCGTAACTGTTGCTTCAGCCCATAAAAAGTATTTCCTGTTATTCAAGAATGCAAAGAAAAGAGGTTTTTGTATTGCAATCTCATCTTATTGAACAGTACAATGCCAAAATGGAGGAGTCGATTTATGCGACAATTTAGTAGCCAATTACAGGATAAGAGTTTGTGACAAAAAAATGGTGGCGGCCAATATATACTAATTGCATTGATGTATCCTTGAGAAATGCATGGAAAATATCACGATTTTCTTTTTTCAGATTTGAGATGCGAGATTACATTATTCATTGCAGAAGACTGTTATAAAGAATGCCATAGCCAAATTGCTTATAGACACAACGTATATAATGTAGTTTTACATCATGATTGTAGAGTAGCTTTCCATGCTTGAATCTTTCAAATGAAAATAATCTGTATTTGCAAAAGAAACACATTGTAAATTTTATACTAAATTAATTACAAGTAAAGCGATTTGTAGATTTATAATACTTTATACAGCTAAAACATAATCCAGTGCTGTACTCAAAGAAAACTTTGCATGAGTACAATTATACTCAACATCCATATTCTCATTCCATTAATACTGCACGAATGCAACACTTGATTTTTTCATGGGTAAGAGGATTTTTTAAAAATTTTTAGTGTAAATTTATGTTATAAATACTTAACTTCATACTTATTACTATTTTTATAAGGAAAAAATCATTTCTTGTAGTTTTGGCAGTTAATAGGTTAAAAGCACATTGCAAAACTTTAAAGAAGAGGGAAATCAATATTATTTTTTTTAATAATCAATTTTTCTCTTGATCAGAATGTGTCAAAGAACATATATTTTTATGATTACAAATAATTCATAACAAGGGTTATGAATTAAATTAATATATGCTGCATAAATGGAACAATTAAAATAAAGAGCTAAGGTATATTGTAATTTTTTACTGACCTAAAGAAATCTTTCTTAGCATATTAAAACCTAAAGACGTATGCCAGCTTTGAAATACATTTTGCCAATAAATAATTTAAATGAAATTTTAGGTACTTCAAGTGCATATGACCAAACTTTAAAAATAATGAATATCATATACAGAAGAATCAAAAGTTTGAGGACTGCACAAATTCTTCACAATACTAGCATATTGTTAAAGTTTTGTTATCTGATATACACTGACGAGCCAAAACACTATGACCCTCCCCACATTTTTTGATGAACTTGCCTTAATACTGTGGAGAGCATGTGATTAGGTGGGAATGGTATTTAACTGCTGCTGCAGAAAGTAAGGAATCATTCTTGCATTTACTTTTGTGAGTGATGGGGAAGGTTGCTGATTTAAGCGAATTAGTGAGGGCAGATTGTAATAGCCTGAAGATTCAGAATGAATCTTCGGGCTATTACAAGATCTCCAAAATTACATGACTGGTAGGTTGTTCAAGATCTGCCATTGTTAATATTTATGTGAAGAGGATAAATGACAGTGAAACCAGCAGTAGACAGCAAGGTATTGGACACCCATATGTCATCAAAGAAAAAGGATGTCTGAGGCTGTACTGCTTGGTACAGTAAAATCGGCACCAGACAGTGTCTGCCAAAAACATCGTGGAGAAAACAATACACGGCAAAAATGTTGTAGTACTAAACATTGTGGGAGAAATGAAAACAAAGAGAAAATACTGCAGTTCTAAAACATTGTGGTACAAAATATCATCCAAAATAAAGTGGTTAAATAACTTCACAGTTTAAAAACGCCATCGACGAAAATATCGTGGTAAAAGATAAAGCACCTACAAATTACCGCACGATGATAACATCGCAGACATTAGGCTATACAAGTTGTAAATGCATATTCACATAATGATTTGTGAGAGCAAGATGGAAAGAGGAACATTTTTATTTTTATATTTCATAATTTTGAATTAACTAATAAATTTCTGCTGGAAAAGGATGAAAAAACTTAAGCTTTTAAAAGCTGAATATGAGTAGAAAATTAATGAAACTGAAGCCCTTAATAGAATTTTAAACTTACATAATTAACTAATAAAGGTCAAAAGTGAAGTAAATTAATCTTTTTTTATAAAGTTTATTTAAATTAACAAATGTGAAAGAAAATAATTTGATAATTAATTAAACAAGTCGTATGGATGTAATCTCCTGCAATTACTTTTCTTCCTTTTTCTAACTTTTTCAGAATATATCTTTCATGAAAACTTATTAATAAAACTTTATAAAAAAAGATTAATATATCCTTTATTAGTAAATTATGTATGTTTAAAATTCTACTAAGTGCTAGAAATTGCATTAATTCTCTAGTTATTTTCAGTTTTTAAATGCTTAAGTTCTTTTTTATTAGTTTAATTCAAAATTCTGAAAAATAAAAATTAAAATGTGATTGTCTGTGATGTTATCATCATGTGATGATTTGTAGGTGCTTTATTTTTTACCATGATATTTTCAGTGACGATGTTTTTAAATTTCGAAGTTATAGAACCACTCTATTTTCGACAAAAATATTTTGTACCACGATGTTTTAGAACTGTAACATTTTCTCTCTGTTTTCTATTCTCCCACAATGTTTTGTACCATAATGTTTTCACCTTGCGTTGCCTTCTCTGCAATGTTTTCACCTGTTGTTGCCTTTCCTGCGATGTTTTTGTCTGCAATGTTTTCGGTTGTAACCCCAAATGACAGCCCAATACAGTACAGTTCCAAGAGCAAGAGTTTAGGAACACTGTTTGATATGGGCAGTAGATGTCCCACTTGTGTGCTTCTGCTGACCAAGTATCATTGTGAACTATGCCCTACAGTGCATCCGGGAACATGGATAAGTGGAAGACAGTTGCCCGGTTGGATGAATCATGATTTCTCATTCCTCACATTGATAGTTGTGTAATGGTACACCGTTTTGCAAGCAAACTTTTGCTCCCCCTGTACAGCAAGTCATATACAGTTTGGTGGTGGCAGTACTATGCTTTGGGAAATGTTATCATGGGTGGCTCTGGTACCTTTAGTTGTGGTAGAACAGATCATGAAAGCTGCAGACTATCTGAACATAACTGCAGATCAGTTTCATCATTATATGGCGTCTATCTTCTCAAATGGAAATGGAATCTTCCAACCCCATGTCAACAAAATCATCACAAGGCTTGAACTGTGTTGGAGTGGTTCGAGGAGCATAAGGATGAATTACAATTAACGTCCTGGTTAACTCGCTGGATCTTAAACCGATAGAGCACATTTGGGATGTCATAGGGTGGCAGCTCAGAGCTCAAACACCACCATGTCGGAATATCTCAACCTTGTGTAATCGCTGCTTAGACATTTGGTACAACCTGTCTCCACCAAGAACCAGTCCAACTCAAGTAGTCATCTACCAAGAACTTGGGGCATCCATGCCAAAGTGTGTTGTAGCTGTTTTACAGGGCAAAGATCGCACAATGCATTATTGAGTAGGGGTCATAATGTTTTGGGTCTTCACTGTACAGCTAGTCAACCTTCCCCTCCACCACAGTTACATAGTACCAGATGCAGCAAAACAAATGCTGATATTTTCTTATTATCAACACACCTGCACATCAGTCACTAATAGCTAGAGGAAAACTTTCACCACAAATTGTGCCAGATGTGGTATTTTTCTATCCTACCAGAAATGGCCTTAAGATGTTTCCTTATCACGACTGCAGCTTATATTTGCTTACCTAATATAGCTAATTACCTTAAGCTCCCCCAATTATTACTTCTTTCCCAATGATGAAACAATATCCCCAGGAATGCTCAGTTATGCTAAAAATAGACAGCATCAAAGAAGAGATTACAGGTAGTTATAAGAGATGGTCTAGTCTAGAGCAGAACTTCCAAAAGCTACAAGGCACCAGCAAAAAATTCATTGCAGTACAAGTGCATTATTTTGAAAGTTGGTTTATATTGGTCTTTTACACTATTCATGATAAGGAACTACACATCAGTTCTCTAAAATTTTGGGGAATTGGCATATAGTTTCTCACTAAATTAAATTAAATCCTAATGAATGAGCTTTCACTGACTGATCAGTGTATTTCATACCACAAACTGATGAAACACAGCTTTTGTCTCCTTTACTTGGATAGCCAAAACTGTGACGATCATCATCATAAGATTCATCCATTTTGAATTTTTCACAAGACCAAGCCATTGATGCTATTGGAGATTCAGACTGCAAGTTGACTTGGGCTACAATAGCTCCATGAACATCAATAACAACAATTTGGCCCCCAGATGTTCCAAACATAACCTAAGTGGAGATTTAAGGGGGAAAAAATGAAATAACTATCAGCATTTCAATAAAATATTCACCACTAAAGTTCTCATCACTAACTTTAAAACCAAATATGTGCAGGAATTACTAAATACATCTAGATCACAAATACTGTAATACATGAAATACACTATCTCCAAAAAGTCACTGTCCACTGAAATTAACATTTACCTCATAAAGCTGGTTCTGGTAAGTGATGCTGAAATTTATTACAATTAACAACCAGATATTTCTGTATACTGGTAAAGAACTTCCTCTGGATATGATGTATGTTTGTTTGATGCTGGTTGTGATTGCAGTGTGTAGCTATTATTTGCATACACCTTTCTCTTTAATCTTTCCTTAAGAAAAGTCATGCAGCATGAAATCAAGAGACCAACATGATTACAGACTAGAAGATGACATGGCTGTTGTATTAGCAAAAATATAATTATGATATTCAGTGCACAATGACTTTTTGGATTGTAAAATACAGCAGAATTTACTTTCAGTAACTTATTCAGCTACAAATAATTTTATCTTTATGAATATTATTTCTAAATATATTATAAAATTATATAGCATGTGGATACATTTCCTTTTCAATATTACAATCCCAAAATACAGTTTTTATTTCACTAATTACATTGTAAGTATTAAGTGGTATATATTTGATTTACAATGGAAC
Organism: Stegodyphus mimosarum; assembly: GCA_000611955.2. Classification (NCBI taxonomy): domain Eukaryota; kingdom Metazoa; phylum Arthropoda; class Arachnida; order Araneae; family Eresidae; genus Stegodyphus; species Stegodyphus mimosarum. Next base: position 19,594 of record KK119176.1, read on the forward strand.
TAAGCAGTTTCCTGCAATTAGCCACTTTGTCTTTTAGCCTATTCTTTTGGGCTGGTATTAGTTATTTAATATTATTTACATGAGTTAATCGCAAAGCAGAAACTCAACAGTACTGCTAAATTTAATTAAGTACAGATCAGAAGATTAAGTAAAATCAAAAGATTTAACACTTTAAATTTCCACAAATAAATAAATAAATAAATAAATAAATAAAATAAATACTACACTCGAGGCTTTTTTTTTGCATTAAATTGAGGCATTTCTCAAGAATTTTTTAGATTCATATTCTGGCATTTCACATTAATAACTACATATATTCTGGAGTTTTAGTATGAGAATAAACCATTAATGTTTTCCTAAATCAAAATTTCCTAAAGGGAAATGGCATTAAAAAATGCCTGAGGATCAACATAGCTCGTAAAAAAATGTACAGTTAATAAATTGGCTAATCCTAAAAATGCATATACACCGATATATTTTTAAATGTTAAGGTTACCACTTTGATGCAAAATATGAACAAGATCTTCTGAAAATAAAATTATTTTATTATTTAGAGATTAAGAAATACTGAAATCTATTAATCAATAAAATGAATATTTTTAGAGGAAAAGAAAAGTTTTATTAATCAAATCTTATAAAATTTCGCTTAAAGGGCAATTAATGATAAAATTTGATAATTAATTTCACTTATACATGAAATGGGAAGAAATGGCTGAAGTTTGAGAAAAACACTTCAGTATCATTCCTTTTACCTCTTGTAATCTTATTTTTCTTGGTTTGTCCAAAAATTAATTTATGATTTTGAAATCACTAGCCATTTAGAATATTCTTCAGTAAAGCAGTAAACAAACTAAAAATCTAAAAGAAGTTAGAAACCCTCCAACCAAATGTAAAAACTTTTACAAGTTTTACTTTTTGATCTGATATAATCCAATGATCAGATATTCAATAGCTCTCATAATGCAGAATATTTCTAATCTATGCATTATTAATATGTAAAATGTTGTATCAAAGTGGCATTACTGGTAACACTTCCGATTCAAATCTTTTTACCCTGCATCAAACTCTTTCAATTTTATACCTGTGTTAAATCCTTTTATTTTACATTATAACCATTCAGGATATTAATCAAAAGACAAAGAGATGCAGGAGATAGCACTTGTAGTGCATTAACAAACACAAGCATAACAAGTATAAATTACTATCTGCACACAGGCAGGCAGGAGTTACAAAAGAAGTTAGGTAAAGAAATGATTTGCAGAGACATAGTTAGTTCCATAATGACCAAGGAGAATACTTTTATATTCTCTTTGCATACATAAAAGGAAAGTATTTTAAAGTCCTTTTTTTTTTCTTCTGAAAATGAAAATCAGAAAAGTTTAAAACAGTAGAACACATTGAAATTTGCTTTTCATATCGCAGTAATATGTATGAATTTTGGACAAACTGGCAAGCCTGAGATATCACGCAAATGTTTACTGATTCATAAAAATTCTTCTACGTGCTGATTTCTCTTTTCCACTATTTTCTATATTTTAGCAATTACTAGATTTGAAATCTGCTGCATTTAAGAGGTATGACCTGTCATATTCTTTTTTAAATGAGCTAAAACTTGTGAATTCAAGTTTTTGTTAAATCTTACTAGTGATAGAAAATCAGAATTTGAAATATTCTTGAAATAAGAAGTATTAATGATATTTAGCTCAAAAATTCCAATTAAAATAAAACTATAAATTCCTACCAATATTATTGACATGATTTGAATACATTTTATATCTGAAAAATTATTTGCTGGAAGCCGACAAATGATTTACATAAAGAATTAATGCTTAAAACAGAAAGCATAACTAACACATGAAAATCAAGTCTGCCACTTGGGAGTATTTAAAATAAAATAAGTCGACATTTCACATTCAAGGTATATTTGCAGACTACACAAATTGGTCTACTTAAGCAGCCTCATATTTTAATGGCATGTTTTAAAGTCAGCTTGCAAAATGGCTGAAGGCAGGATATTCACTGGCAGAGATAGGCCATTAAACGTAAACATGGTGCCACAAGCTCGGTGTCTAAAACATTGATTTAAATACTCTGCCAACCAATTTCTATCCTGTTAAAGACTACAGAAAAGGAAAAGTTATAGTAAGGGTGTAAATCATAATAAATGGTTAATTAACATAAAATATTATACAAAGCAACACATATTTAAAACTAAAGCTATGACACAAGCATACAATATAAATATATGAAACCTTGTCATACCTTTTTTCATTTAAAATCTTTTACAAAAGCAGCAGTCTTAGCAAGATATATCCATTAAAAAAACACAGTAATCAATATTTTCCCAAAATATTAAAAAAAAAAATCAACAAAATTTTATCAGTATTTATAAAGGCAATCAGAATATGAATACAGTTATTACAATATTTAAAAACTGTCACATGACATTCAGTATGACACATCTGAAAATAAAAGGGCTTCATTAAGAAAAGAAAACAAAACATAAACCTCTTTTTGTTTCATCATGTTTTAGTTTGAATGAATCTTATTTTAGAAATAAAGTTTTGTTTGAAGGAGCTTTAACCAATATTTACAACAATATGCTTAATTTTGCAAATTTCTACAATATATTAAATTTCCTCATGTGATTAAGAAATGTTACTTGCATTACCACTAAAAAATAAAATAAATCAAGCCAAAGGATAATTTTTTACTATTACATTTAATACAAGAAAAGCAGAAAGCAAATAAAATTACCTGCTGATCATCCGGTGACCAAATCCCACAACTGATGGTATCATCCAAATTGAGCATTGAGGACCAGTATCTCTGACCAGAAACTGAACCAACCAAAACAAACCCATCTCGATAACAAATGAGGGCCATACGACCATCATGACTCCATGAGAAATCTGTGACTTGTATACTGCGATCATTTATTAATTCAATTGACCATCTTCCTTCATATTTAATCCACACAAAGATTGTTCCAGTGTTATCACAGGATGCTAATTTTTGATACGGTTCATTCCATTTGACTAAGACAATCTGTAACAAAATAAATACAAAACAGTTATTAAATTAAAAAATAATAAAAGTGTCAAAAACACTAATATATAACACAGTATGTCACAAGACTTTTTTCTCCCCATACATAAATTTTTTATACTATACACTTTATAATAAAAATCTTTTGTATCTTGAATAAATCTAAATTAAAATAAATAACTACAGAACAAATCACACTCATAGCAAAAATCACCATATATTTTCACAAATATCATACTACTTTCTAGACATTCCCTTTTCATAAAACATACCCTCACCATAATACTATTTTCATAAACTTAATTGAATATAGGAGGAATGATAAATTTATTTTAAAGTAAAGTTAAATGCAGTAAATATCATATTTTAAAAATACATAAATGTATAAATATTATATTTTTTATGTATTTAAAAAATATTCACACCTATAATTAAGTAAACTGTTAAACTGATTCAATAATCAAAGAATGCACATAATATAAAAAATATACTAATTGTTTTCCAAATCTTAAATAATAATGGTGTTAACTGTTGAGGGACAATTTTTATTTACGAAATTATTTAAATTGAGTGGAACAGCTGTAATTTGAGATGTATGGCAACAGTAGTTATAAATATTTTGAATCAGGTTGCTTTCATTGTGCAGCTTGTTAACTTAACTGCCTTGAAAAAGTATGCAAGTACATAAGTGCAATAAATTGCTGAGTTCAATTGTTTTGAATATGCAGCACTTCTTAATCTCGGATCCAGTTAAGACTGTATGAACAGCAAAAAATTTAAACTGCATTCTGTAACTTTGATTTCATATGTGACTGCAAACCATTGAAATGACAGGAAAATGTCACTGCTCTATGATATCATTATGCTGAAAGTTTTCTTCTCATGCAAGAAATTTAAAAGCATTTTAAAAGGATGTTTACTCAAACCAGAGTGATTGCTGTTGACATTCATACAGCTAAGAAATCTTTCAAAGCATCTTTCACAAATTGAAAAACTGTGGAAAGCTGAGACAGATTTGCAATATTAGTAGTTTCATAAAGTATTATTGTTACAAATAGATCCTTCATTATTTCTTTATTTATTTCATCCAGTATTTAATTGCTAATTGTAGAAAATGGCCTAAAAAATAGACATTTCTGCTTTATTAACATTGGCAACAGTAGTTCAGTTAAAAAAAAAAAAAGAGGATACTGACATCGGCTGTAATTCTTTTACTATCGCTTGTGACTTTGTACAGATATGCTGTGTTTTGTAGCTACATTTCTTTTCATGTTCAACATGTAAAAATTATAAGAAATAAAAGTGTTTTCTATAAAAAATAGGCTTCTAGTACTCCTTGATGATTTTCTACCTCTTAAGCTCATCCCAGATATTGAACTCTTGGAAGAAAAAAGGTAAATGAAAAACTTTTTTCTAAACTCCAGAATTTTTAACTTAAAAAAATTTTCCTATAGTTTTTCAACAACAATATTATCAATAACATCCTTTTAATTTTTTATGTCCTTTTAAGTGCAGGGAAGTTTTTCCTTAAATGAATTTCTGATTTATTATTGTATTTTGAAAGTGTCTCCTAATATAGGACATACAAAACAATAATTTTCTATTGCCTGCTTATTTGAAATTCTGTCTTTGTTTTTCTAAATATTTTTGATTTTGTTACTGTGGATAAACAAGAATGAGTTTTGTCATGGTGAAATTCAGCATTATGAAAATTGCTAATACCACAGAAACCAGTATTATTCCACATTCCTTTGTCTATCTCAAAAAGAACAAGAGGCTCAAAATAGTCTATTTTCTGCTGACATGCAGCTAACTGTTTTGAATGTGAATAATATTCTACTTATTGATGGGTATAATGCTTCATTTTTTTGGGGAGGGGGCTAGGCCTAGATCTGGATATAAGTTCTTGATAGCTTAAGGTCACGAAAGATAAAGCACATAAACTATCAAGAACTCAACATTGTAAAGTCAACAGCCAATCACTGATGCAAATATTTCTTACTGACTGTCTGCATGTGCTCTGTAATGATATCTTCTAAGGAAAGAACTTTTTCGACCAAGTATCTCATTATATTTTAAATATAGAGTCGTTATATATTTCATTTCCATCTCTTTCCACATCTCACAAATGAGCCTTCATTACTTCATTAATTTGAATTAAACTATTGCAGCAAAAGCTTAAATGAAGTCACTAGTAAAATGTAGAAGAAAACTGAAGTTCTTTATGTTGGCATGTCATTAGCTAATAATAAGCTAATGCTGTGAGAGAGATAGTTGCTTAATCCAAATAAAACTGAACTGTTTCTGGATGGAGGTGTTATTGTTATTGTTCTCAGACAGCCACCTGATGCTATGGTCGAAGTAACCCTATTGTCCAGTATGAATGATCAGCTGATTATATTGAAATATGGCATATAGTCACAGAAAATTGACTTTCATTTCTGAATTTCTAAATACTAGTAAAAATGTTGTCAGGAAATATGATTATGAAAAATAGCTGGGGATTAGCCTAGTCCCTCTAATCCAATGATGGGACATCACTGTAAACAGTAAGTAGTAAATGTACGTAAAATGATTATTCTCAGTTTCAACTCTGTCGAATAAAAAAAAAAAAAATGCTACCTGCAGTCTTTTTCTAATTCAAGTTGACTTTTTAACTGTAGGATCAGTTAAAAAATCCAAGTGTATCATATCAAGTCTTCATAGATCTGTTATTGACTCTACTCTGGATATGGAAGTAACATCTCATAACAATTCATCTTAGTTTCATTTCAATGGCAGCAATGTCACAAGATACCAAGTAATGCCTACCTGCTATGAGTTTACCAGTAATGTCTGCACTGATCACGATTTCTATAGGATCTTCACTATCATCAACAACATGGATAATAAATATATTCAGCAAGTTATTTCAAATGAAGTTCAGGGGCTCCAGGTGGTGTTAATTTGCAAATAATTGGTTGACTAAGCATTTTAAAGTTACAATTATAAGTTCCAACAACACTAGATAAATATAAAGTAAATATGCAATATTTACATGCTTCAGTACTAATGCTACAGTGAATTCTGCAGACATTCACAGCTCTCTGCTTTGTATGCCATTTCTCTTGTAGTATCTTGTGATAAACAGATGAAGCGTCACATATGGTTCCCACCGCTCGTTTTTTTCCCATTTCCATAGAATCACTTTGAACGCTCGTTACATAACATTCAAAGTTGTGGAAATATTTGCAAGTATTTTATTACTCTCAGATCTTATCGCTGATATTTTCTTTTGCTCCGTGGAGTTTTCCTGCCAACAGATAAAACCGTTTGCTTAAACCTCTGAGGGCTATGACTGGCTTTATCCGGTCATCAGAAGTTTTGCTACTTGGCATATATTAGCTTATAATTTAAGATTTTTTGCTTTCTTACTTTCTTTAATAATGTAAATATCATCTTAATGAATGCAAGTTTATGAAAATACAGACTAAATTAAGTAATTATACAAACTCAATTAATAAATGCTGTTTAAATACCGGCCTTCATGATGGATCTAAAATGCTTTAACTGAAGGAATGACATTTGAAGCTATATTATGGCATACAAAGATCAGGATATCTCTGATAAAATGGTATGGATCTACTTCTATCTAGTTTGCAGTTTTCAAACTGATTGTCTAAATAACAGTTCTATCTGTGAAAATATTTGCAAACTCAAGATTACCTTTAAATTCATAAAGAATGAGAGATAATACATGCAGAAAAAATTCATACTGATGTGTGTGGACAAGATGATATAGTAACATAGGATGAAAAGAAGTATTTTATAACTTTCCTTGATGATTATATGCATTTTTAATAGCATATTTGATAGAATGTAAACATGGAATGTTAAATTAATAAGATTATATAGCAGAAGAACAAGCTAAATGAAATATAAAAGTATCAAAATCAAGATGTGACAATGGTAGATAATTTATAAGTGAAAATTAAAAAAAGTTAGTGCAAGAACAAAGGAATTAGATTACAGTTCCTTTTTTACTATAATTAGATAAAAAAGGCAGAAAGAATAAATTAAAATTACTAGAAATAACAAGAGCCTTCTTGAAAGATTCTAAATTGAAAAATGAGATAAGGAGAGAATCTCTTTTAACTGCAGTTTAGACGTTAAATGTAACCAATCAGTAAACCAGAGGAAAATGGAATAAACAAGACCTAATTTACCAAAACTGAAATTTTTTTTCAATTATTCCATACACTCAAGTAAATAAACCAATCTAGAAGCTTGATTCATGAGATTAAAAGCACAGTTTTGTTTGACACCGAACAAATTACTATAGATTATAGAAAACAGATGAATATATATATATATATATATAATTTTACAAAGTAGTACTAGAACAAGAGAGACCTATTTGGTCAAGAATTTTGCACACAGAGCTGCAAAATTTTATTTAAAGATTAGAAAAAGGTTTAGAAAGTAGTACTAGAACAAGAGAGACCTATTTGGTCAAGAACTTTTAGGTGACAGCTTTTAGAATTTTACTCCTTTTTCTAATCTTTATATATATATAAATTATCCAGGATTTTTCTATTTGATGAAAATTTGTATTTAATAAATTTAAATTCAGTAAAAGACAAAATTAAAGATACAAAAATAATTTTGTGGGAAGAAAATCAAGATAAAATTTTACAGAATAATCAACATAAAAACATATCCACTGTGAAAGATGATGATTTAGAAGCTAATAATAACAATGGCAATGAAAGCAAAGAATGACTTAACAGAAAACTATCAACAAAGTTCAGAGATTCTGAAATGTTGTCATATCAAAAAATAAAGAAAAACGTTTTGAAGTTATTAATGAAGAAACAAAATCTTTAATTGAAAATAAAACTAGGATATAAAAGTGAAGCAGTTAAAAAAATAGCAAATGGATTTTAATATCACAGACAGTGGGCTTAGACCAAGAGTTATAGTCTAGGGGACAATTTCTTATGACAGCAGCAGGAGCATTTTCACTATTCCACACTCCTTCACAGCAAATTTTAATGTCAGACTTTTGATTGCACCTGCTATACTGCTCTCCAGCAATATTTCAGAATCTTCGATAATGCTTGCTTTATTCTGCTGCTATCACCCTAGCATGCTCTACAGGGTATTAACAAGTTGCTTTTGCCTGTGAGATCATCCGAACATTCTCCTATCAAGCACATATGGGACATGATTGGATGACAACTACAGCACCATCCATAGTCAGCACAAAGTATTGTTGATTTGACCGACAAAGTGAAACAGGCATGGAACTCAATTCCACAGAATGACATGTGGTATCAATGCATGCATGTTTGTTTCCTTGTATTCAACATTATGACAACTACAGCGGTTATTAATGTATCACTACTGCACATTTTAAAGATTTTTCTTGTACATACTTTTAACATGTGACCTTGAAACATTAATCAAATAAATATCTTACCCAGACAAATGCATTGCCTATATTTCTTTCTTCTAAACTTAACTGTTCTTGGTGTTAGGGTTTCATTTTCCATCAACACATTATGTTTCTTATGTTTTTAATTATACTGTTATTATTATCTCAATGAGTTTTCAATCAAGTTTGAATTTCATTTTCCTTTCTAGATCTTCCATTTATTTGAATTTATTTTCGCCTACATTAATATGTAACATCTAATTTCTGTAAATTAATATGTAACATCTAATTGCATTCAGAACCTTTTATTGTTCTTTTTTATTTCCTAATATGTTTCTCTAATATTTTTTATATCTTTTTATTATTTTTTATTAATACAGTTTAAAACTTAAAATTATCTCATCCTCATATACATTTTTAAAATTTCTCCCAAATAATGATATGTTACTCAACATCTGAAATCATTTGTTATTTTTTCTGCTAAACAAAATAAATTACATTCTGTCAAAAGACAGAATGTTACAAATCCATAGCCCATAATGTATGTGAACTTCATATATTTTTTTATTTCTGTCTCAGTATTTTTGTGCTAATTTTAACTTATTTATCTAGATTTTGCATTATAATTTTCTGTTAGTCGAAAAGATGAATATTTAAACTTTCTGCTTTAGAATAAAAGTAATATTATTGACATAATAAAACATAATATTAAATTAATAAACATAATATTACATACTGATGCATAATAAAACATAATATTACACAAATTTATTTTGCATATTGATCCTTAAAAATTAGTTTTATTTAAAAAGTGCTGAGAAAGCTTAAATTCTGTTTCAGAAGTAGTATGTAAGAGGATTAAATTAGAATATTTTTTAAATAATAACTTGATTTTTTTTTATAATACAGTGCATAACTGTTTTTGAAATTATTCAATGCTTCCTAAAAATTAAAAATTATCCAGCAGAATAAAAGAACAATTCATAAAATGATAACATAGTAAAGAAGAGGAATGGAGTGAAGAGCGAATTCCCTTGGTACACTTGCATGTTATTGCAACCATCTTAGTAAAAATCACCAAAGTTTTAAAATATTGTCTACTCTGGTAACCACATGCATAAAAATAATTCAGGTGCCCATATTCAATTCTTCATTCAATTTCCAAAGTCACCATTTTCATACTAGGTGTCTGTTTTGCTGTATTCCAAATTTCAGTGGTTTTATGAGTAAATTGAGATTTTTTTTCCTTGAACTTGGTTTTATAATATGTGCTTGCGGGATTTCTTTACAGTAGAAGAAACTGCAGGAATATAGTATTTAATGGCAAAATTATTAAAGCAACAATGCTTCAAATCCTTCCTCACGCACTTTTATGTTTGGTCAGAATTTCCAGACCAAAAATAAGTCATATACTCAATCACCCATATGAAGCACCATATTTAATCATAGACTGAAAGAATCTTGGCACTATTTAGCTTGCCTTAAATGTCTGAAGCATCCAGCCTTGGTCTGCTCTTGGGTTAGCTGAAAAGAAATATTTCTATCAGTTTCTGAGAAAATAAACTGGACATACATTTCTCTTTTTTGAAACTTTTAAACAAACTGCGCATGAAGTGAATTCTTAGATGAAATTAATTCTTCAGAAAATATTCAATATGACTCTTTCTTATAGATAGTAACAGCTTGTCATACTTTTTCAATATAAATAACCTGAAGTTTCAATATTGGAACAGCTTCACTTGAATCACCATTAATGTTTTACATCTCGTCTTTTAAAAATGAAGGAATAAGGTCAAATTAAAATAATTCAGGGCCCTATAGGTAACATTCTTTTTTAAGCTCTCCACATTTTTTTCGGTGGAGGAAAATAGATTATTTTGGACCTTTAGGTAGCAGTCAAACCCTCATGGCAAGGCTATTGGTTTGTCACTTATAAAGTGCTCGAGAAAATGTCACGCAGGACTACGGCAAATGTAGACTAATGAATTCATGAAGCAGATAGGATCTCTTGGATTTCCTGAATGCTATGTAATTTCTTAAAAGAGAATTCGAAAGATCTCCAGACAGACAATCTTTTTTTGCTTCTTCTAAGACATGATATAAAATATCTCAGGTTATGCTTTTATTATTCTTACACTAAAATTTTAGATGTTATTGTTTTAATTTCTCTAATGTAAAGTAGTATATTACAATAAATTATAAATATTCCTATAGAAGTATAGAAACTTGCTCAATGCACTGTTCACTTTTAGTTTTGCGGACATTCTTTTGTTTGATAGATTTCTCAGTCAGATTATGTAACACATTTCTGCAACATCATTCAACTGCATTTCTTATAACAGGATTTTCATAGTAATATGACTTTGAATAGATATTTAATAACCTTCAATAATAAATATTTTTTGTTTTTGCATTTAATTTTAATCTGAAAGTATTGTGAATTTTTTTACTGGTGAGTTGGCATCAAATCATGTTGGTGTAATTAGTTTTAAATTTCATCATTTAAAAAATGCAGTAATATACTTAATCTTAACTCTTGATAAAATTTCAGAAATTTGCCTTTTTATGAAACTATGATGATCATTTCATTAAAATACTGCTCAGTTCAAGGAAATAACTATTACACACACAATAACTTTTATTTCAGCCATACATTTACAATGACAGTGGAAATTACATAATAAACAGTTAAAATTTAATGCAAAAAAACTGATAAAATAATGATTGCATGATTTTAATGGCATTCTTTTATACAATATCTTTGATTATAGACTGACATTTAAAAGTATTCAAAATATTAATTAAAAATTATAGTTTAATAAGCAGAATATCAATGATTTTAAAGATGTGATAAAAATTTTGATTTAAATCAAATTAATTTTTCTAAAAAATAAAAAATGTATAATATAAAGCAGGCATTGGCAACCCTTGGAATGCTGTGCAATTCTCAGTGGTACTCTACAAAGTTATCAAATAAAGATTGGAATTGGACAAACAACAGGAGCCAAACCTAAAGGGACCAAAATGTAGTTTTATAATTGCTGACTGTGCAACTGCCAAAGGCAAATCTACATATCTCTCTGAACAAATGTTTCCTCATATGAAAACTATTTTGGGTCCACAAAGAAAACAAAACATTGAGAATCATGTGTCAAATTTAAAGTGACAAATTATACTCCTGATATTGTGATATTAAGCAGAACACTAAAACGACAAGGTTCACATTAAAAATTTAATTTTATATTTAACTATATTGAAGGAATACTTATATTATAATTATATTTATTTATTTATATTACTTACATAACTATATTTATTTTTATGTTAATAAATGTCTTTAAATGAGGCATAATAAACCTCTAAATCGAGACTGGTGAAATAAATTAAGAAAATTTTCATATTTGATCTACGATCTTCAGAAATATTAGACAGATTTTAATAAAATTTGGTGTGAACATAGGTTGATATAATACAAACAAAATAAACATTCAACAGTTATAATAGACACACATCTTTGTGTGTAACACTCATAGGAGTTTGAAGGTCTGAAACAGTGGTTACAGAAGATACAAAAGAAATGGGTTAATAGGGAGTATGGTTCTCTCTTACAGCCATACAGGCCTTTCAGAGCGATGTCATACTGGAAATAAGGCAGTTTATCAGTGCCTGTGGCAATTGGTCCCACTCATTCAGTAATGCTGTTTTCAGTTCCTGGACGGTTCTCGGAGAGGTTGTGAGTTGCAATTGCCCTCCCCAGAGCGTCCCAGGCATGCTCTATAGGGTTGAGGTCTGGAGACCTGGCTGGCCAATCCATCCGACGGATATCTTCACTCTTGAGAAATTCATCGACCAGAAGAGTTCTATGTGGTCTCGCGTTATCGTCCTGTAAGATGAACTCAGGGCTCACTGCACCCTGGAAAAGGTAAACATAGGGCTCCAAGACCTCATCTTTATACCTCACACCAGTCACAGAGCCTCTGTCAAAGACGTAGAAAGGTGTGCAGCTATCCAACATGATGCCTGCCCAGACCATTACATCGCCATAATTGTTGATTTCACGGACATTGGAGGGTAGGTCCCTGGCTCTCTCCATATGAAAGTATGGTGAAAATCGGTGTTTAGGCTAAAACGGGACTCATTGGTGAACAGAACGGTCACCCATCGCTCCGTACTCCAATCATTATGTTGCCTGAACCATACTAATTGGATTCTCTTGTCCGTAGACGTGAGAAGGATGCAAACAATCGGTCTTCTGGCAAACAACCCTCTCTCATTCAGTCTTTTGAAAACAGTCACTCTTGTTACACAGGTTCCTGTGCAAGTCCCGAGAGACATGAGAAGCTGTAGCCTCTCTGTTACGCCTCGATAAAATGGACAAATAACGATTTTCTCTGGCCGTTGTGGCTCTTGGACGACCTTGCCCAGGCTTTCTCTTGATGGATCCAGTATCTTGGAGCTGTTTCCATAGGTTGCACACGGCGATGGGTGTTAAATTAAACTCTCTGCATATCTGGACTTGCAATTGGCCTGCTTCTAGCCTCCCCACAATTCGCCACCTCATTCCATCATCTAAACGGTGGTGATTACTCATTTTTACTGTTCCGATGTGAATTTAACCGATTGCTGCAAGATAACACCAAGATATTCACCGAGGTGTGCTAGCGAGAGCAATTTGTCTTATCCTCCTCGCACTTATAAAGCCTGTTTTTCTGCTGGGTCTGCCTACACACACATATATGCTAACACATTTATCGTACAAGATTTGCAGTTTTGTCTAGAAGCATTTGTTTTTCCTTTAGTTCAGTTCTTTTCATGCAATTCGATAAAATATGCTAATTCTCTTAATTTATTTCAACAGTGTATATTCATGACCTCTATTCCCTAACTCTGCCTGCACTGCTGCAGAAATCAAATTGTTTCAAATATTTCCGACTGTGTGGCACATTGAATCACGCTGGTAGACTGGTTTGGCATACCACAGCTACAAGGTTGCAGACCCCTGATATAAAGTATGTGCTTAATATTGAAAGACAGCATAGCAGTAAGGGAATTATGTTATTGAAACATTCACAACTGAACATGTATTTTTAGAACTGGCAGAATACCCAGGACTGAGTTTCTTTGATATTGCACATTTATATTAGAAGCATAGAAAAAAGCACTTTCATGACCAGCAATCTACTGCTACTGAAAGTATAATTAAAAAATTCAGGAAAATGTTGTGTATTACACAGGCTATGGGTTTTTTCATTCTAGCTTTACTTTTTATAACCTTGAATTATTTTCAGTTTTAGCATCAGGGGGGAAAAAAAGAATATCTATTTAATATAAAACAAATTATGACACTAAAAATTGTAATAACAGATAAATACAAGAAACTGCTATACTGATTTAAAGCTTTTTATGAAAGAATCAATTTAAACAAAAATGCAATTTAAATTTTTTAACAACTGGGTTTAAATTAAACAAATCTGAATTTTTGAGGAAAAATTTTTGTATATCTTGGACAATAAAACATATTAATGAACAAATAAGAAATCCTTTTAAATGATTATTAGTGCTATGATTTTATTTATTCAGAACTCGAGCAGATGGCTAATTAAATTCTTGATAACATAACCTATTTTGAAAAACAAAGTGTAGTCAGATTTTTAAATATAATTTTGAGATAAATTTCATACTGAGATAGTAATCCTACAATTATTTTAATTACCTTATGTTAAAAATAATGTATTATGCATACTACACATTTATTTGTGAAACTTAAAAGATATTTTTTAGTATGAAGAGGAACACTTTTCTGAAGATATTTTTTAACAATGTCAATAGTAACACATGTAAGTAACAATTACAAGAAAAGATATTAATTGCAACAGAATGATCAGTAGTAAAACAGAATTAATTCTAGCTGAAGAATCATGCTTTGAATTACCTTTACATCAAGCAAGCATACATTGCATCACTTCCGATTTATAATTATGAGAAAATATGCCCACACAAAAATCATTCATTTACAAAGTCATTATAAAATTATCAGCAAGATTATATAAGAAAAAGATGCATAAATGCAACATAATCATTATCTATATCTAAAAATTAATTAGAGAAAGCTAATTAAAAAAAAATCCCTTGTGATTCTATATGTTTGAGTACAGAATGACTGTAGTTCTTCAGATGTAAAGTTAAAACAACAGTATCTTAAATTAGATTAAAAAATAACTATTGCTTTAAAGTTTCCTAGCCAAAGATTCATCTATAAAAATTTTATGAAAAATTTAGAAACACCTAAACACTGACTTCTATTTTCTAATTCATGGTTTAGAAAACAATATTTTCACACATAGTTAGTTCACTGTTATATCTGGATAAAATAATAAGAGGGGAAAAAACAGTTGTAAAATTATTAAGTACAGTCATTTAAAAGAAGTTTCTTGAAGGAAGGGTATTATGAAAATTATCAAAATCATTTATGGATTAAAATTATTATTTTTTTTAATATTGTAAACAGAATAAAATTAAAAATAAATATTTAAAATTTTGATGACACTTACCTCTGCCCTATGTCCCCTCAAATTATAGTTGGATCTCAATGGAAGATCAGCAATTTTCCTATTATGGCAAGATGTAAATGTAACTCCTACAATACTTCTGGCATTTCCAGTAGCTAACCAACCGTCTTGATAATAATGCACACGATTCAATTTCCATCCATCTTCGTCCGGCAAATCGTCTGGTACTTTTCCCATCCATGTCAAACTTAAAATCGCGCAATCCGTCCTCGTTGAGTTAGTTCTTTCAAAATGCAAATGCATTTTGTATTATTTAGAGTTCATTATATTTTGATACCTGTTTAACTTCATTTGCAGCTTCAGATTATTTCTCGATTAGCCGTTGAGAATATTATTCAATAAAATTTTCGTTCTAGGGAATTCTAATTGCACTAATTTTTACATAAACAAAAACAGGAATTATGATATTTAAGTAAATTTATATTCTTTTAAAAACTTTATAAAATCTTAAAGTAAGTTTACAAACTTATTCAGAACAAACAACAAATTTAAATGGGCATTTTGAAGGAATAACACAAATAATAACAAATGAAAGATATTGGGAACATGGGTTACAGACTATATTTAATCTTCGCTGAAGATTTACACCATCCTATCGAAAAGCAAACACCGAGTCTTCTATATTGATCGATTTTAATGATCATCCGAACAAGACACAAGTCCATATAACCTTCCAGAAAACATTGCGGTCATAGTAAACGCATGATATCGGTTAAAAATTCTTTCTGTCATCATATTCGAAAGCCAATATTTCAATCAGATCTCGGCCTCTCACAATATACACATGTATGTTTAGGAATTGGTTTGCTGTTAGAGATCTTAACCGGTAGCTTCTCAATCCACCGCGGTCCACCTGCCATGATGGAGCACGGCGCGGAGGCGCATCACAGGGTTACCACAAGTTTCCAAACGCGCCAAGACTGTGCATTCCGAGATTCTCTCGCTCTAGTACTTGAACTTCTACAAACAATGCAGAAAATTACGGAATTTTAATTCAACTTTCAAATGAAGCTGTAACCTCCATAGTTAGCTATGGCTAGTCCGAAAAAATTCAGAAGTAAAACAGACCGAACATTGACTGGGAGAAAAACCATAAGTAGATTATAAAGAGAAAGGAAGATGCTATCTCTAACTGAAAATTATTTACACTTGCGTATTTCTCCCATAATTATCACAAAAATATACCGCAATTTGCGTCTGAAAAAGTACTTCGCGTTATTAAACTTTTGTTATAGTTCCAAACTTAGATGAAATTGCCAGTATATCTTCACTAACTTCTGGTTTCAGTTTGATGTATGAGTAATCAAGAAGCGTAGATGACGCAGGCAACCGCCACTGATTTTCGGAGGACAGCAGCTGAATTGTAATCATAAGCGATAACTAAATAAGTTTCTTAAACTGTGGGTCGCGAGTCCATAGCGGTCGCGGGACTTGCAGCAGGGGGTCGTCAAAAATTTCAGCAGTTTTGATATTTCTTTAATTTATTATAATAATTTTACAATTACCAAATATTTTTAGTCCAAAGGGATTTAGTCCCGAAGGACTATTACTTTCGTTTGGGCGTTTTGCGTTGAATCATTAAAACGTTGAATCACTTTTCAATTTAGTGCTTATGTTTCTTTGTTGGTAATTGAAGTTGCATTGGGTTGGCTATTGGAATTTTTGGAATTGTATTATGTTGGTTAATGGGTCTGTACTGGATGGATTAATGGAATTGTATTGAGTTGACTATTGGAATTATATTAGGTTAGTTTTTGTGTTCGTATTGGGTTTAGTTTAATGTTTGTTTCGTTCGGCAAGTTATCATATTATTAAGCAAGATCCCTTTGGACGTAATCTAAAATCTGAATCCTTTCAGATTTTTTTTACTCAATGTATCTGAAAATAGATAAAGATAAGACAATACAGACAAAGAAAAAACGAAAACTTTGCGACGCATTGTTTTTATAATGTTCATTTTGCTTGCTTTGCACGTGACGCTGTAATTTCGTCTGTTACTTATTTAAAATTTTCACATTATTCTATGTCTTAAAATTAGAAATTAAATTTAATGACTAAAACTGCAATAGTATATTACAGTACATGCGAAAAAATTGGCAGTTTCACTCACGTGTGTGTCGGATTTGAGCAATGCTTATGGGGTCCCACAAAATTTCGTAAATATTATGGGGTCCTGGGATCGCGAAAAAAATCTCAGTGATAAAAAGGGGTCGCGACTAACAAAAGTTTAAGAATCCCTGATCTAACCAATGGTTTTTATCTTATCAGTGTGCCATAT
This sequence comes from Stegodyphus mimosarum, assembly GCA_000611955.2. Taxonomy (NCBI): domain Eukaryota; kingdom Metazoa; phylum Arthropoda; class Arachnida; order Araneae; family Eresidae; genus Stegodyphus; species Stegodyphus mimosarum. The sequence goes on from KK119176.1 coordinate 36,905, forward strand.
GATACTAATGAAATTATGATTTTAGGGGTTCCTGTTTCTTTCCCTGATTCCAGATGCTCAATTATTTTGATGGGATGAGAAACGAATTCCCAGCTCAATTTGAAACATAAAAACATCTAGAAAGTCTCTGCATTTATAACTGTAACAAAATGTGTTTTATTAGAAAATGTTTAGCTTTTATCTATTAAATTAAGGGAAGCCAAAAATCTCCAAAAAATGGTGATTTGAGATTTTTGCACTTTCAAATTCTCTACACTTCTAGCTTTCTAAAAATATCATACTCTACGAAAATTAGAACTCTAAAAAGTCTAATTTTAAATTACCATCGAATGTTTTGATAAATGAGGATTTTTACATAAAAATGCGTTTTTCTCCAAATGTGATTTTTTTGTACTCGAGGTACCTTTTCTCAAGAACCACTGCTCGCAGGTACATACATTTTTTACGACTTATTTATTATGTTTTCCAATATTTACTGAAATGAGCTTTTTATGATAAACCAAGAAAAAAAAATTCGTAATCCATTCTTGTGAGAAAAGTGATACATATTACTATGCCTAATACAATATTATACAAATTACTCTAAAACTCAAATGTTTCAAAAGCTCATTTCATTCTAACCAGACAGGTGTACTTTACTTATTAAATATCATGTTCTTCGCACTTAATCATAAAATTAAGTTCAACAGCAATATCGCAAACTAATTTTAAAATGAGCACATCTTTAGAATTTCCGATACACAGTCTCGCTAGAAATAAAATTGTTTTTTTCTGTACAACATTGCCATTGCTCGTTTTGAAATCCTTGAGTTCGTTCATCAAAAATTCGTTGAAGTTATACAAAATATGAAATCGATAATAAAGCAAATTCCAAATTTCAAATTTGGGCTTCTAGATGCCCATATTCGGCTGGAAACGTTCAATATTCAAAATTTGATGGCTCTAGATACCGTTATTTTCCCACAATGCGAGAAACATATATACATTTATGCAGATTCTTCATTATTTAATTTCTTTTAATGTAATACAAGGCCCTAATATTTAGTGGCAACAGTTTCAAAAGTGAGCCGTCATTCATAGTGAATCAATGCAAAATGCCAAAACAAAATTAATAGCCCTTTTGAGCTAATGCTGTTTGGGCTAATAATTCTTGCTAAATTTCGAAATCTATACAAAAATATGCTTCTATTCTGTGCGTCTAATGAAATTACAAATAGACGCACCGAATAGAAGCATCCGCACAAGCTGCTTTCTTTAAAAATTCAGTAAAGTTTGCAAATTCTGAAATTTTTTATCTTTTAGTAATTATATTAAGTGTCCTACGTTGTTACTATGAAGCCTTTCCCTTAAAATAAGGAAAGAAACTTAATATCTTGACTTTAATTTTTTGAAAATTCTTCTTAATTTATAAATAGCGATTTTCAAGAAATAATAAAACTAAAAGTGTTGGAATTACATTTTCTTTGCTCCTTGATTTTCAGGTTAACTGCTTTTGAGTTGAAACACAAAAAGATGTTAAATTATATGCTTCTAAAGCAATAAACTGGATAAATAATTAACAGAATGACATTTTGTAAACAATATATTTTTGATTTATTCCAAAATCATACTGATTACAGACAAATTGGATAGTTATTATTATTAAACAAATTACATTATTAAAATGAAAAGCTGATATCCATGCTGGGAAAATCACTAACACTTTCAAGCTGTCAGCCGCATTTCTTTGAATATTTTGTAGCATACTTCTTTCTTAAATTTTCTGTACTATTATAGACCAAAGTAATTATTATCATTCAAATCAAAATGTAATTAAAAATAATGCGATAATGTTTGAATTTTCTAACGTTTTATCAGTAGCGATCAGACAATTTTACGGAAGTTTTAATCAGCAGTTACCTTTTTTTTAAAATTAAAATTGATGTAATTGAAAAAAAAAATTTAATTGAAATTAAGGAATTAAAAATTTGAAATTAAAGATGTAATTGAAAATTACATTACATCTTACACTTACTTACAAACTTTCGCGGAACAAAAGCCATTTGCTTAATTCCTTTCTTTTTACTACAAGGAAATTCAAAAGTCCTTAGACAAATTTTAAGTTAATAAAGGCAAACAAACAAAAAAAAAAAAGAACGTGGGATTGCAAGTATAATGGCAACGGTTAGTGGGAGTTCTTTACAAGCGAACGAGTTGGAATTCGCATTGCAGGAGGATTTGAGGAGCGAACGCTGCCGATACAAGATGGTTCACCAGAATCATACAGATATGGCAGAGATGTGTTTATTTATCGGAAAACTAAAGGAGACGGTTGTGCAATACAGCATTTGTATAGACAGTATTATACAATCAGAGAGTGCTTCATCATCAGAAGTTAGACGTTTGGCACCAGCGACTATACAATACATAACATTTTGTACACATCAGTACAACCTTTTATGGCACATCAGTACAACCTCTCGAAATAAGCAGAGGTGTAGTCGAGATCGAAAGATGCATTCATCTGTCACAGAACTGATCATACGCAAAGATGAACGCGACTCAAGTATGCAAGGCATTCTCTAAACCCTGCTGTTTCAAGCTTGTTTCGCCCTGCAGTTATCTGGTTCGAATTATACCAGCTTCGAGTACATATGGTATTTGAAATAGGTGACTACTCGCAGGAACTCACATTTGCAGTTTGGTTTTTGCGAGAAACTGCTTCATAAGCAAATTTTCAAGCATAGCTTTGTTTCGCAAACGGAATTGAATTGCCAAGATATGATGTTGTGAATGTGCCCAACTGGTGCATGTAGATGTATGAAAAATGTGAGCAACAAGGCCATATGGTGCTCAGCAATGATTTAACCTAGACGTTTGGACATGAATTGTTGGAGATTGTTTGCTAAGCCGGCACTTTCTTCCAGCACGGCTTAAAAGAATGTCTCGGATATTTTTGGAATATGTGTGTGGAATATCCCATGACGTCCCGTTAGACATTCGCCGAGGACGTGGCAAGGAGCCCACATAGTCAAACTGTGCGGCATCATCATCTCGATACTACTTAGCCAAAGAAATGAAATGGCCAAGGCGGCCACCGCGATAGCCGAATTTTTTCTCCTTTGATTTTTACCTCTTCGGCCACATTAAGAACTCAGTTTGCAATATTTCTATAAAGCCGGATGAAGACCTCTCCCAAAAGATTTTGAAACATCAGTTTGAAACTGCAAGGTAGCTGACGTCTTTGAAAATGTGTGATGGTCTATGCGGCAACGATTCATCAATGTTACAAAGCGTGTATCGCTTTATACCGCAAGTTCTTTGAACATTCACTTTAAGCACTGAAAAGGTTTCTTGTAAATACGTGCAAGTATGTGCACTGCGTATTACTTGTCATTGTAACAGTAAATGAATTCTACATTTTATTGTAATATTATTATTGGTATTTGAACATGCATATTTATGTTACATCTGTGTTGCTGTGCTGCTGTGAACTTGCACTCCATTAAAACGTTTTTTTGAATCCCTTTGTATACAATCCAGGTCTTAATTTCTAAAATTACAATTGCCTAAGCCCTATGAAAGATCATCAGGAAAGAGAAACAAGAGTAAATAAATAAATAAAACGACTAATCAAATAATTAATAATTAAAAAATAGAAAAATTAGTTATTAAAATAATTAAATAATCAATGATTAAAGTAATGAAATAATTAAAATTTAACAAAATGTAAAGAAATAAATTAAAATTCAACAAGCGATTTTTAATATAATTTTATTACTAAAAATAAAATTTTTGAGATCAAATTTCAACCGAAAGTGTTGTTCAGTTATCTAAAAGAAGTGCCGGAGCGTTCTTTTTTAGGGCTCCGGTGCGCTCCGGCTAGAATTATGATTTATCCCCCAAACTAAGGAGCACCGGGGCGGGCCTCCGATGGGCTCTGCCCCAACTTAAGCTCTAATACAATTAGTAATTGAAACACATCATAGTGATGTTTCAGTATAGAATTTGTATTTCTTTGTTTTGTTACAGGTAATTCCCAATTAAAATTCGCTGGTAGATGATGTACAAGCAATTATTCTGTACAATTTATATAATGTATAATGTTAGAATCTGTTGTGCACTATAATGATCCTTTACCTATTAATAAATATTATAAGATAAACGGATTAATAAATTACCAACATAGATGTATTATTAAGAGAAATTAGAAGTCTAATACTAGGAGAATTGCGACAGTACTTACTGTTACATTGTTTAATCGTAATGATCGCTGAATATGTAGAAAGCTAAGTTATAGACGTTAAAAAATAGACACTTGAAATTAAATATTAATTTAGTTCTACTGAGTCTCTCGGAAACCTAATTGTAAATTAAGATATTTTAAAAAAAGTAACATGAAATTCATATTAATACTGCTCGATTAACAAATCAGCATGAAGAATATTCTAAAGTTTTAAATGGTTTCAAATTCAAAAGAAAATGACTTATTTTATTTCCTTCTACGAAATAAAGGAAGTATTGTAATCATGAAAAATTCCGGGTACCATATTTCAACAAAAATATCCATATTGACCGTTATCGAATGCAATTTAACTATGTTTTTGCGTTACATCTGTTCGTAAGGACAGAATAAAGGACTATTTTCCCCCAAACGAATTATAAAACTGATTTAAAATGGATGCAGAAGAGATATTTTCGTTACGTCTGTAATTACGTATGTATCTCGTATAAGTAAAAAAAAAAGTAGTCTCAGAACGTTGAAATTTTGTACACACACTAGCCAATGAATTAGAAACCCAAGATCAATATTTTATTGGACTACCTTTTTCCCGGATAATTGCTCTGATTCGTTTGGGCATAGAAACTACATGCTTCTGAAGTGCATTTATGTCCAGAGAATACCAGACATTGGCTATGCAGCTTTTTAGATCTTGTAAATTAGATGGAAGAAGAGAGTGCTATCCGATGCGTCTTTTCATCATATCCTACACTTTTCCTGTGGGGTTAAGATTCCGGCTACGCTGTGGCGAGGGAACGTGTTGGAAGTCAGACAGTCAGTTCAGCAAACCAATTTTGAACACTTCTGGCACAATGTATAGTTGCACTATCGTCCAAGATGTATCCTTCGTCATTAGTATAAAAATGCAACATTGCAGGGTGCACTTGATCTTCCAGTATATCTAAGTACCTAATGGCTATTTGTTTGTCCTCGAGGAGCACCAGGCCACCACTTCCATGCCAGTAGAACATGCCGCATATCATGATACTCCCACCCGACCCTTGCACATTGCGAGTAATGCAAGATGGCTTCATGGCTTCATGGGGTTCTCGACAAATTCAACGTCTTCCATCAGTGCAAAATAAGGTGTAGCGTGATTCATCCGACCACATTTCCTTTTTCCAATCCTCAGATGTCCAGTGTCTTCTTTTCCGACACCACTACAAACGAATTCTTGCACGTTGGGTAAAAATGAGGTGGTTTTCTCACAGACAACCCGACTATGCATTTCAATCCTCTGCAATGCTCTGGGCATGGTTGGAGCTGAAATCTGTTGGGAAGAGCATTGATTGACGATCTGTGTCAACTGGAGGACAGTGGAGTCCCTGTTCTGTCGCACAATTCGTCCAAGACGACGCGGATCTATATCTTGAAAAACTGTGCTCGAACCGCAGTTACGTCTTCTAGAAAAGGACTGTGGGTTCTGATTCCAACTTTTGAAAACCTCTGATATGGCTGCTTTGAGAACCCAGTGAGATTTGTTGTCTTTGAAATCGAGGCTTCTGCTAAACGGACACCATCAATAAACCCTTTTTCCAAATGGTGAAAGATCTGTCGTTTTCCCCATTTTACTTCATTCATGGTGAAAAGCACTCTTACACCTTACTTATACTAGCATTCTAACTAAGCGTAACCCATGTCATAAAAAGAATTTGCATACTTCATCCCTAGCGCGTATTCAAATGAAAATCTCAAAGGTTTTTAATTCATTGGCCATTCATAGGATTGCTATAACTTGCAGTTGTGCACCTCCCTCTTTGGTTGCAATCGGCCTCACCAAAAGCATATATATATACCCAATCTGTTACTCGCCTCGTGAGCTTAGTTTTTTTTATTATTATATGTTATTAAATTGTGCATTTTTTGCTTTCAAAATGATTGAATTATGTTTAGCTTCCGGTATGATTTTTATGCCTTTAGTTCATTTTCATCCGATATTTGTAGAATTATTAACAATTTAAAAGTTGTTTAAGTGCGGCTAAGCCTAATTTTTTTTACCATAGCAGCCATATTTGTTTACATTTCAAATTTAGCAGAATAGTGAATTAATTCTTTCTGCACCCTTTTTGCAGAGTGGGACGAAAAGGAAATTTTTAGTTTTGTGCACCGAAAAATCTGCTTTCTTGCCTGCTGGGCGAATTGCTTGTTTTTGCTTAGAAACTGTAATTTTAATAGTCAAACTTTTTTTCAATTGTTTTAATTGTACTTGGTGTTTTATGTTTTTCTATATCTTTCAATTTTTAATGAAAATATTTTGAGTTTTGTATATTTTTGCCTTGCCACGATGTGAGAACTGAATTAATTGAATGAGAAATATATCCCTAATGAAATTCGTGGAAATAAGTGTTTCGTATTAGCAGCAAATATTGTCCCCAATCTGTCTCGAACAAAGGAGAGTGTTTACGCGTAGCGCATGCGCATTAGGTAAGCGGTGCTGAATCGTCTGTGAAAAACTGTTTCTTTTTATTTGTTTAATTTAAGTAAATAAATATAGTGAATTTTAAAGAGTACATTCATTCTATTGTGGTTTATGAGCTATCGACGAAGCAGATTTAATTCAATTCAATAAGTGAAAATCGGGAAAAAATGCGTATAATTTAATATTTTGTACAAGGAAGTCATGTGGTGTACACATCAGCTTTTTTGAATAAAAGCTCACTTATCAAGAAACCAGGAGTAAAGAATTCTTATATAGATACTTACACTATTTTGATTCTAAAATTTCGACGATTTGTTCAGTCTTACTGGAAAATTATAAAATTAAGTCTTGCATTTTACTGCAGAAGTTTACAAGAAAGATATTCATCTTCAGCAATTCATTTTCTTCATAAAACTTTATTGTTCCTTCATATTTCGTCGTATTTTCAATGCACCACTCACGCTGAATGATTCTGATGAGCACAACTTCAGCTTCATTAATTCCTTCGGCATTTAAATTCATTTCTTTATTCATAGAAATCATGAAAAGTCTAAAATCCAAGCGATCGTGCGCAATAATTTAGCATGTTCAGGAAAGTACAAAAAATCTTTCGCTAAAGTCATTGTTTTAAATATTCGTTGCACTTAACTCAACTTTTTTTTCTATCAATCAGCGCTTCTTTTGGACAAGTTATGGATGCCTTTAGCCGTACTTCATTGGAATTCTTCATCTACAAGGGTCCTTCCCACCATTTTCTTTCTTTCACAAGGTTCTTCCAAATATGTGAACGAGATGGGAGGTCAGCAAGTTTAAGCTCTTAAGGAACATATCTGCAGCTTTCCATATCTGTTAGATATCTGATTGCCTTTACTCTGCTTATAGGAAAGTGTTCCAAGATTCTTTATTCAAAAATCTAAGGTAGTATCACCATAGAATCTGTCTAAAAAGTTTTAAGAGGAAAGTTCAGTGCAACCTTTATAGTTTGGGCTAAACGAGCAGCAAGTAAAACTCCTCACAACTCCAGTCGGAGATTAGTTAGGTAATTTCTTGGTGCAACTCTTGATTTAGCACTAAACTGATAAATATTTCTGAATTAGCACTAAATTGATTGATTGATTTAGCACTAAATTGACAAGTATTTTTGAAATTTGTTTTTTTTTTTGCAAAGTAGACATGCGCAGCAAGCATAAGCATTACCTGATGCATCTGAAAACAAGTGGCATCTTCTTCCGAAAAAACCGATCAATGGAGCACTCTTCTGGGAATAGAACATTGTTGCATACAATTATGCAATACAAATGTGTTTTATACTGTTATTGCATCTTAACTGAAGATCTTTAGGAAGTGAGTCATACCAACTCACTCTCCTCTTCCAAATTTCTTGCAGGAGTAAAATAGAAAGCAGCATATCAGGCGATGTAAAACCGATTGGATCATAAATACTATTAACTACTGAAAGTAACTTCCTTTTAGTTCCAATATCATCTAAATTTTCTATAGCCTTGGGGAAAGTGTACTTAATTAGTCAATCTCTGTATTCCACGTTAAATCAAGAACTGAATGATCTTCATCTCCTATGCATATCCAGCCACATAAATCTAAACAACCATTTTACATAACATCTTTGGACTGCATTTGTAGTTTCATGTATTCATCTTTATTTTTGGTACTTGTAACTAAATTGTCAACATAGAATCCTTCCTTAAGTATTTTCATTGCTGACTGCAATTCTAAGGTCTGAAACAGTTGACACTGTAAATGATATTCGATGTCATTTACAAGTCCATTTAACAGAAATCAGTTTAACAGAAATGGACTTGAAGGGACTCCAAAGAGAACACGAGCGTGCCGATATTCTTTGATGGATGATCGATCTTTATCTTTCCACTAGAGAAATCTGGATACATTTCTGTATTAAATCTTGTGTAGTTTGTTTTAGGTGGGCATTATTTCGTGCTGTGCTTTAGAGCTAATTAGTTCGTTATCAGCCGAAGCATTTATGCGAGTCGATGTTTTAGATTAAACATGGCCTAGTACTTAAACAACCATTTAATGATACACCACCAGACGTCTTTGAAGCTTCAAATACTGGACGAATTTTCGTGTTTACATCGAACAATTTAATCACTGGTCTATCTGGCAAGTAATACAATGTTTCAGTTCTTGCCCCACACAGCTGGTTCAACTTCTTCTATTATGCCCTCACTCTCCCAACGAAGAAAAACGTCACTGTACTCTTCAAAGTGATTTTCTTTAAACAAATGTTTAGTTGTTTGTATAAGTCTTGGTATAGATTTATCATAGTTATTGTATAGAGAAGGATGTCCTTCTAACCGGGGTAAAGAGATTTCATATCAATGTTATTTATTGATCTTAACAGTCTCTTTAAAGTAAAGAAGTGTTTCATGGTCTAGAACTTTTCTAGTTTTCGCTTGAGTGGGATCACTTATACCGAATGATTCCAGGTCCCACAGTTTTTCTAATTCAAGATTTTGGAAGCACAAAGAGTCTGTGTTCAAAACTTCTCGTTTTCAACCAAGTCCTTGTATAACCCAAACCAGTTTTGTTTCGACGACTGATAATCCATTTTTCAACACTTCAATTCTTCCAATTAGAAGGCTTCCTATAATATCTGCACCAAAAAGTAGTCTAATTGGAGATAAGCCATTCCCAACGTCGAACCGACAACAACGTCAGAACCCCCTTTGATGATAGTTGTGATATTCGATTCTTATCTTTAATTTTAGGTAAACTTGAGCAAACCTTAGGTTGATTTAAAGTTCTGCTGTATATCTTCCATCAACACTTTCTATAAAAACATTAAATCCCCATGTTCTTTCATGTCGACGTTGTACTACCACCAAATAATCCTTGACATAAGATTTAGTTTCCTACAGGAGTTAACTTGAGTTCATGAACCAAACTCTTTTCTATATCTAATCTATGAGATCCATCATAATAAGTGCTCTAACATTCAGACATTTATTTTTGTGACGTAAGCGTACCATTTAAGCTTTTAAGTAGATTACGTGTAAAGATGGCTCTAAAGCAAATAATGTAGCAGAATGTTTTACCTCTGATTTGTTTTCGTTGCTTGGCATTCAGCTGATTTTGTTTTCAAATCTGAAAAAAATATTGGATAATGACGTCTAGAACATACAATGCATCTTACATTATTTTGACAGGTTTTCGCCAAATGCCCAGGTCGCAAACAATCTAAACAGCATTTTTTCTTCATAACCACTGATTTGCTCTCTTCTTTACTTTAAGTTGCAGCTTTATTGCAATCTCGGCTAAAGTGATTGCCCTCACAAAATATACGACTAAGTTTCTGACTAGATGATAGGAAGTTTGTTAAAGCAGATGCTAGTGGCTCGTATTTTTAAATTGGCGGGTTACTATCTTTCTTTCTTTTCACTGTATTTATCTTCTTCTTGCATGTTATCATCAACATGAATGCGAGAAAGTTGTTCCTCAAATGCAACCCATGTTCTATCAGTTAAATCATATTCTTTTAAATTTAGCTTAGGAAGCTTTAAATTCAAGCCATAAACTGAAGTAGAACAAGACATTTCATGCCAGAACAAGACGTCACGACTACATACGTTTCAAATATAGTTTTGACGTCAATGAAATGATCCTTATATGATTCCATTTGATCGTATTCTTCATCACTATATTATACATGCTCTCTCACTTCAGAATCAATCTTAAACAAACTCTCTGACCTATCCAAAATTTTATTAAATATGACTGAAATTTGCTTATTTTCAATCTTCGTATCTGTTGTCAACTCGTCAAACTGATTACAGAACAATTGTCGTAACTTAGTCGTAAATTGGCGATAGAAATTTGTTCTTTCTTTTTTCAAATTATCCCTTACTTTATCCCATTCTTTTTCGCTTTGTTCCCTTTTAATTTCAGTTACATAAAATCAAATGAATCAACAAAAAATTTTCATTATCTCAGAAAGTTATATTTACTTAATTCATAGTAGATAAACAATAATTTAAATATTATACCAATAATTAAAATATATTTCTTTACAGAAGTTAACGTACTGTAGTAAAAATAAGATACGTATACAGAACAGCTTAATTAAAACTTTGACTTACAAACATTTGCTTTAGAATATACCTGAAAACTAGTTGCCGAATTCTAAAAATTAAATATTACGATTTGGAGTAAAATAATAAGTATAGAAAATGATTCTTAATGCCATCAATGAGCCACTGTTTGCCTCATAAAAACCGACTGCAATCCAGGTCAGCCCAATGACTTCGGGACAGTGACCGCCTTTGCCTATCCAGTGCCTGTTAGGCAGCTCAAAATCACTCACCGGAAAGCAGTTTTCTCTTTGCGACAGAGTAAGCGTTCTGAAATTCGTACTTTTTTAAAAAAAATCTAAACGCAAATTTGAATCAACATAGTTATTTTTTGTGTATGCGCAATTTTTAAGAAATTATTTTGTTTGAATAATTTTGTGTGAATACATTTTTTTTAATTTCCGTTATAGATATAGTACGTATACCAATATAGGGAATGCTGCCAAGCGATTTGAAGACGAGATTGCCCTGAAGATCTGCATAAGTATAATATCACCAAACGGCCTTCTTGTGGACAATTTGTCGTGGCTACTGAACATCTTTGTTATTTACATCATCTTACCTTGAAGAAATCCGATGAAAAGCTCATCATTTTTGACTCTGAAACAGACCAGTCTTCGAAGAAGTATCTAGTGAATTTTCCAGTGGCTCTGTATGCCGACGGCTGAGAAAACATGTTTCCGGGCTACAAAGCATACCAAGTTTTTGTATTTACATCGCAGACTAAGAACAATTCAGTTGTGGCCCACAATATGAGAGGGTAAGATAAAAAAGTGGGGTATAATTTGTATGATTTATTTTAAACAACTCTTTTTTGAAGTATAGTTAATAATATTCTTACATATGTGTTTGATAGACAGTTGTTGATGGAATAGCTCTCCCTCCAAACTTAGTCATATCTAAACAGTCTTCTCACTTTTATAAAACTGCTCAAAATGATGAATATGAATAATTTTATCTGTTCATAACTTTTGATGCAGTATTGCTGTTAATAAAATTAAAGTGCCATTTTATACATTTTGAATATTATTCAAGATTAAGTTGTTTTATATGAGAAGGTGTATCTATCGAGGAAGACAGGATTGATAGCAATGAATTTATATTTATCTACTGTGACTGCAAATTTATTTTTTGAAGGATTTACTGAGAAAGTCTCATGCTGTAAATTTGAGCCTCAAGCCTCAGTGTATCAAGTGAATGTTACGGTCATGATTTCACAATGCACAGAGAAAATAAATTGGAATGCTTCTTAGTATACTTAGATAACTCAAATGAATGAAAAGAAGATGGATGAAAAGTACTGTTTTTAGATGCAAGTGTGGACCACAAAAGAAACATGAGGTATTCAATGTTCAGGAAAGACTCACACGAGTCGCACTAATAAAAAACTAACTAAAACACTAATCATAATCAGATACAAAAGATGAATAATACAAGCCGTTTCCTGCATCCAGGACAGGAATTTTAAGCACATGAAAGAAAGAAATATTCACGTAGGAAGAAAATATTTTAGTAAATAGCTGTAGCGAAACGTCTACAGAAGAGCATTATGAAATAAAAAGAATAAAATAGCAAGAAAACAAATAGAAAGGGAGAAATGATTATACTTTATTATATGCTCAAAATACTAAACTATCAAAAATATGAAAAGTGTTTCCTAGTCGAATAAAATCAAGACTGGGAAAAGGAAATACTAATTCACCCATGTCAGATATATGCAAGGTCTGTCTCGAAAGTAATGCGCCCCATTTTCTTCTGCCGCGACTATCCGTTGCACGGCGTTGCCGCTTGTACAGAAGGGTGGGTGGAGTCTCGAGAACACAGTGCGACCAACGCGAGTCGGCTCCGAGCTCCTGGAGAGTCACAGTGCTCGTTTCAGTGAACCCTCGTGTCAGTGTCGAAATCAAGCTAGAAAAAACTCTCGAGCAGCAATACGCAAAGTTTTGTTTCAAACATGAGTAAACGCCATCGGACACTTTTTGAGTTGTTTTAGTCCTGATTTGTCCTGCTCGACTTCTTTTTGTTCCTGAAGATTAAAAATCCCTCAAAGGACAGCATTTGGGGGCCCTGGAACATCAAGGCGGCTACGATGAGGTTACTAAAGGACATCCCTGTGACGGGCTTCCAAGACGCATATAAAGCATGGAAATCGCGTTGAAACAAATGTGTTAAAGCAGGAGGAATGTACTTCGAAGAATATTGAGCAATTGTACGAATCGGTTTAAAAACGTTCTTAAAAAAATGGGTGCATTACTTTCGGGACAGACTTTGTATTACGGATTTAGGTGAATATACTGAATAGATATGAAAAACTTCGGCAATTAGAACGCAAGCAAGCAAAAAGAGCTATTTGAATTCGAAAGTCCATTACAAGAGGTAGATTAAAGAAAGAGACTAACATCGTATTGAAACAAATTATATTCTAGATTATTCTTTACAGTCACAAAAATGATAGGTACAATATACATATATACTAAATATATATGCACATTAATTAAATTTATATTCCTTGGAGATGATATATTAAAAAACTTTATATATATAAACAACAAAAACAAAAGGCAGGAAGGACTATTAAGACTCCTGCGCCTAGACTGCAGTGATTTAATTAAACATAATCATAAGAATGAAAGCGGGAATACTCCTATTACAATTTCAGTATTTCAAAGTAAAATAACGAAAGCCAATGAAGAAAACCAAGAAATACAATTTGAAGTCTATATAAATTCCAATATACAAAGTCGTAATATATAAAGGAAAGATAAAAATTTTTGAAAAATTAAATTTTTTTTTAAAGTATTCGAAAATTTTTTAAAAAGCGCTTGTATATATGTATAACTCTCTCTCTCTCTCAGCAAAGGAGATGTTTTCAACTTAATTTGTTTCAGTTTTCACTTTGTGGCAAGGTAAAAATGCATAAGACTCAAAACATATTCATTAAAAGTTGTAAGAACATAATATACAATTAAAACAGTTAAAAAAACAATTTTTGCAATTAAAATTAGAGTTTCTACGCAACAACTGTCATTTCGGCCGGCGGGCAAGGAGACTGATTTTTCGGTGCACAAAATTGAGAGTTTACTTGTGAGTAACACCCATTCCGCAAAAAGACACTGAAGTTGGTGCACAAACTGACTTAATTCACTATTAACTTTCTTGTTCTAAATTCAAATGTAAGTACGGGGCGGTTTCGTTAGGTTTAGTTTGGCTTAAATAACTTTTAAATTGTTGATGATTCTACAACTACTGCATGCAGATTAATTAAATATAAAAGCTTAACAGGAACATAAAAACAAAATAATGCAATTACATTTAAGGCAAAAAATGCACAATTTATCAACACATAAGAATAACTGAGTTTACCAAGCTGGATAACAGAGTGGGAATACACACACACATACATACATTTGGCGATGTGCCAATTGCAACCAAAAGGGAAGGTGCACAACTGCATATTATAGCAGCCCCATGTACAAAATTTCAACTTTCTGGGGCTACTCGTTTTTGAGTTATGAGAAATACACACATACGTACGTACGTACGTGCAGACGCCACGGGAAAATCTCTTCTGCTTCCATTTTAAATCGCTTTTTTTAATCCGTTTTGGTAAAAAGAGACCTTTATTCTATCCGTACATATAGATAGCAGGCAAAAACATCGTTCAGATGGATTCGAAAGTGACCAAAACGTATATTTTCGTTGTAATATGATACCCAAAATTTTTAGCGATTACAATACTTCTTTTAGACTTTTATACTTCTTTTATGTGGGGGCTCCTTGAACAGTTGAGTAAGAAACAATGTATTAATTAATGAAACAAATTAATGTAGAAACAGGATTCCATAAGGACGTGGAATATTTATAGGCGGTATCTATTCGGCTAAGAGAGTTTTAAGTGGGTTATAATTAAAAAATAAGCGAGCAATTTTAGTTGAACGCCAAGAATAGAGTTAAAAAATGTTTGTTTTTTAACCTCGGTAATATTTTTTACTGTCATTAATTTAATAACCTTTTATTTAGGCAAAAAAAAAATTAGTTTGAAGATTTTTGAATACAATTTTATCGAATCGCCGGTAAACTTAGTCATTTCTTCAGTTGCTAACGAATTTGTTTATGAATTTTGATAAGTTCAGAACTTTCAACTGTGATTCAGTTGAGGAAAATTTGATTCCTCTTGTTCATTTCTTTCCTGTATTTTCTTTATTAAAGAATACAAAGATCAGGAGTTCCTCTATTTCTTTTTATTTTCACTATTTTTTTTTATTTCTTTTGCTGTTTCTGCATTAGCCATCTTCAAAATTACTCTTACATAAAAAAAATCTTATGTATACACCACATGACTTCCTTGTATCGAATATTAAATTATACGCATTTTGCATTTCATTTAAACTTATTGGATTGAACTAAATCTACTTCGTCGATAGCGGATAAACCACAATAGAATAAATGCACTCTTTAAAAAAATTCACTATAGTTGTTTAGCATAGCGACACTCTGGCGCTAGGTTCACTTAACAGCGTTATATATCATCACACACACACACGCACGCACGCACGCACGCACACACACACACACACACACACGCACGCACGCACACACACACACACACACACACACACACACATTGCAGCTAGATGCGCAGTTTTTACAAAACCGTTCAAGTTTTAACTTTTTAAAGAAAATTATATATACATACTTTTTGGTGAGGCCGATATCAACCAAAATATGAGGTGTACATCTACAGGCTATAGCAGTCCTATATACACGCACAGACGCCACGAAAACGTCTCTTCAGAATCCATTTTAAATCAGTTTTATAATTTTTTCGGGAAAAAAGAGTCCTTTATTCTGTCCTTACGTACGGATGTCACTCAAAAACATCGTTAAATTGCATTTGATAGGGGTGAAAATAGATATTTTCGTTGAAATACGACACCCGAAATTTTTCGCGATTACAATACTTCCTTTTTATTTGGTACAAGGAAGTAAAAAGTAACGACTAGTATGCTATGAAGATCTCAGCGTTGATAGAAGATCTCAGTTTGCATTACAGGATAGTATTGCATTAATTAAACTTGAACAGTGAGAAAGTGTGGTGCATTTAAAATTATTAAAAAAACTTGAAATTCTGTAGTGTGTCAGATGATGGGTATCTTGATCAGTTTTCTACATGTTTCATTTCAAATGGATCATTTTTATTCTATTTTCCAAGGCTTTATATTAGGATTCCGTTCAAAATATTTGAGATTAAACCATTTTTCTAATACAAATTTAGTTTCACATTGAATTATTGAATACCTGGCAAAGTGTTTATTGGAAATTTTCCAAAATATAATCCAAGTTTTGGTGGAGTCACTTTGCATTAAACTGGTTTAAAAATAATTCAACGAATCAAGGCTTGTCTTGAATTTAAGGAGCTAGAAAAGGAGGTTACTTATATGTAGGGTGGTTAAAAGAAACAACAAGCCCGATATATGAACCCTTAGCGGTTTATTCGTTCAACCAATCGAAATGAAAGTTTCATATATTTTTATTTGAAGGTACTCGCTCGAGATGGTGATGATTTAAAGCAATAGAGCTATTGACAGATGATTTAAAGTTTTACGGTTACTGTGAAAAAATTTCAAAATTTTCGGAAGGAAACTCTCAATTTCTTTTTTCTGCGCATATGAATCAGAGCATTGAAAAGCCATAAATGGCGTTGGAAGGATACACGCATGACGAAAACTGCCGGCGTTCGCAAAGAAGAGTATTGTAAAGAACCAATCACAACACAGGAGGTGCCCTGACACACTTTTCATAATTTACAGGGATAGATAGTAGCGTTACTTATGGCATTCCTTATAAAAAACTTTTAGTAAGCAATGTGGGGAGACTGTTTTTTCAATCATCTGCTCGAGTTTGCTAATAAGATGAGACTTACAGGGAAACAACGAGGTGAATTGATAAAGTTCTTTTATCCGAACCAGGAAAATATTGCCGAAGCATTGCGAGTTTATTGGCAGAATCATAAGCTAAGGCGAGATCCGCAAAAGCTGTACATGATTTGGTAAAAAAAAATTGAAGAAACGGGATGTACATGTGATTAACCGCGATCCGAACGACCATGTATACCATTTGAAGCTGTTGCGGAAATGCATAATACGATCACTGCAGATCCATTGCATATGGCGAGAAATATTGCCCTGAATGTGGATGTACCGAAAACCATAGGCTTTTGCGCTCTGTTCTGAGAATGTTTCTTTATCGATTCCAGCGCTTCCAGATGTTGCAGTCTGGAAAAGAGCAGCAGCATGTCGACTTAGCGAAATTTTTTCCTCATCAGACATGATGAAGATAGCAGGTGGCCGCTGTGGATATTATGGACAGATGAGGCGCACTGGGAACATAAACTTCAAGAGCTGCATTCACTGGGTCGATGAAAATCTTGATGATGTTTCATCCGCGCCTTTATACGAAGCTAAAGTGATTGTGTGGTGCGGCATCTCAGATACATTCGTTCTCGGTCCGTACTTCTTGGAAGAGGTCACTTGCGTGAAAACGTGCTCCATCACAAGTGCGCGGCATGTAACAATGCTGGAGAATAACTTAATTCTAGAACTGCAACAACGAAATGCCGCTTATGACGTTGTATAGATGCAAGATGGTGCTGCTCTACACGTCACCACATCTGTTCGACAAATGCTGTAACAGCAGATTGGAGATAGAATTATTTACCTTAACTTTGCAATTTCGTGCCCATCGCGGTCTCCGGACTCACTCGGATGAATTTCTGGTTTCCGGTTACCTGAAATCTAAGACATACACAGGAAATGCACGGGATTTATCAGAACTGGAAAATGCTATAACACGTGAAGTTATGCAGTTTCCTCCTGCGACCGCATGCAGTGCGTTATGATTTGCGAAGGTGGGCACTTTGAAAACTTGTAATTCCCATATTTTTATTGCTCTCTCCTATCTTGCGTTGTCATTGGCCCTTTATAATGCTCTTCAATGCAAATGTTTTATGCCGATAATTTTCGTCATACGTC
>KK119177.1:7457-21365 GCA_000611955.2 Stegodyphus mimosarum
GAAAGAGGAATTGTAATTCTTAAGAAAAGAAATATTTGTAGGATTTTCCTGTTAGTTTGTATTTTAATGATGTCAATTGCTGAGAATTCATAATCTTACCAAAATCTACTTAGCTAACGTGTTTTGCGTTATGAAGAAGTTTAATGTGTATTCCTAATTCCAAATTGTACTTTTATTTATTTCTCTCGCATGCATAACATGGGTACGAGTTAACAATTATAATTATAAGAATATTAATTTAGATATTTTGATTGTCTCGTATGTTTAACAGAGCAAGAAAACAAACTCATAATATATAGAGGTGTAGGCTTATAAAGCAATGTATGAAATATTAGATTGTAATTTTTTCCGGTGCAAATATTATTCTTTACGTATTATTCTTTACGCAGGTATCCATTCGTGAACTCTATTTCTTATCATCTCAATTTATTTCTGACGTTGAAATATGCTGCTATCCTTGCGTGCATACGCGTTTGTAATGGATTGAATGCACACAGAACCAATGGTAGCTGGATAAAATTTATTTTCCCCAAAGAAACAATTTACAGTTCTAGAACTTTTCACAAAAGTACTTCCTACAACCCTTCTGAGTATGACAGAACACAATCAGTAGTTATCTCTTCAAACTACTAAGAATGTTAAACACAAAACAATATACAAATCCTCAGTGCGTAAGCTCCGGGAGTGATTTCTCATTATTTGAGCTAAACACTGAATTCAAATCTGAACTAAACTGAGAAATAATGCTCTCTCCCGTCTAAGTAGTTTTCCCTCGGCCGCAGAGGACTTACCAGTATCTTGGATTTCTCGAAGTTGTGAGAAGGCATATACAGTTATAGTTACATACAAGGATTAATTCCAGTCATACAGGAATCGGACCCAAATGTCGCTATCTTTGGCGACTTTAGGCGATTCCTTGCGAAGTTTGTCGACAGAACAACAGCTTGGCGGCGAGATAACCATTTCCTAAGGACTTACTATTGTAAAATTAATTTTCTGGCAGAGCTTCGTATTGTTGAGGCATATCATGTTACATTATACAATAGGCACTGCAATTTCGCATGCAATTTCATTAAAATTATTCCCACATGTACAAAATCCGTAACAATATAAACATGCGTGCCGGAAATACATTAATCTTTATTTTCTTCTGTTAGTAGTCTACACATTCTCTATTAGATAGTAACCATTATAGTGATCTAATGGCCTTTCACTTGGATTGCTTTCACAAAGAGTTTTCCGTTTCTGCTTAAGTTGTTTGTTCAATGTAAAGAGAGCAAAAACCTTTCCAGTATGCTCCGGCATAAAGAGTCTAGCATCTTTTAAGTTCAGTTGTTAGTTTTATCGGACTTTTCCTTAAAATATAAGCACTATCATAAAGCTCAATCCTGCTGCTGCTCCTTTTACGAAGTAAAGGAAGTATTGTAATCACGAAAAATTCCGGGTACCATATTTCAACGAAAATATCCATTTTGACCGCTATCGAATGCAATTTAACGATGTTTTTGCGTGACATCTGTACGTAAGGACATAATAAAGGACTCTATTTCCCAAACGAATTATAAAACTCATTTAAAGTGGATTCAGAAGAGATTTTTTTCATGATGTCTGTACGTACGTATGTATGTATCTCGCATAACTAAAAAACGAGTAGCCTCAGAATGTTGAAATTTTGTATATAGGACCGCTATAACATGTAGATGTGCACCTCCCTTTTTGTTTGCAATCGGTTCAACCAAAAGTCTATAAATATATGTATCTCCTCTTTTACTCGGTTCAGTGAACTCAGTTTCTTTATTCTTATATGTTTGTAAAGTGCTCATTTTTTGCTTTAAAAATGATTGAATTATGTTGTTAAGGTTTTTATGCGTTTAGTTAACCTGAATGCAATAATTGCAGAATTATCAACAATTTAAAAGTTGTTTCAGTGCGGTTAAGCTTAATTTTTTTACCATAGCAGCCATACTTGTTTACATTTGAAACTTAGCAGAATAGTGGATTTGTTACCAATCTAGAGAAACTAAACTTCGGAACAACAAAGATAACGCCCGCTTTTATTATTGCGAGTTAAATCATGCTTAATCCATTCTGGAATTAATTTGAGGAAATAAGTGTTTAAGATTTACTTCGTACTTTTTTTAACTTTAGATATGATGAGTTTTTATGTGTTTTTGCCTTGTCGTGAAGTGAGAACTGAATTAATTGAATGAGAAATACTGAATCGTCTGTGAAAAAACTGTTTCTTTTTTTTATTTGTGTGTTTAATTTCTTTTATACATCGTTTTAGATTTATCATACTATTTGAACAGAACATGTGGCAACGATTAGATAATTCTTCAGATGATATACATACTTTTTGTGCCTTCTGAGCTATAAAATGAAGGAGATATAACTCTCTTAAGTGAACCTAGCGCCAGAGTGTCGCTATGGTAAACAAATATAGTGAATTTTAAATAATGCATTTATTCTATTGTGGTTTATGCGCTATCGACGAAGTAGATTTAATTCAATCCAATAAGTTTAAATGAAATGCAAGAAAAAATGCGTATAATTTAATATTCCGTACAAGGAAACCATGTGGTGTACACATTAGATTTTTCTTGACGTCTGTACGTACGTATGTATGTATGTATCTTGCATAACTCAAGAACAAATAGCTATAGAATGTTAAAAATTTGTACATGGGACTGCTATAGCACGTAATTGTGCACCTCCCTTTTTCGTTGAAATTGACTGCACCAATCATATATAAATATATATATAAATTCTCCCTTTGTTACTTGGCTCGGTGCGCTTAGTTTTTTTTTTCTTATATGTTGGTAAATTGTGCATTTTTTGCTTTAAAAATAATTGAATTGTGTGGTTTTTATGTTCCTGTTAAGGGTTTTATGCTTTTTCTTAATCTGCATACAATAGTTGCAGAATTGTCAACAATTTAAAAGTTTATGCGACGAATTAAGCCTGAATACACACAGGTCCGATGATAGGTTGATAAAATTTGTTTTACCAAAAGAAACACTTCAAATTTCTGAAACTTTCCACAGAAATAATCGCACAACTTTTCACAATATCACAGAGTACAATCGGTATTTGCAAATTACTAAGAGCGTTAAACAGAACGCAATGGAAAGCTCATCTAAACAGCGAAGCTAACCTGGAGATATCTCAGTACTCCGACCTCACGCTGAAATAAACAGCTAACAACAATAACTCAAGAACTGATGCTCTCTCCGGTCTTATATAGTTTTTATCCGGCCGCCAAGGTATTTCTAGTAATTTCTGCTTTTCGAAATTACTGGAAGGAATATTGCGCTAGATTACAGTTACAATTACCGTTACATATTCAATCAAAAGAGTTATCCAATGACAGTACATATTACGGTGATAGAGACCGGACCCAAATGTCGCCAAATGATTGAAGTTTGGCGACTTAAAGCTATTTCTCGCAAAATTTGGTGAAAAAAATCATTCTCCAAAACCGTTGCGAATTTGGCGATTTCCAGCCAAATTAGCGAGAGAGCCATTTACTCAATGTTAAAAGACTTGCCCTGTATTCTTATTTTTCCGGCACGGCATTCTCCTTCTAGATTTTCATGTTACATTAAACAGAAAAGAAATATAACAATTTCTCTAAAATTATCTGTGTATGTACAAAATTCGTATATTGAATAACATGTATAACAAAAGAACTTAACTCAACAACTTACTACAGTCTTATACTTAACTCTATACCTCATATTTCTCACATTAATAAACTGACATTGGTTATAAGAAACGCATAGCCAGTGGCGAAAGAAAGTTTGCTAAGGATTATACCGATTTAAGAACATACAGTAGCATATTAAGAACAAGATTTATTATCCGCTTTAATAAAATTACATTAAACTTTGTAGACGGCAAATATATCAGAACATAGTAAACCTGCCAGGAAAAAACTCACGATTCCTGCCTCGTATTAAATACTATACGACACCACGGAATGAGGAGTTGTTCCGTCTGAAAGATTTTCAGCTTTATCTGTTCATTTAGTGGTTTTTATTAAAAAATTTTCTTTGAATACAAAATTCTGAAATAGTGGTGATACAAATGTTACAGAGAATATTTTACACTTTAAAAAAAATCTCACACTGTTACAAAGAATGTTACATTTTACAGAGAGTTTTCTGTGAAGTACAAAATTTTGTTAGAGCTATACCATAGATGTTACAAAGGATTCTGACATTTTAAAATTTTTGACAAATTAAAGCACTCTTCTAGAAAATTTTACAAAGAGTAATTAAATACTATAATCCGCCTACGACCTAAATACAACTCTTGTGCTAATCATTCTTTGAATTAAGAGGGTAGTTTTACTGCAGAAATCTGCAGTGCCGCTGCTCAATACTTTATGTTTTTACAAAAGCTATTTGCTTTTTTCCATCTTTTCCTTCATCGTTGGCAAATTTTGAGCAGAAAGGGGGGAAAAAAAGCGAAAATATTTTAATAAGAAAAAAAGATATAGTTTTGCCTCCGTCACCGAGATATTTCTAGTATTTTATGCTTCTCGAAATTACTGGAAGGCATATGAGGGCAAAATACGTTTACGGCTATTATAGTGATCAATTACATTTATTCAATTAAAACACCCATTATGGTGATAGAGACTGGACCAAAATGTCGCCAAGTTTGGCGACTTATTTCTCGCCAAATTTGGTGAAAAAAATCAGTCGTTATAACCGTTGCGAGCTTGGCGATTTCTAGCCAATTGAGAGAGATAGCGACTTACTAATTTAGTCAATAGTAAATAGACTCAACGGCAATTAAATTTACTCAATGGTAAATAGACTTGCCCCTATATTCTTACTTTTCCAGCAAGATTCGCACCTCTAAATTTTCATGTTACAGTGATAGTATTTGTTTATAAAGTATAATTTTAAGTTTTAGTATTTTGGCAACTTTGATTGTAAAAGAATATTAAAAAAATGCATCTGGCTTTTATAGAGATTGTTATGATTTTGGAGAACGTAGTAAGGCTTGATTTCTTTTTATATATTAATACTAGCTTTTACCCGCGGCTTCGCTCGCGTTGATGTCCTTAAATAAGTTTCAAAGATTCTTGAAAATAAAATAAAAAAAACTAAAAAATCTGAAAGATTTCAGATTTTAAATTACGTCCAAAGGCGCGTTTTTTTAACGTTTCGTGTGCTACCTTTTTTTATTAAATATCATGTACTACATACTCAAACCATAAAATTTAGTTCAAAATCAATATCGCAAAATCATTTTAAAATGAACATATCTTTAGAATTTCCGTAAGTCTCGTGCGCTGGAGATAAAAATGTTTTTTTTTTCGTACAGTGTTGCCATTGCTCGCTTTGAAATCATTTAGTTTGTTAATCAGAAATTCGTTGAAATGTTACAAAACATAAAATCGATAATAAAGCAAATTTCAAATTCAAAATTAGGGCTTCCAGATGCCCATATTCGCAGTAGGATTACGTCATTCAAAATTCGATGGCTCTAGGTTTTATCACAATGCGAGAAACATGCATACATTTATGCAGATTTTTCATTTTTTAAAATTTAATGCAGAGCGATAACATTTAGTGGCAACAATTTGAAAAGTGATACGCCGTTTTTGTGTTTCCGACGCAAAATCGCAAAACGAAAGTAATAGTCCTTCGGGACTAAATCCCTTTGGACTAAAAAAAATCTGAAAGGTTTCAGATTTTAATTACGTCCAAAGGGGCAGTTATTTAACATTTTGTGTGTTACCTTTATTTATTAAATACTATGCTCTTCGCACTTAAACCATAAAATTCAGTTCAACAGCAATATCGCAAAATAATTTTAAATTGAGCATATCTTTAGAAATTTCGGTACACGCTCTCACGCGCTGGAGATAAAAATGTTTTTCTGTACAACGTTGGTATTGCTGGCTTTGAAATCTTTGAGTTTGTTAATGAAAAATTCGTTAAAGTTTTAGAGAATATTGTTACGAATTTCACATTTATTTGGCTATTTATTTAGAACTGTAATTAAAATTCCTTTTTATTTTCCCGTGCAACGCACGCAGACGATTTTTGAAGAGAAAGCTACGTCAAAAAAAAATAAATAATAATAATAATAACATGCATACATTTATGCAGATTTTTCATTTTTTAAACTTTAATGCAGAGCGATAACATTTAGTGGCAACAATTTGAAAAGTGATACGCCGTTTTTGTGTTTCCGACGCAAAATCGCAAAACGAAAGTAATAGTCCTTCGGGACTAAATCCCTTTGGACTAACAAATTCCAAATTCGGGCTTCCAGATGCGCATATTCGGGTGGAAATGTACATTATTCAAAATTGGATAGCTCTAGGTACCGTTGTTCTATCACATTTGGAGAAATATACATACATTTAAACATATTCTTCATTATTTAATTTCTTTAAAGATAAACAGGGCTGCAATATTTTGTGGCAACAGTTGGTAAAGTGATACAGACTTTTAATGTTTCCGACGCAAAATCGCAAAACGAAAACAATAGTCCTTCAGAGACAAATCCCCTTTGGACTAATAATATGATTGTTTTTCTTGTTGCCTGACCAGGATAATCAGGATAAAATTTTAGTTACTATTACTTATTTTTTTAAGTTAGAAAAATACATTTCGCGTAAAATTTCAGTAAATACTGCCCTTCTTCATTGAGATAAAAAGAAATCCATACTGATGTCGCTAAGACGCTATTCTGCATAATTTTTAAAATCCGATTTCGATATATCAAACATTGCAATTTTATCTTATGTTTTTGTGTGTGTGTGTGTGTGTGTGTGTGTGTGTGTGGTTTTACTAAAAATTTTTAAAATAAAATATAATTTAAAAAACTGAAAAACATGCTTTATTAAGATATCTCACTACAAAAATAAATAATTTTCATTACCAAGATTTCAAAAAGTTTAAAGTATTAACAAAACGTTAAAAAAATTAATTCTTTTTCAGAAGAGCACGAATAAGAGTATTATTCTAGGATGCTTCTGTATACTATATTATATGTTTTTCCATTCGGCGCTAATACATATAAATTCCTGAATTTGGATACACGCGAACAGGTAACATATAGTTGACTATGGGAACAGCAAGACTTTTTCAAATGCACCCCTGTTACCTGTAAGGTTTGCCCTTGAACTTCGTTAATGGCAACAGCAAAACTAAGTTTGATTGGAAACTGCAGTCTTTTAAAGTGAAATGGTAGGTCAGTGGGAATTATTGGGATTCGAGTATGATAACAATTTCCCCTTTTCCTACACCTATTAAAATAGTGGCGCCGGTTATATTCTGCCCTAATTGTGTGATCCGAAGCTTCGTTCTATTACACAGTGGAGGTGCATCTATATTTCGCATAAGCATAACCGGAACATTTAGTTTCAATTGGAGTTTATGTGAGGGTACACCTGATAGCTCTAGTGAATTTAAAAACTCAGCAGGATATGAAATGCTTTGTTCTGTATCCATGATTGTATCTATTGACAAATACTCTTATCTTTTTCCCCGCACCATTTTCAAAATGTCAATGTTGATTTTGTTTACGATTTCATTTATCGACGCTATAATTGCTCTTGCACATAACCGGTGATCACTATTTAAATTTCCTTCCAAGTGCGGGTAAACTTTTTCAATAAGCTCCACATCGTTTTCTACCAAATTACAAAATTCCTCTGAAAGTAAAATACAACCTTCAGCGTCTATTTCCAAACATCCATCGCCAAGTTTTAATAGTGTCTCTGCGTAATTCCCTGAATCTACATCATTATGAAGATGCACTCTCATATTTGCTTTAACACTTAATTTTTCAACTTTCGCCCATAAACTTGATGATTTGAGACAGGCTCTGATTTCATCTGTAAGTGTACCTTTCTGGATTACCGGCAGAGTTTGTCGGAAATCACCAGCTAATAAAACTACCATTCCTCCCATAATATCTGTACTGTCTCGCAAATCCTGAAGAGTTCGGTTTAACACTTCTATAGCCTTTTTCTGACACATCGTACTTTCATTCCACACTAAAAGCTTACATTGTCATAGCATTCTACTTCGAGAGCTATTCTTACTAAAATTGAAGATGGGTGAATCTTCCTGCGCAAGATTCAACGGCAATTTTAAAACGGAATGTGCAGTACGGCCGCCGTTCAATAGTGTAGCAGCTATATCAGAAGAAGCTACAGCGACCGCTATTTTCTGGTCTTTTTTGAAGGACATTAATAATAAATTTAGCAAAAACGTTTTCCCGGTTCATCTAGGAGAGTCGAGAAAGAAAAGTGCACCATTCCCGTATTTTATTTCACGTAACACCTGGTGGAACACATGATTTTGTTCTAGAAGTAACTGAGGGACCAATTCTGCTACTTGCTGATGCAATGCAATGAAATTGTAGTCTAATTCTCGAACAATTTCATCATATCGTCGTGGACTAAGCATTCGAAAATCTTGAAGCTTCTTTCCCACCAATGTCAAAACCTTGTTTTCAATTATGATCAGTGCTTCGTTATAGATGTGCTAGTTAAAAATTATATGTACTTGTACTCGCTGCAGTCGCCAAAAAATATCTTCTACGATGTCTTTATTGCACTTATCCCATAAAGTTTGAGGATTAGAAAGGCCGCAAGATGATATACGGGTTGTATGAAGTTTCCTGATTTAATCTGATGATCCATATTGTACAGCTTCTTCCATAGTTTCGTTCCAATGGTTATCATTCTCTAACAGACCCTGAGCTTCACATGCTTCTCTATAAGTTTGACATTCTAGACTATTAACAATTTTAGGGTCTTTAAGGCTAGTTGGACCTCGAACATGCTGCAATAAAATGCGCGGACAAAAACATTCAAAATTCGTTACATGAACGTAGACACGACCAAGAGCGTGTGATGATTTCACCTCTGGCCAGTTTTCAACAGGTGTACCTTGACTGCGACGTTGCCATTCATTTTTTGAGTTGTTCCAAAATATAATAACGGGGAACTTAGGAATACAATAATCTTTTCGCAAAAGTATCTGTTAAAGCTGGGAAAAAGCGGTCAGTGTGGTTTTAGGAGGAGATAAAATTCTTTCATGAAAACTATTCTCATTAAAATAAAACACGCTGTCCATTTTCTAAATGTACGGTAAGATGTGTAACAGTCGGATATCTTTCATGTAATGCAAGAATGTCAAACTCGCGGCCCGCATGCGGCCCACAACAAATATTTTTGCGGCCCGGCCAATTTATCGGCAAATAATAATATACGAGGGTTGTTTTTTTTTTCAACCTCCGATCGTACAGTATAATGGCCAGGCATACGGCAGGTAGTTGGTGTGCGTAGTAGGCGACTGCGCATCTCCCCCTCCACACGCTCTGTCAACGGCGAGTTCAACACGCCATTTTCTGTTGAGTTGCAGTCACGTAAACATGGCTGTCGCTATTGATTCTCCCGCCAAGTGTGAATTGCGTGCTGTTATTCGTTTCTTGCAGGCAGAAGGGAACAGTGCAGCGGAAATTCATCGAAGAATGAGTCGAGTGTATGGAGACAGCTTTATGAGTGATGGCGTTGTTCGTGAATGGTGTCGAAAGTTTAAAGATGTACGAACTGATGTGCATGATGAAGGGGGTCATGGACGCAAGTCTGTCGCTACAGACGACATTGTTCAACGAGTTGACCAAGCGGTTAAGGAAAATCGAAGGTTCACCATAAGTGAATTATCGATGAAATTTCCGGAAGTTTCGAAATCTTCCCTCTACTCTATCGTTACTGAAAAGTTGCGCTATAGAAAAGTTTGCGCTCGCTGGGTCCCCCAGATGTTGACTGACGGCCACAAAGCTCGCCGAATGGCTGTAGCGTTGGAGTTTCTTGACCGTTACAATACTGATGGCGAAGATTTTTTTGAAATCCATTGTGACAGGTGATGAGACATGGGTTCGATATGACACGCCTGAAGCGAAACGACAATTACAGCAATGGATGCACACAAATTCTCCAAAGAGACCCACAAAATTCAAACGAACCTTCAACAACCGTAAGGTTATGGCAACTGTTTTTGGGACTAAAAGGGAGTGTTGCTTGTGGATTTTATGCAGCCTGGAACAACAATTAATGCAGATTCATATTGTGAAACTTTGCAACGCTTACGGAGAGCTATTCAAAACAAATGAAGAGGCATGTTGACTTCTGGAATTGTTGTGATCCACGACAATGCCCGTCCTCACAGCGCTCGTGTAACCCAACGGCTTCAGCAATTTCAGTGGGACATTTTCGAACAACCGCCATATAGTCCCGACCTAGCGCCGAGTGACTTTCATCTTTTCCCTGAACTGAAGCAGTGGCTTGGGGGCAGCGCTTCCAAAATGATGTAGAGCTCAAAGAAACCGTCACAACTCACTTCCAATCACTGGCGGGAACATTTTACGAAGAGGGTATTGCAAACCTTGTTCACAGATATGACAAATGCCTCAATCGTCAAGGCGATTATGTGGAGAAATAACCTGTATTGTACTTTACTTTTGGTAATAAAATATTTTTCATATATTCACCTGTCTTTTCTTTATAGCCCATCGGAGGTTGAAAAAAAAATAGCCTACATATAATAATAAACATATCGACGAAGAAAAAAATGAAATGTTTACTGCTAAGTAATTAACAATAATTTATTCAGTGTTGTTAGATTACTCACAGCGAGCTGACACACATACTACTTAAATTACAAATGCGTGTGAGTAGCTTGCGTTCAGCTACCTTCGGCTTTTGGGGGACACGTGCACTCAGAACTTGTACGCATCCCCCGATAGCCGAATGTGGCCGAACTCATGGTCCCAGTTTTCCAATCATAGTTTTGTACGAGATATTGGTGCATGCATGCGCATGCACTTTGCTTTATTATTAACTAGCTGCTGCGCGGCCAGCCTTCGTCTGGCTTTTAAGTGTACCGGGAAAATGCCTAAAGAGAACACCAAACATTAAATTTGAAAACTGCACAGAATTTTACTCTGCAGAACAATTTTATCGAAAAAGAAACAAACAACAACGGAAAAAAAATTAGGTTAAAAATGCATTACATATAAAAAGCATACAATGAAATAAGCAATATCCCTTAATACAAATATTACTTATCCTAATAAATAAATTAACCAACTTTCCTTTGCAAAATCTTAAATAGATTAAGAATTTAAACAGATTAAAAAATATCACGCAAAACTTTTTTATAATTAAAATTATATATAATTAAAACATAATATTACAATGAAATAAGCAATATCCCTTGATACAAATGTTAATTATCCTAATAAAGTAATTAAACAATTTACCGTTGCAAAAAGAAACAACTTTTTAATTTCTTAAACTTTTCAGTCTCTTAAAAACAGTAACATAAGAAATACGATGAAAAATTGTTGCCAAACCGAAATTTTTAAAAGAATGAAACTATTCAAAATGATGCAATTTCATCAAAAATCTATCAACAACAATAAGAAAGGAAAATTGTTGCCAAAACTACATTTTAAAATATCTGAGATGTGAGAAGTGTATTCGGAAGCTTCATTTAAAAAATTTTAAAAAAATACAAAATATTATTATTTTTCCAAAATTCTTTTTTTAAAAGGAGTCGAAAGGATTAAAGTTCAACGTGTCCAAAAATCAAAGGAAAATAAACAGCACATTTTTTAAAATAAGTTTTTTTTAAAAAAGTTCCGCTGAAAATGTGTTAAGCTCACCTTCCTAAATAAATTCGTATTTAATCGATTTATTGAAATACGAAATTTATTTTAAGTCCGTAAAATAGCTAAGTGTCTACGCTTCACGACGATGTAAAAATGAAATGTATAGAGTGAAATCTCGCTTTCCTGTAGCCCATTATGTCTCAAAATGACGCGATTTGGTCACAAAACATAAAATAAAAAAAATTCGAATTCGAATTTCGAAAAAATTGCTTCGAGGTGCACTGGCTCTTGTGTAGATACACCTATGTACCAAATTTCGTGGCCCTGGGTCTATTAGCTTACTCGCAACACGAACGAAAGATACACACACACACAGACTCTTTGTTTTATTATATGTAGAGATTATTACTTAATTCATATTGTTACGAATTTCATAGTTACACTCATGGACAAAAAAATTAGCGCACCAAGAAATAATTGCGGGATCGTAACGAAACTTGCAATGAAGGTACATGTCGGGGAGATATGTAAATGATTAGAAATGCAGCGTGATTGCGCATTACGTATAGCCGGTAGAGGGCGTTGAACGTCGTGCTCTGAGGAGTATAAAACAGGTAACCAAAGCTTGTTTGAGTGTGCTGAATCATTTACAAATGAAGAGCTGAGGTAGACATGCCATTACGCTGTGTTCGAAGACAATATAAGCAGTTGTCGCAGTTTGAGAGGAGGAGAATTGTCAGGATGATGGAAGCTGGGTGGTCAGCTAGGCGAGTAGCTCGTCAATTAGGCCACTCTGATTGTGTTGTGAGGAGGTGTTGGGACCAGTGGACCTGAGAGATGTCATGTACACGAAGACAAGGCTCAGAACGCCCTCGACAGACCAGTCGTCGAGAAGACCGTCACATCGTAAGAAATGCACGCGCACAGCCAACTGCTTCATCGGCCGCCATCCAGGCACAGGTAGCACCTTCACTAGGGGCCCCTGTGTCTTCTCGAACCATACAAAGGCACTTGGCTGAAGGACATTTGGTATCGCGGCGCCCATTACGTGTGCTGCCCTTGATGCCCACCCAACGACGCCTTCGTTTGGAGTGGTGTCGAGCACGAGGAACCTGGACTGCAGCGGAATGCAGCAGGTCGTCTTTAGAGACGAATCCAGATTCAATCTTAGCAGTAATGACAATCGTGTTCGTGTGTGGAGAGCCCGTGGTAAACGCCTCAATCCTGCCTTTGCTGTACAGAGACACATCGTTCCCACAGCTGGTATGATGGTATGGGTTGCCATTGCTTACAATACACGGTTACCCCTAGTATTGTTCCGTGGCACCCTGACAGCCCAGCGATATGTTCATGAAATCCTGCAACCACATGTGTTGCCACTCATTCAACGGCTCCCACGAGTAATTTTTCAAGACGACAATGCTCCTCCTCATACGGCAAGGGTGTCACAAGACTGTCTCCGCACTGTTACTACCCTTCCTGGGGCTGCCCGATCCCCAGATTTGTCTCCAATCGAGCAGATCTGGGATAATTTGGGACGACCAGTTAGGCATCCCACGAGTTTGAACGAACTAGAGGCAAGGTTACAGCAAATATGGAACCAAATGTCTCAAGACATCATATAGAACTTGTATGACTCAATGCCCTCGTATCGTATCGTGCATTCGCGCTAGAGGGGGTCCACCGGAGTATTATCTTCTCCGTTCTTTTGCCTTTTTCTCTGAAATAAATTATCCATTTTCTTTGATTTTCTTATCATTTACTTATATCAAAGTAGTCATCACTTATGCAAAATTTCGTTTCATTTTGAAGACTCCTTCTTGGTGCGAATTTTTTTGTCCATGAGTGTATCTATTTAGTTAGTTTCTTTTATTTAGAATTGTAATTAGATTTGCTTCATGTTGCCTTAGCAACGCAGACGATTTTTTAAAAAACAGCTGCGTTGGAAGGTTAAAAATATAACAGCGCGTGCATTTAATACCTAATAAATAAATATCTCGTAATTGCTGTTGCCATCCACAAAAATCCAGATATTTATACATGTTTCCAGTATATTCGAGAAATTAATTATAAAGCTTATAAAAGCCGAGAACAAACAACTCATCTCAGTAGTAGCTGTAGTTCTAGCGAACTGTTTGTTTACTTAATGCTGTGATTGATTTGTAGCGATTTCGCTGTGAGATAGAATTAGTTTCTCTGTTTTGAATTGATTTTTGCTAAACGTTTGACATTTTGTGATATTGTTAGAATATTTTT
>KK119178.1:9918-101031 GCA_000611955.2 Stegodyphus mimosarum
ACGAAGCATAACTTGTTGCTTCGTCTTGATGTAGTTTCATTCTTTGAAAGTCACTGGGATAAAGAAATGGAATTTCTTTTGGAAATATTGGACGTAAAACTTTCTGTTGATAATATGTTGAGTTTAACATTTTTTCCACTCTGCTTACTTTTAATTTCCATTGTAAGAGTACCTGCAACAGTCACAAACCCTTTACTGAAACTTTCTTGGCATTGAAGGAACGAGGCTTGTACATTTTTTTTCTTCTTCGTTTTTGTTCACAAATAGACCTTTTTTTGTTGCAGTTATTTAGGTTATCGCATCCTTCATGAAACGTCACAAAATGTATTTTCATTTATCACCCGCTAAATTGTTTTCATACAGGGTTCTACAAATTGCTGTATGTTAAGCCACATGTGTTGGCATAAGTTGCTGAGCATTGTGTTTTTTAGATTTTTTTAATTGTAAATTTTGGTTTATTTTATTTACTTTTGCTACAGATGTATTTAAAAACTTTGCAATTGATTTCTGAGTCCGAATGCTTCCTTGTTACCAATGATTTAACTTAAGAACCATTAGAAACAGTACGTACCTTTTTCGAGTTTTGTTTAAAGTCTTCTGTCCTTGTAAATGTAATGATTAACGGTTTCTCCCTTTTCCATTAATAATGCTGTCTATTTTGCATTTAGAAATTTTAATACTATGCATTTTACAACGTTTTTGAATCATGGAATGCGAATATTTCTCTTCGAAAAGCACAAAAGTGTATCCTTCAAACCACAGCTTGTTTACTTGCGACACTTTGAATGAAGCATAAATTTAAAAGTAGCAGAGGATATTTCTTTTTTGAATAATAATTTGTTACCAGAAAGTTTTATTCGAAAAGATTTGCTTTTTAAAAAATTCTTTGTCAAAATCGTTCTAAAAGTGTGTAAACATCCTCTGTAAATCAGAGGCTTGAGTTCTTTGAGAATGTGGATCAAAATATTAATGGCTTTTCCAAAATCGGCCAGGAAATATGATCAGCTGTCAGATCTTTCCGTGAAATTTATAAACTGGGTCGGAGGAGACTATGCTAAGCAATTTTACAGGAAAATTAATCCATATCTCAGACGTAATCTAAATGGTTTAAACTGTTAGTCATAAAAGTTGACTGAGATATCGCAAATAATACGTTGTTCTTTGTTAATTTTGCAATAAGTTAATGTGGGGCATGCAGAAGGAGTTTCATTGATTTCAGTTGAAAATATCTTAAGTTTATTATTTATATTTATGCGACGTCCAGCCGGTATAGCGGTTAGTGATGTTGACTGTTGTACCGATATGCCCGAGTTCGAGTTCCAGAAAAGACATGAATTTTTGTAAGCGTACAGCCAAAGAACGTCTATGTAAAGAAGGAAAGGCTCCATAGACGTAATGTAAACCAGTTTGTCTTCTACCCCCTACAAAGAAAAGGGAACATTTGTCAAGGGATTTGGCGACGGAATCTGTTGGCGAGAATTTCCCCTTTGTCGATGTACCGGACCTGGCCGAGATTTTGCTCCTCCGCCACGTGTATAGGAAATTTAGTAACACGGATTAAGATGAATCGTTCTTTGAGCTGCGAAATGATGAAATATTAGGTGAAGTTTCACTTTCACTGGCTGTTGAACTTGCATTATACATATCGCAGTTTGATGTCTGGTTTTATATACGTCAATATGGAGGGGAAAAATGGAGTCAACAGCTTTAAACTCTTGATAAACGTGACCGTCGAACCTGTTCGAACTTCGACATCAGCTTCGAGCTTTGGCGTTTTTTTGGAGACAGATATTTCACGCATGCGCAGCTGTTTCCCTTTTCGTTCAAACGAAGCCACTTCTGCTGCTGCGAAGTTTTCCTTCTTAACAATATATATTCTTTGGTACAGAGTCTGTGCGACAATAGGGCGCTCAAAACACACGTTGCACCGTACGTCCTCTCGAAGGCTTGATGGCAAAGAAAGAGGTGGGAAGACTGTCAAACCGCCCCTTCGGAGTATTCTCTGTCAACACTGGAGCGAAATTGCGTAGTTCGTGCGTCGGGAATCATACCTGTGTGACGAATGTTCAGTTGCTGGTGTCCCGCTTACTTCTACGTGCACTTGTTTATATTTATGCAAATTAATCATTAAAGAGACTTCAATTTAAATCAATTACCGAGTTTTGAGTCACCATGTATTTTTTCTTTTAAAGCCATTGAAAAAAAAAATTATTCCCTTTTATCACGATGAAGCTGGTTCTTTTAAAAGTATACCTTATTTTAAATCAACCAGAGTCATTTGGCACGCATAGAATTAGAGATTAGTCATGAAATGTCGATTTTAAAGATGTTCAAAGCTATTTAGAGCATATATTACAAGTTAGTCGTGGAAAAGGACGTATATTTAACGCACAAAAGTCCGTTCACGCAACCACTGAACTCACTTTCAGTGCAACTACTTTTCGGATGCCGGCTTGAGCAAGCCTTAACCAGGTCGCGAGCGAATTGCGTCAACATATACATTTAAAAATAGACTTCAGATTTTTAATTTAAGGCAAGTACCATACTCGTTGCATTCTCGATACATGCAGAATTTTGAAAAAAAGGTGGCTGCAGACTTTGTTTTATTAAATGGTGCAAAATATCATGAGAACAATTTTGGATATCGTACATGGAAATAGTTTTGAAAAACCAAAATTTAACCTTACAATTGGGACATCCTGCAACACTTAATTCAGATGCTATGATATTGGACCAAAATGTTATACTATTATTTTGAACTTTGTGTATTGCTGGCAACAACTGCGGAACACTGAATTTGTTGCGCTTCCTGATTTTTGAGAACATTTTAATTTTCGACAGAGTTATAAAATTTACTGAAAATTTTATTCTTAAAGAAATACGTACTTTCAATGCCCGTTTGGGATGAGTTGTAGCTCGTTAAATTAAAGTGTTTGAAAAACAACGTTTTTTCCTTTCTGTTAAAATCACACACATTTTAGCAATAAGATATTTTGACGCTTTTCAAAAAATCCAGTTTAGTGCAAATTTTTCTATTATGTGCAGTTTTTTTATATTTATTACAAATAACATTTTTTAATTATCTTGTTTTGTTGAATCGGCATATTTAACTGAAAGCCTTTTAACTTAAGATCAGAAACCTTCGCAAACTCATTCGAAAATGAAAGAACACTCTTTTTACAGTAAATTTTACAAGAATGCTGAATGCTGTTTTAAAAATTCATAAAAATAAAAAGGGAATCTTAATAATGATCACTTGCTATAAAGTTAGTACTAAAATTAGTTTAGAGTTGATGAGAAACGATTGAACCACTAGATGGCAGCACTAGGAATTCTCATTGCATGATAGCAATGTTCTGCGTTAGAAACATTTTCTTTTGCTTCTTCGCTGCAACTTTATGTTTCTTACAGATTTCGCATTGCTGATTCCCAACAAAATATTTATTTTTATCATAGAACTCGAACAAACAATTTACTGAAACCAGTTTTAAATGAAGCTGAGGATAATATATCTTTCTTTTGTCTACAAAAGCTTTTGAGTCCATATTTGTTCCATCCAAGCACAATATATTTACTAATAAGTAATATTTTGAGATATAATAATTGCTTTTTTCTAAACTATTTTATTGTCATAAAAATAATATTTGGGAAAGCCAGCTTGCTTTGCTATCGAAAGCGTTATAACCGTTAAATCAGCACAATGATTCCAATGATGGCTTGAAAGAGCATAGTTTAAAACAAAATTTGAATCTGTTATTCATTTCTTGCATGCTTACATTATAAACACCATTTAATTTCTGATGAGAATGAATACAAGGAAATTCATTCACTTTAGAAATAAATAGATGATTCAAAGAAAAACCTTAAATTTGTGAGATTCTGAAAAGTTGTACCTTTGGTTTATAAGTTACCACGAGCTATCCTTGTCGCTCAACAGCTGACAATATGATACTACATCACTAAAGAAGGAAGCAGCATTAGTGGAAAGATCATCTTCCCACTGTTGCCTTGCCCCTCGTTAGCGCAGCTGTCTGTGAGGCGTTTTTAAGTGGTGAAGGTTTTAAAACATTTGAAATTCATTGCAGGATGAAATCGTAGTTCGGGGATTCGTATGTATCCGTGCACTAAGTGTGGGAATAATGAAGGAAGTTTAAAAACAACTAAAAGCTGTCTGACTTTTGTGGAAAAGTTAATCTCTCTCAGAAAAAATCAGCTTACTCTCTTCTGCAATGCAAATTGGATTATTTTGGAAAATTACATGAAAAGGGAATGGTAATGGCTTGTAATCATTACGCAGATCTGCTCCGAAATTACCTTCCTCTTGCAATCATTAGTAAATGCCATATTTCTAACCTCAGATCTATTGTTGTCGTATGATAATGTTCGACAGCATATTGTCCGTTTAACGATTGCAACGACCCAGAATATGAAATTTGAATGTTTCACACATCTCTCATTCCCAATGAACTGCATGTGTTCTGGTAGCTAAATGATTCGAAGAGAGGGAAATATTTCTGAAGAAATGAAAACTGCGGAACTCCAGTGGCTATAGCCACCTCTTGTAGCAAATGTCTACATTTGCGTTATCATCTAAATCATAATGCACTCACTGTCAAAACTGTCTAACCTATTCAGAAGAAAAAATACAGAACGAATGGACGTTTAGGAAACTCCATAATCGTTAAAACTTCGAAACATTTAATGTTTTTTAGGATTACCACGTTTTGAAAGCTTTGTTCTGACTTTGGTTAATTATGTAATGAATTAAAAACAAAATACGAAGATAAGAATTGTTATTGTAACTTATCTAAAAGTGTCTGAGTGCAACATCGGAAAACGCTCACGAACTTTATCGTGAATAGGAGTACATAACTGTGTCTATCGCTGACATAAACTTTGGACATCTTGTAGGCAGACCTATGCCTATTTCTGTCGAAATTCTGAAGGATAATTCCTTGGGGAACTGATCTAAGGCTCTCCCGCCACTTTTTCTCAATGACCAAGGCACCCTCAAATGACTTTCGGCTTGCCGTGTCTTCCTGCCTTCTCCGGGATTCTAAGGTCAAGGCGGCCGAAGATAAAGATAAAATCCTTATGCATTTCATTACATCTTTGCATAATGTATGATATACTAACAGATGGATTATTTACAAGGCTTCCACAGTGAGCTCTTAAAATTAAAACATCTTTTTGCATTACTTCCAAATCAAAGTAAATGAACTTTGAAATAATTATAGGACAATCTGAAAACTTCAGATTATAATTTCAAACCTCGAAGAAGAATTTTCAGCTAAAAATTTGGTGAGCGTGGGAGATAACGAAGTATAGCATATAAAATGAGAGTGTGAAGCGTTTAGAATTTTCCGAGGCTGGGAAACTTTAGAAATGGGCAATGCTCTCGCCGGATCTTCCGATTGCCAGCTATACGTGCTTTCGAGTTACACCCTGAAGGCATGTGGTGAGGAGGGAGAAAATACTTTACAAGGGAATGAAAGAGAGATGCTATAGCAGTTACATAACTTACAGTGTTAGGAACATCTTTTATTCATTATAAAAAACAGCAAATATTCATAAAAATTAAGAATTAGCTATATCATAAATTAAAATTATTTTAATTTACGTTTAGGTACATTATCAGAAAAATAAAATAAAAATTTTAATTATTTATAAGTGTTTCTTTTATTGATTTTTTAGGCTAGCTGAATAATCCAAATCAACATTCTACAAGTATAATCGGCTGTGCGCGAGGATGCGTGGAAGACGAGTTTTCATATTTGAGGCAGTTTTTGGAAAAAACATTCTTTTATCCTATCCGTAAGTACAGACATCATGCAAAAGAATCATCAAACTGGATACGAGAACAGTCAAAACGGATATTTCTGCTGAAACATGCTACCCGAAATTTTTCGCATTTACAATACTTCCTTTACCTCGCGCAAGGAAGTAAAAAATATATGCGGCACATCAAGATCAGCAGTTACTAAAATTCTTAATACAGAATTTGATCTTTTCGAAGATAAAATCAATACTAATAATAAAATTAATAAAGACACTGAAATGTCTTGTATCGCTAAGCATTATTGTCTCAAACATTCTCCCAATTACTTCTATTTAAACAATCGAATAAGTGTAGGAAAAATTAGTACATATTCTATCGCTAAATATCATTTGCTTTTCAAATATTCCTCCGATGAATTTATATTCTATCAGAAGCATCTAGTGAGAATAGGAGACATTAAAAATAAATGTTCTACTATTAATCTCATTTTGGCGTCTTAAACATTTTAGAAATTATTCCTTCTGTTAAAACAATGACTGAAACAATTCAGTTGGAATAAAAGTGCGAATTTACTATGGCTAAACATTATCGATCTTTGAAATGTTCTTACAATTACTTCTTCTGTTAAAACTATCAACCCAATCTTCTGTTGTCAACTGTCCTTGGACTATCACGTTTTCTTCTCATTCTTACATCTACTAAAATTATTCTCTTCTAATAGTTGAAAGAAATGAGTCTTTTGTTGATAATCGTATCGGTCTTTCTAGAGTTTCGCCAATTATTTTTTTTGCTAAAATTTGCCTCCAGAAACATTAAACCGTCTTCCATCTTTAACCATTGTTTATCTCTCAAACCTTATTCCAACTATTCCTTCTTCTAAAATTATACAGTGTAGAAAAATAATCAACCATTAATTATGACTGGCCCCTCAGCTATTCCTTCAAATTTTTTATGCTAAAATTATTCAAGGGGGTTCGTACACCTTAAAACCCTTAAGATATTCGAATTTGTTTCTGTTGCAAGAAATAGGATAACTTATTTATTTTTAAAAGCAATTACTTCCAACTTTTTACAGCTGACTACATAATATAGCTGCTTTGAGAACTAGTCACCAGCAAGTTTGTGTTGCCACAAATATTTTTATAATATAATCTGCTTTTTGACAAAATTTTTTATGCGTTCACGTCATGTTTCTACCTTGCGCGCACGATATTTTAAAAATGGCTAATGGTACGTACTTGAAATTTGGTGGAATTCTTGGTATGGGCTCTATCTTCTAACTGAACCAAAAATCTTATGAATATTTTGGTATTAAAAAAATTTATGCATGAAAGCATTACAGATTTTTTTAATAAAATACATTTTATAAACTCACCTCCAAATAAAATAAGAATTTAACATGAAATTCTTAGGATTTTTGTTTCACAGTAGTTTTCAAATGTTATAAAAGCTACATATTAAATATGGAATTAAGTTATGCAACAGAATGTTTTAAACTGCGGGCGCAAGGTGGAAACATGACGTGAACGCATAAAAATTTTTGTCACAAAGCAGATTAAATGATAAAAATATTTGTGGCAAGACAAATGTTCTTGTTACTAGTTCCCAATGCAGCTATATTATATAGTCAACTGAAAAAATTTGGAAGCAATTGCTTTTAAAATAAATAAGTTACCCCAATTCTTGCAACAGTAACATATTCAAAGATCTTAGGGGGTTTTAAGGTGTACGAGTCTCCTTAAATAGCATAAGCAACACTGACATTTTTGCTTTTTTTTATCTTTAATAAAGGACTAGTGGATTTTCAAGCATTATTCTAACTATTAATTCTGTTAAAAGAAAATTTGAGTCACTATAGGTAAGATTTAATAAAACTTCTATTTTTAATCATTGTTGGCCTTTTAAATAGCCTTTCTATTATTTTTCAGTTCAAACTGTCTAACTGGAAAAGAAAGCATTAATAAATTTTCTATTTTAGAAACATTTTTCTAATTATTTCTTTTAAAATAATGCAGTTCAGAATATGATAAATTTAAAATTTTGTGTCCCTAACTGCTATTATATTCTAAAATGTTCTTCCAGTTTTTTTTTTCATATTGTAAAATTATATAGTGAGAACTGGAAAAAGTAATTAGTCTTCTCATATAAGATTTTAATAAGTTTTTAAATTACTGCTGCTTTTATCATCCGTTCTTTCAGGTGTTTCTTTCACCAAACTTATCCTTGATACAGGATGTTAGACTAGTGTCTGCTTTGAGTGCTTATAATTGGAACTGAGAGAAACTCTTGTTAGGAACTGACATAATTATATCTTATTTAAAAACTCAATAGTAGCTTAGGAGTTGTAAAAACAATAAACAACATAGTAAATTTCGAAGTTCAGTATTTACTGGAGGCTCTACCACCTTGAGACTGAGTTTTAGCTTGACACATAGGGAGTTTATCTTTTTAAGTTTTGATGCCAGAATTGTAAATTTCCCCAAGAAAGATTTTTGAGAGGAGTAATCTGAAATCTATAAGGTTTAAATATTACTAAGCGGGAGTAGTTACTGAGGCTCCGGCTGCAAGGAATATACCTTGCAAAATTTCTATCTATAACAGGAGATACAGACAGAAGCTGCAACTTTACTATAGCATGTTTTCATAAATTTTGGCAACCATAGCAAAGTTTGCTGGGTGTTCTTTTCGGCATCGCAAGCAAGTGGTTTTTCTTCATGCTTCCTTTTTCAGGTGCAGATCAAATGATTTTGACCACACTTAAAATACCTTAAATGATCTCAAATCTTAAATCATCACATTAGTTACCCATAACAGAGGCTCTGTAACGGAATCAAATCATCCGCTTTTATCGGGCTTGTATTTCCCGATTTCCACTTCCAGGTGTGGCAACAATTTAACTTGGTATACTTTTTTTTCTTCATATTTTTTCAGAAAAGGAAACAACTAGGAATTCCAATTTTCACCACTTCCTGTAGATTTCGTTTTCGTTTGTATCGCCAAAAGGTTTGTGTATCATTGGCTTAATCAGAAGTTACACATTCTCTACGACAGGTACGGTATTGAAGTACAGGTACGGTATTGAAGGTATGTTTTCGAAAAAGCTACAATATTTTTTTATCCCACATTACATTGAATTGAACAAGAGCTTTATGTAATTTCGGAAGAGATAATCCACACATTCTATAACATGGTTTACTTGAGTAGTTCCATTACCTATTCCCAGGTAACCTCGTAAGGTTTTAGTTTAAACTAACAAAGTTTTATTTTAATTTTTCCTTTCCTATGATTTCTTATTTCAACTTCCCGTTAGAATGAGCACGCGTTTCAGCTTTATGCTAATTTGAAGTGGAGCCAAGTTTATATTTAAACGGAAGCGAGGAACTACTACTCAGGGTGAGAGAGCTTTTAGTCTCAGATCACTGCTGCTGTGTTCGACGTTCGCCTGACTAGTTAACATTTAAATTCTAAGCCTTAGCGCTGTTACTCTGTTACTTATTGAAATAAATCTAAGTGCGTTAGTATTAGTTAAACCTTGCTACGCACCCTTAGCATAGAGGCCAACCTCGCGTTTATACCTCTGTGAGCAACAACTACTTAAATTTCTACTTAAATTTAGTTTAAATTATTTGATTGTTCAGTTTAGACCCAAGTGCGGTCATTATTTTCTGTTATCCCTCCCGAGTTGGGAAGTGGCTGTATATAATTGTGGTTTAATAAAAGAGGATTTTAAATCCTTCTTACGTGCAGTCATTCTACTACTTAACCACAGTTTTCTACCACAGAACATATTTGCATTCAGCTCCCTGTTCAAGATCAGGACTTAGGTTACTTCACGAATATGTTCGTCAAGAGCAAACACCGAACACTCAGTCCTGACAACCTCTGTGCTCTGAGACAGTAACCGTAGTCAGTCTTTCTTTCAGAGAAGTGTGGAGTTCTACTTGCATAATATCATCGCTATTGCATTTCGTCAACTTGATCGGTAGACTTCAGTTTAGCTGAGGAGTTTTCATGCAATAATGTGCTTTCCTGCAGCTTTTAATAGCTTTAATTTCTACTTGCTTTAATTTCTGCAGCTTTTGAGTTTCTCCGTTTTCTTTGGCGAAATCCATGCATCTTTTCCCGTCTGAAATTCCACTAGCTTCGACCTCGATATAACTTTAAAGTGGATAAAATTTTAGCTGCTTACAACTAAAACCTTTCCCGAATGATTTTGCAATTCGAACTGTGACGTAGCTTTTTGGTCTTTCCTTTTTCGTTTTTTCTTAGCTTTTCTAATTAGTGTTGTCAGCTTCTGATTTGCATAACTTTATTTTAAAGTTGCAGTGCAGTGTGAGGTTTGGCACACTCTCCATTGAATTTCATCTTCTGCATCTTATAGTTTTCTTATTTTAGTAAAACTTTACACTGTTTCTTTAAGGGTTAGGATTTTGTTATTAGTAGATATGTTCATATACTCAACGAAAATTTCATATTAAGTAAAGGTAAAATCCAGGTAAAAAGTGCTCAGGATTTTTATCTCAAGTCATGCATTTTTCAAAATTCATCGCTATGCAGAGAAAAATATCTGACCATGACACAAAAGTTTATCTATTCTGCCAGAAAGGTTTAATTATTCTGTTAGATTAGTAGATATAAGCACTTCTCAGATAGTCCTCTAAATAGTTTCCCTAGTTAAATTACTTACTAAGAAGAAGAATAATTAAAACGTCTTTTATCGTTAATCATTGCTGGTTACTCAAACATTCTTCCAATTATTTCTGCTAAAATTACTGAGTTAAAAAAGGATCGGTTATTAAGTCTTCTAGAGCAGAACATTGTTAGCTTTCAGCACATTCTTCTAATTAAATCTTCTGCTGAAATAATTTAGTCAAAATGAAGTATTAGTTGTTCTCCTAAACTGTTTTCAAATTATTTTTTTTCTAGAATTATTTTGTTCAAAGTAGAATTCTAGAACTCATAATGGAAATCTAGACCGGTCCCGTTTTGTCTGGCTTGTAGGAAAGCAAATATATTTGTCATTCAGGACTCAAAAGGTCTCAAAGGCTGTAGACCGTTTAACCTTCTTTCATTTATTGGCAAAATCTGTGAAACGAACATACTGAACAAACTATAAAAACGTATGTGTAAACTCACGGATTTTAGAAAGGCAATTTGGCTTTTAGAAACGACTTTGGGAAACGTGCGCGTAATTGAATTTATTAGTGCTGTTATTCATAATAAAGTGTTGTCCTCATAATGCTAGATGTTGCGAAAGCTTTCTGCCGAATGTGCCATGAAGGCCTAATTCATGCCACACTAAAGGCATGGAAAAGGAGCTGATTCTAATCATCTATTTATTTTCACTAAACAGATCATTGACACTTAAACAATGAAGCTGTAACTGACTTATCAATACAATTAATGCCGGTTTCCCACACGTGTCGACTCTTGGCCCTATGTTATAAACATTTTTATTTCTACGACTTTCCAGAATTTGAAGACAATTTAAATTATATGTCAATTTTCTCTGTGGACACCGCAGTTTTACCTAAATCTAGAAGACCCAATAACGTAGTAGAGGACAAAATGCCGGAAGTAGAAACATGGTATAAGGGATAAAAGTTAATGTCAACCTAGAGAAGTCATCATTCGTTAATACAGACAGAAAAATACTATTACAATAAATATCACACTTTTTATTATAAAAACACCTTGGGTGTAAGACAGGCGAAGTCCGCTAGCAGTGTAATGCTTGCGAACAATTTTTCCTGAGTGAGGCCTGTTGCAGTGTAATTTATATGGTGTAAATTTCAAGCTCACTTCTCCTACTAGCCGATAACTCGAAATTAGATCTTAACCGAAAATGTATCTTTACATCTCGAAAATTAAGCTGATAATTACGAATTCCTTTTCTGACTGGATAAATAAATGGTCCTGATGAGAGCATTCT
The DNA here is from genome assembly GCA_000611955.2 of Stegodyphus mimosarum. NCBI lineage: Eukaryota > Metazoa > Arthropoda > Arachnida > Araneae > Eresidae > Stegodyphus > Stegodyphus mimosarum. The sequence continues at coordinate 21,630 of KK119178.1, forward strand.
CATTCTTCGGAGGTTCTAAAATAATTTCCTTAGGATTATTGTTGGTGTACCCTACTACGTCAGAGATATATAATGTCAGAAATATATAGTAGAAACGTCTATAAGTATACGGGAGAAATATATAGTAAGCATATTCAGACCTTTACATACCCTATATAAAAGTCTGGATATGTCTACTATTTATGACTTTATGAGAGAATAAAATGGGAATTTCTACAGTAAAGCGTTTTCAAATAACCTGCTCAATTTTGCAGACAATTTGGATCATGTAACTGTCAAAGACGTATATGTGAACTCTTATGCAACTCACCTGCTTCTCATGTTCGTTCCAAGATAAAATCTTATTTTCTTGTATATTATTCCTATATATCCTGTATATTTCCTGTATTTTTTCCAGTTCTGTATTTCCTGTATTTATTCCAGTGTATTTTCTACATGCCCAAGTTTCCGTGAAACTTTTCTATCAAGGTCTTGTGTATTAGTAAGCAAAAAGTAATATCCTTAACAAGTTCCTTCGGATTTATTCAATATCTTGCATTTCGTGAGCACTGGACAACTAGCAACATGGTTTGTACATACACTATATTTTTCAATGTGTCATGAAACTTATGTATATAGTGTTCTTTGTGAACCACATGTTGAGAATAAATATTTTTCATACTAATTACTTTCATACTACTAAATATTACTTTGTTCGTATTTTTGCAAATTTTTATCACACCAAAACACAGCGGACCGTAATTCAAATATTTTAATGTTGATTACATACACAATGAGAACTTCAAAATTTTTACTTGGATAGTCTCTTTATCCCTCCTGAATAAGATACATATTAGACTATCAGCGCAACCGCCTTAGAACACACAATCCCAAAAAACTAAGTTAATGGCGGCCAGCTCACCTCTTATTCTTTTTTACATTAAGTTGCCAGATTCAATAAATTTAAAGGAATGCAAAAACATTGCACTGGCTTCACTTTATTGCGGCGTTAGCAACTAGATTTCTTACATTTTGAGGAAATGTACCTACACGTTTTTCACCAGCTGCCAACCTCCCTCTTTCTACGGGACAGAGATATCAGGAGTCATGTCATGGGAGCACACTGAGGCTGACCCATGTCAGGCCATCACACTGAGGTAAACATTAAGTTTCGCTAGAAAATGATAACCAAGGCAACCTAGCGTGTAATCTTTACTCCCAAGTTTAAGTCAAGTGTACCTTAATAAGTATCCTAATGCCATCATTATTATTTTCTTAAATATTCTTCTAGTTACATCTTTTCTTAAAATTTATCCTGAATATAAGAAACTAGCAAGTCTTCTATTGAATATCTTTGTTAACCTCTTTAATATTCTTTCAGTTATTTTTTACGCTAAAATTATTTAGTCAGAATAACACACATTAATTAATCTCATACCGTAAATTATTATTGGCTTCTTGTACACTTTTCTATTATTTCTCCACCTTTTTTTCTTTTTTCCAATTCATAAATGTTATTAGTTTGTGAAATTTCTTTCAGTTTTTTCTTTTATTGATGCTAAATAGTCAGAATAGGAGACATTTACAAGGCTTGTATGATTAACCCTTTCTGGTACCCTAAACTTGAAATGTTAAATCTTACTGAAAATATCTTTAATATTCATCTGATACAGGCGAGCTATCTTTCTCCTACTGAATTAAAAGTATAAACTCTGGGGAATAGATAAGAGATAAAATCTAAATTAAAGCTTATTTACACCACGGTTTGTAGGGTATTTAAAATTTTAACAATTTATTCATCTCTCCTTGACTGTTCTTAAAATACATAGATTAATTTGATTTAATATCTATCAGCCCAAATCTAAACTATTCGTGTTCACAAAACATGTAATAAACGCTACTAAAAGGGCAAGACATGCTCACCGAAAGTAGGCTGGATTAGGGATGGGCGATTCACAATAGAAATAACTTTGCTCATGGCGTTGCCAACATTTTGTCTGTTAATTAACACCTTCACTCGCTATTTAAATCTTATATAATTTGCCTTCTGGTGAGGCTGACAAAAAACAGAAACAAGAGGGCAGAATTATCATAAATATTACATGTTAAGTAAAATTAAACGCTTCAGATTATCTCCGAATTATTTCTACTCAAATTATCTAATCTGAAGCAGTGTTTTGTATCGTTTATCATTATTGGCCTGTTGGTCTTTCAAATCACTTTTTAATTTTTATCCCAGCTTAAATTGCTCAAGAAATTTCTTCAGTTCCTGAAATCTTCATCTATGACAATTTCTTAGTTAAGAACTTAAAGTTCTTATTATCCAAAAGCAACTATGCAGCTCATGTCGTCAAAATTTTTATTCACTTCTGCTTTTATCAACAGAATTGCTAAATGTCTGCTGTATCATATTTATCATTATTTTTTTCTTGATAGGATATTGTACCACAAAAATATACTATTTTTTGTTCAGTTGATATAAAATTTATATCTTCTTCACAGAAATAAATAAATAATTCTACGGAAGCTAAAAAAATTTGGTTAGAAAATGCGATGAATGATAAAGTAGAGAAAATAAACAAAACTTTTGTATTGTGGAATCTTTTCAGCTTCAAACGAAAATGCACGCCTTCTGCAGGCAAGCAAAACAAACAATGCGCAGCAAGCAGAGTTGAATTAGATTTCGCCACAGGAAATTAACTTTTCCAAAAAACGACTGACATCCGGAGAATCTTGTTCACTCGTTTTGCTGTGATATGAAAAGAAACTTTCACTTTTCCATCTTTACGTATAAAGTTTTATTTCTTCCATTATTCTATTTCGTTCGGAAAATTTATTTAAAAATAGAGTTCTACTTTAACTTATTTCTCAATTTTTCTAGAATTCTTTTCCGACAAACGACTCCAAGCACTGGACTTTGAATACAACTGTTGATGAATGATGAAATTAATCTGTGAAATGAGCTCTTCAGCAAAGTAAGTATAGATCTATTGCGCGGAAGAAAAGGAAGAAAATGAAACCGTGTATGCAGTTTTAGTAATTTTCATACTATTTGAGAACAGACGTATTGCAATTGGTAAAGAGCATTGAAAATTCAATTATCATGGCTGGTTCATGATCAACATAAAGTGATAATACACAGTGTTTTAAACGGCTTATGCATTTTATTTTTTTAAATATTAATTAAAACAAGTATTTCATTTAAAAAATATCTCAAAATAAGGTCGAAAATTCTATGACTAGAATTCATATTCTACCTATTTCACTGATGGAAACAAACTAAGCTTATTTTTTATTTTTCTTATTTTAAAAATATTGAAACTCTTCTTGAACTCGTCTGACGAATCTTTTTAGTGAACTATGAATGACGTGGAGGGCACGTGATTAAGTGGGAACGCTGTTTAACTGCTGCTGGAGAAGATAAGGAATTATTCTTGCTCTTACTTTTGCGATTGACGGGAAGGGGGCTGATCTAAGCGAATTTGATAGCGGGCAGCTTATAACGGTGCTTGGAGTGAGTATGTCGGAAACTGCACAACTGATAAGTTGCTGACGGTCTGCCGTTGTTAGTATTTATGCAAAGTGGATAAATGTCGGTGAGACCAGCAGTAGCCGCCAAGATGTTAGACGTCATCAAAGAAAAAGGACGCCGGTGACTGTTTCGCTTGGTACAGCAAAATAGCAAAATCAACCCAGACAGTAGCTCAGCTGACAACCCAATAAAAGGCAAGTCGAAGTACAAGTGTTTAGGAACACACATTTCAGCGGAAATTGTTGGACATGGGACTGCGCTGCAGGCATCCAACTCGTGTGACTCTATTGACCTCTGACAAAATACTTAAACGACGATGTCACTCTGCTCCAAATAGAAGTCCATGGTGGAATTCCATGTTAGTGGCCGGATGGAGCGTCGATTCCGAGGTTGCCGCGATCCAAATGAAAAAGAGGCAACTGAAAAATTTGGTAGACTATTCAAAGTTGCTCATGGTGAGGTATTCAAATCTACCAGTCTAACTACGTCAATCTGTCAGAATGCCAACATTAGTTCACAGATTGTGACACATATACTGGAAACGATTTTTCAGCATGATGATCACCATAAAGCCACAACAGCCTAGAAGGAAATAGGAACTAGTACTGAACAATATTATGCTTCGTCCATTGCCGTTCCAACAAGAAAGGAACTGAATGACGTAATCAAAAAGCTCAGTCCAAGCAAAGCCACAGGCATTCTCAGAGCTATATATAACACGTATCCGGCAATACGTTTCTCCTATTTACAGGCCTGCTGGAGAATTCACTACTTACCAGAGGGCACAAAAACAGTATAATTTGCCCTCTTCCTAGAGGGAAATAAAGATACAAACGAGGCTGCCCCTTATAGGTCCATCTGCCTGCTTCCAGTCATGGAAAAAAGTCCTTGAAAGAGTAGTACTTCAAAGACTGAATTTTTACATTCATGCTAATAAACTCATAAATCCTAGGCAGTATGGCTTTATAGCATGGAAGTCAGTGAATCACGCACTGAATCACCTCCGGAACACGATACTTAAAAACAAGAAGAATAAACTGCACTCTGTTGTCATCAGCATAGACATTCAAGGTGTCTTCGATTCGTTGTGGTAGCATGATGTTTTGAAATATCTCAAAGTTATCAATTGGCCCAAAACTTTATTTCATTTGATGTAAAACTACCTGAGTGAAAGACGAATTCAAGCTACAACGGGCGGAGGCGTCCCCATGCAAAAGCTGACGAAAGGCTGCACGCAGAGCTCCTGCCTCGGTTCACTTTTGGGGAACCTGGTAGCAGACATCGCGATCAACCTGTTAGATTGTAGGGATTTATATTTATTTTAAATAATCAATTTAATTTAATTTTACGATTATTTCCCTATAAGCCTTCATTTCTCCCAATAGTCATTGCCATAATATTTAAATTTGATAGCACACGTGAAGTAATGCAAATTCTGCTTTAAGGAGAAAAGGTTTAAATACCGAGTTTTAGAAGGGAAAGTTAGAGAGTGTGGGCAAACACTGTGCTTTTGTAGTGTGAGCTTTTGCTAAGCATTTATTGCTGGTTAACGTGGCGTGACAGCTATTACTTTGCTACCCCTAGATTTTCAACGCTCTTTTAGGAAACAGAATACTCTGAGCCCTGTAGCGTAATTCTACTACTTGTTAATATCTTCGAATTTTTTATTTAGTTCTTGTTACTTGAGTTTCCGCCCGAGTGATGCGCAGTGTCTTAGCGTTAAGTCGATGCATTGTGAATTTTAGAAGAGTTACTAAAAGGTTCTTTTACCCTTCTCCTGTGTGGTTTCTACACGGATCTCAGCTGTTACGCTGCAAGATAGAGCAAAGGGTGTTACAAGATGATGATGAAACATCAGAAATAATAGCGTATGCTTATGACTTCTTGCTTCTTTCAAACGGACACAGCCGTAAAAGTTACGAGGTAAATTCCTAAAAAGCGTTAGAAAAAATACTCCGCTGGGCTAGTGAACATAAGCTCACAATTTCAAGAGCAAAATCAAGCTGATTAGCCCAGGAAAATGGCACGAGCGTACCCCTGCGTAAACCTTCATGGCAGAAACATACAATTTGTGAGACATTTCCGTTACTAGGGTGTGATTATAGATGACAGATTCTCTTGGATCTCTCACATCAAGAACCTTAAAGGAAGGCTGCATAAACTGTCTAACACAACGCAAAGAACTTGGGTGTGATTATAGACGACAGATTCTCTTGGCTCCCTCATATCAAGGACCTTAAGGAAAGGCTGCATAAACTGTCTAACACAAAGCGGAGAACAGCTGCTTGTTGCTGGGATGTCTCCTCGCAGATGCTCAAGGCGCTGAGCGCATAGCTCTTCATGGCCTCTTCATATGGGGCGTCAATGTCACGATTAACATGCCACACGTATTGAATTCGGGTAAAGACCATTTCTTCTGGGCATCTGCAGAGGATTCCGTACCTCTTCAACAGCTGCATTAAATGTATCGGGAAGTCTTCCGCCCCTGCACTTGATAGTACAGAGCGAGAGTGCTGTGATGAAAGCGATTAGACTAAAACAAGACGTTACTATTTGGAGTAAAACATATGTATCCTCGGACTACGAGAATCCCATTGCCCACTCTCCTTTCCATCCTGCAGACTTCGCTATAGAAGCAAGCTGTAATCCTCCACGTACATTACAATCCTCAGCCGTCTATACTGATGGCTCTAAAGAAGAGAAGCTCGGGACTGGCAGTGCTGGTGTGCAATGGATGGTGACCTCATAATCCATTCCTGGGCTAAGAAGCTTTATCCCTGTAACTCAGTATTTCAGGTAGAACTTACAGCCCTAAAAGCAGCTCTCTACTTTACTCCTTGAAACGGAAGGTATAAAATATTTTACACAGACTCAGTGTCAAGCTTGTAGGCCATCCAAGGCGGCCGCAGTAGATATTCCAAAGTCAGAGACATACAAAAAATATTAATTTCGATTCCTACAAACCTGAGACCGAAGCTTCAATGGGTTCCAGCCCATACGGGGATTAAAGAAAATTGAATAGAATATGTGATTACGAAAAGCGCAGCTGATGAACCCCATGCGAGTAGGATTAGTGTGCCCTTTCGCACTCATATCTGAAAACCACTCTAAAACGTGAATTTATGAAACAATGGCATAACTACTGGGAGTCTAGCACCACAGGTAGAAGACTATAATTTTCATCCAAAAGTAAACCAGAATTTAAATAGCAGCTCTTCGCACCTTACACAGTATCTGAATGGGTGTGGCCCATATATGTTCTATCTTCACAGATGTCGGCTAAAAGACAGCGACCAGTGTATTTGTGGCAGTACTGATGACCTAGATCACTATCTGTATGATTGCCTGCACACAGAGAATTCACATTTAAAACGACCAGCTGCAATCAATATGCCGGCATAATTCAAGAACACAATTAAGAATAAATATGCTCTCAACCGCATTAGGCACTTCACTACCATTGCTAAAAGCATTGCTGACAGCCTGGAGTGACTTCTTTCCTTGGACACTGCGGTCAGCAGCCCGCTCTGTTCATATATTAATTTACTTAATGTTTTGTGTTTTTTTGTTTTGTTTTTAATTATGTTTAATATTATGATTAATTCAGAACTCATTTAATGTATTTGTTCAGATTTCATTATAATATCTGTACCTGAGTCTATAACATATCCTTAATATACCTGTATGCCTAACATATACCATAATAGTGAAAAGTGTTCCCCTTGGTCTCACCAGTCCCAACCATGCACCTTCTTTCCATGTTCTGGTCCTTCTTTTCATGTTACTCATTTAGCTTGGCCAATTCTCAGAAGACACAGCACTAAGCTCTAAATGTGATCAATTCCCGAAGGGCACAGTACTAAGCTCTTTTTATTTATTTATTTATTTTTAATTCCATCGATGGGATCCAACGGGCTGAGAAGCACCTAACCCAGTGGGCCAGCTGTTCTGTCGATGGCGAAAAGCAAGAAAGTGGGCACGAAAACATCGAGATTGGAGCATGGATAAGTGGAAGATAGTTGCCTGGTCGGATGAACCACGATTTATCATTCATCACGTGGATAGTCGTGACAGAGTACATCGTCTTCCAGGCGAGCAGTTGCTCTCCCCTGTGAAGCAGGTCATATACAGTCTGGTGATGGCGGTATTATGCTTTGGGGACGTTCTCATAGATAGCTGTTGGACTCTTAGTTGTGGTAAAGTAAAACAGACAATGAAAGTTTCGGACTATCTGAACATAACTGAGGATCAGTATCACCTTTACATGGCGTATGTCGTTTCAACTGGAAGTGGAACCTTCCAGCAGAACATCGCCTCATGTCACAAGGCTCGAATTGTGTTGGAGGGGTTCGAGGAGCATAATGATGAATTCCAGTTATTGTCCAGGCTGCCTATCTGGCCGGATCTTAACCCGATAGAACACATTTGGGATGTCATGGAGCGGCAGTTGAAAGCACAAACACCCCATATAGAAATATCTCGACTTTGAGTGACCGTTGCTTAGACATTTTGTACAACCTGTCTCCACTCATCTACCAAGAAGTGTGACAACCACGTCAAGGAGAGTTGCAGCTGCTTTGCAGGATAAAAGTCGCGCAATGCGTTATTGAGTAGATGGTTATAATGTTTTGGCGTTTCAGTGTAGGTCTCTAAGAGTAAGACTGCGATTTCTTTGAAACTTACATTTAGCATCTTTAATCTGTTTTATCTTGTTTCGATTTCAGTAGGTACCTTCTTCGATTTCAAAGTACTTTATGAACTCTTGGCATTTTGACAGGCATTGAAGCTTTTGATGTGTTATAAGGAACGAAGCTAAAATTCTCTAGGAGAGAATTTAAGGCATTTTTAATTTATCAATAAATTATCAAGAAACTCTGAGAGATTCTCAATTGACTGCTTACATGAATAATAATAAAAATGTCCCAGATAGCTTTCTTTGCTTTTAAGACTGTCTCGTTGTTATCTCTGTCATAAAGAGGGTAATTAGGGACTACAAATAGATCGAACTCAATCGTATTGTGATCAGAGAGGAGTTCATAATGTGGCTGACATCAACGCAATATATCTTCGAGAAAGTCAGCTTCTGAGACTGGGCTTATTTTATAAACTGAAATATATTTGATTTCAGACGGCTGTGATTACTATTACAAATTAAAGAAAATGATTTCCTCATTTATAACATAAATACGAGGTAGATTCTTTTAGAAATTCCTTTGTAAAGGCATCTCTCCACCAAACAGATAACCGTGCTCTGCTGTAATAAAATAATCTAATTCAATTCTCTTCAAAGGAAAGAAACTTTTATATCACAGAGCACTAAATTTCTGTCACAAAACTAAAATGTTAAATTTTCACTTTTAATCATCGCTAGTATCTAAATTATTCTTTCACTGCTTCCTAATAAAATTATGTAATTAATATTTTCAGGTGATTAGTGGAACTTTCTCTGGAGCCTTTCGCATTCATGAAATGTTTCTCTTTCAAATACAAACAGCTTTTAAATATTTCAAGGTATAACTTTGTTCTTTCCCTTTTATATTCCTAAACAGATGGTGTTAAGTGCCATTTGTGTTATATGTATGACTGTTGAACAAGTGCTTTTCAGAAAAATAATTTATTCCGGAAGAATGAAGATCTCGTGAATATCCTATGTTCTCAACCACTTTTGTTCCATGCACCTCTTTTACCATTGCTAGACGATCCTCCCACCTCTTATCCAAAACTAAAAAATTACGTGTACATTTATACATTTTGTTTAAATTTAAATTGATTTTTAATGTGTTTCATAAATTAAACAAGGAAAAGTATAGAAACTGTTGATATGTATCAAAACTTGAAAAAAAGTTGTTTTTTATATTCACAAACTAAAACTAAATGCTTAATGTGGAAATAACAGGCTAACTGCATTCCTCTGTAAAACTATGGAATCTTCACCATGGGTAATTCCTCTCTGGTTTAAAGGGACTTAAGTACATAAATATAAACTAAATATCATTCTTAATAATCAAATAATTCTCCAAAAAGTAAAATAAGTCAAATGTAGGAAGAATTATCTCCTTTGCTACAGCAGAGTATTGCCGTTAATTCAGAAACACGTCCGGCTGGCTGTCGGGAGGTACCGAAGTTGAATTACAGGAAAGGTATTGTTGATTTTTACCATTCCCTGCTTCAAAATAAGCCACAGTGACTCTACGAATGGCGGCCGAACAAAACCGTGATAGATGGTTTTGTTTACCACGTGCCTTCGTAGTGAAATTAGAAACATGTCTAGCTAGCAATCGAAAGACGAGAGTTCTAACATCGGGGGAAAGATTCCTAATTTTTCCTACATCATTCTCCTAAATATACCTGTTGATTATAATTAGCTTAAAAGATAGCATGATTTATTTAACATCTGTTTGTTATTGTTAAACGCTTTTTTTATGAGAGTCTTTCAACAATAAATTTAAAATGATGGGGTTTATCTAAAACGTATATTAATTAATATACGGGACATGTCAGTGATTATTCTATACAGAATGCACGTCGTTAATGTATTCGTTCTTAAGAATTTGCATATGTAAAGAAATAAATGTACAATCCATCACACTGTCTAAAAACTAAAAAAAGAATTTATAGAAAGTATGTATGGATAATCGGAATTATTTCAGAAAAGCAACTAAAAGTACTTTCAAAGATCCTTTGTATTTCCTATCTTCAAAGCCAGTTTAATCTATTTGAAAATATGCGCATGGAAGAAAAGTTTGCATACCAATAAAAACTGACAGCAATCTTCTTGAATATAATAGGTTTAGCAATAGGATCTCTTAGAGGTGTGCATCTTTATCACAGGAACTTCAAAACCATGCTTTTAAGAAGTGCCTCTCAAGAATAGAAGCTCTTCTTATACTAGATGGCACATTTCAGCGAGATCTAAAAGTCAACAAAAGGCTGCTTGAAATGCGCGGGCACGGCGTTATTTCTTACTGAAATATTAATTGTCTGTGCAAGATGAAAAGAGTGCCCAGAGGAGTAAAGCAAAATATAGTCTTGAAATGATTGAAAGGGTTGTCAAAATGTGATACATTTGAAAGCCAACATCGGTTCAAAATAGCTCATCTTTTAGACACTCCATCATTGCGCCACTGCGCTGCAGACTCCACTCTTTCGTTAGATAAGTAAAGTTGGTGTAATTTTCTGTCTCTTGTCGCTTCATTCTTTTAGGGCACGTGATGCATAACGTTGGTAGAGAGAATCAAAATGCTCCCAGCTTCATTTCTGTCAGTTTACAAAAGAAATTGGTTGGACAAGAAAGTCTTTTTACGTAATAAGTTTGAGTGTCATTAGGCTAAGTAGAAATAAATTATTGTTGCTCTATTTATTTCTAATACTGCTTAATAAAATATTTACAAAGATAAATATTAAATAAAATCAGTATGTTTAGATGCAATACAGGTAGAATTGAACATTGAACAATACAGGAATACACATTGAAACTTCTCAAAAAGAGTTCTCAGAAGGTGGATTTAACAAAAAAAGGTAATTCAAATAGACTCTTTGATAATAAACAAGTTCACTGCTTCAAAATATTTAGCAAGTAAAAATCAATTAATACCCTTTTCCAGAAAACCTCTTTCTTTTTTTTTTAATCTGAAAAATGAGGTCTTACATTCAATTCAACAGTATCAGGCTACTGAAAGATTTTAAATTGAAAATATTCAATATAGAACCATTATTAAAATAAAGGAAGTAAACTATAAATTCCAAAGGAAAGAAATTAGCACTGAAGCCAGGCAAAGGGACTGTGTAAAGCATTAGGAAAGACTTTGTAACGTCTTTCTAATTTCTGTTTCCAGAAGAATGGAATTAGCATGTAAGTCAGGCAAAAGGACTGTGAAAAACATTAGAAATCAAAGACTTCGTAATTTCTTTCTAATTTATAATTTTTGCTTAGGAAGAAGGTAATAAAAAATAAGTTAATACTGATATTTAAAAGGCATATACAAATGATGATAGCATTTGCTGTACGTCAATGAAGGAATCACTTGGATAATTTTAAGTAAAGCACAAGAAGATTATCGATTATCTGCATAGCTGCGTACCAATTGATTGAAATCCCTCTCACCACGCGAATTCTGTGAAAGAAATGGGATTATTGTTCAAATTATATTTAAAGAAATCGCCCTTGAAATTTAAATGACATATTTTCTCCTTCAATAGAGTTCTTTAGTTTACTAATAAATCTGTATTAATTAGAAAATTTACGATTGACTGCAAGTATTAATCTCTCTGTGCACTAATTATACAAGTATAAATTAAAATCAAATCTAAAAGGTAAGTTATATATATATATATACACATATGCAGTCTTTAACAAAACAATGGGAAGCATTTGACCGTGCTGAGGAAGTCAATGAATCAAACCACAGATTGCCGCAGTGCAAAGAAAAGGTGCATTGCAAAGACTCTCCGACGTAATTATGATAGTGGCTTGTGACTGTGTGAATTAATTCCCAAGGATTATTATACTTTGATATGGAATATGATGATGATAAATATGAGAGAGGATACATCATTGGGCTGAAGGAGTTTGTTCATTCAATCGGCTTCTAGAAACCCATTATGATTTTCAGAGTAGGAAAAGTGAAAAATAAACTTTGTCCCCGTTTGGATTTGAATCATGAATTTTCCACATTTTAGCTGGATGTTATATCACGATGTCTCACTTTCCAGCACTTATACCACGAGCGTCCACTTGCTGTAATATATTGTTACGGATTTCATATTTATTTGGCTATTTATTTAGAATTGTAATTAAAATAGTTTAATTTTCCCGTGCAACGCAGACGATTTAGCTACATCGGAAAAGTAAAAATACGAGAGCTCATGTATTTAATAAATAAATATCTCGTAATTGCTGTTGCCGTCCACAACTATCGAGAAAAATCGAGGTTTCACCAGAACATTCTAGTAAATGATTAAAAAACTTGTAAAAGGCGAATTTAAACACCTCATCTCAGTTGTAGCTGTTCTAAGCGAACTGTTTGTTTACTTAATGCTGTTATTGATTGTAGCGATTTCGCTGTGAGATAGAATTAGTTTCTCTGTTTTTGACTTAAGTTTTGGTAGATGTTTGAGATATTGTGATATTGTACCAATATCTCTGAAGAAATATTTCAGCATTTTGATTTGTTTCTTGTAGAAGGAATGAATTTTTGTTACCTTTTTAACGACTTGTGCATTCAATCCATAATAAACCCGTACGCACGCAACAATTTTTGTTGTCAGGAATTGGAATTTTGAATGCCAGTTACACGAGCAATGGAAGAACAATTAAGGCAATTTATAGTAGCCTTTGCTGCATTTAAAGAAGAAATTAAAGCTGGTCAAAGTTCCGTGAAAGAGGAGATGAAAGCTGGTCAAGAATCTGTTAAACATGAAATGAAGGCTATTCAGGAATCTGTAAAAGATGAAATGAAGGCTGTTCAAGAAAAGATGGAAGAATACGTTAAACAAGAAATGAGATTAGGTCAAGAAGAAATGAAAAGAAAAATAGCATGTATGATAGAAAACAAGTTTGAGGCTATGAAAGGAAGAATGGACACAGTTGAACACAAAGTTGGAGAAATTCAAGAAGAGTTTCGACCGTGAAGCAACAAATATGTTACAGAGTTTCTTCTATCAAAAAAGAAATCGAAGGAAGAGTTTCAACAACAAGCTGATGATAGGGTTTCTTCGGTCGCCAAGGAAGTTGATGCTTTAAAGAAATTCGTAGCGACAGCAGGAAGCAAATCTGAAGGATTTAAATGTTTATCCGTGCCTTCTCGTTCCTCCCTGAAGTTATCCACATAAGAAAGGAAGACCTCTTGGCAAGTGTATAAGACCCAATTTTCTATAGTGGCGGATGCAAATGGATGGGATTCCCAAGCTAAGGTCTGTCATCTCGCCGCTTTTCTGAGCAGACGCAGCAGATATCCTGCAGGCTTTTCCCGAAAACCAGAGACTAGACTTTGAAGCTCTGTCCGGCGTTTTGGAGCTGCGTTTTGGAGAGAAGTATTTAAAAGATTATAGCAGGCTTCAGTTAAAATCCCAACAACAGAAGCCTACGGAAACACTCCAGGAGCTCGCCACGGATGTTGAAAGACTGTCCCACCTCCCCTTTGCGGAGTGCCTGACAGAAACACTTGAAATTCTGTCCCTGCAATACTTCATTGATGGCATCCAGGATCCTGAAATACAGAAAGCACTGCGAATGGCTGTTGTGAAGGACTTAACCCTTTGCGCTCGAGGCGCTTTTTCGTCGGGTGAACCAGCAACTCGAGAGTAATCAGCCGCTCCCGCTTATTTCATGAGTTCGTTATTGTTAACTTAAAAAAATTTTAGACACAATAAAACACTTTAAACTCGTATATTTGAACATTATACATATTTCTTAACTTAATGAAAGACATTTATTAAAAATTACGTTCTATAATTTTGCTTCTTATAATATTATATAAAACAATCTCCAATGTGCATTCTTGACTTGTCGGGACATGTGTCACAGTAGTACACAGTTTGTCGCCTTTGGCCGGAAGTTCTTTGGGAACAAACCTTGCAATCTTTTTTTTTGTCCCATCAAAATAACATGCAGCTTCCCATTTAGTCGGATCACTTCAGAAGTGCTGTGTGAAGTAGAAGCTGTGCTAGGCTGTTTTTGTCGAAAGTCTCCTCTCAGTTGATCACTAGTAGTTTAGAGATAAGACATTTTATCGCATAAGCGGTGCTAAGACGTCTTTTATTTCAGATAACACATCCTTATAGCTATTTAGACACCGCGTAATATGATCTATAAAAGGCCAAGTAGACCTTTCAAGCGATATTCCTTAGGTCAAACACAAATAAACACATCGATTCGAATGGTGCCTCTCAGGCACTGCTCGAGTTATCGCATCACATGCAGTGGTGCCTGAGAGGCACCGCTCGAGTGCAAAGGGTTAAAAAGTGCTCTGGTGTACGTCATGATATTCGAGGCAGCACAGCAAGCCACTCGTAGAGACCGCCACCCAATCAGAGCTGCTCACATACAAGAACCAGTGGATCCAATGACTGCTCGCCTAGACGATTTAACCAGAAAGGTGAATGCTTTGACACGGAATACTGGTGAGAAGAAATCGTTCGTAAAGTGCTGGAACTGCGGTGCTAATGGGCACATTCGAAGAAACTGCAGGACACCCCAGGGCACGGATATTAAGACCATGCCTATCAAGAAGGAGGGAAACTAATTCGTGGCCATCTCGCGGGGCGGAGGTTGCCAGATAATGAAAAGCTCCAGTTTAAAGCGCTTCAGATTTCAGCAGTGAGTGGCGGCAATAACAGAATTTTCATCATGGGACAAATCAATGGAATTCCTTGTGACATGACGATCGACACGGGGGCCAATGTTACCATCATTCGAAAAGATTTGGCTCAACAACTTGAAGGTAAACTTATCTGGACGCGTCCCTGCGTTACCCTCCAGACTGTGTCCGGCGAGAAGATGGGGAAATTAGAGGGGAAATTAAACGTTAACATCACGTTTGGAAGTGCCGCTTACCATCACACGGCATATGTAGCAGAAATTACAGACCCTTGCATACTCGGATTGGACTTTTTAAGGAAATACAATTTTTCCTTGGACTTTAACGAACTGCATTCTGCCTCTGAGGACATAACTTTATTCGGGATTAATGATGAAGGAGTGAAATCTATCCACAAAATCATAGCTCAGAATGTACTCCAGTAACCAGCCTTGAAAGAAAAAGTAACATCTCAAAAACCGTGTATTCAGACAACATTATATCGGAGTTATTGCAGAATGCGCAATTAAACGACGAAGAAAAGAATGCTGCCGAGCGTGTCATTAAAGATGTTCAAGATGTTTTCTTCCGCTCGTCTTCTGACGTGGGTCGAACCAGTTTGACTCAACATAGAATCGATACTGGTGATCATCCACCAATCAAGCAACATCCAAGACGTCTACCGATTTCGAAACGGGAGGACATGCAAGAAAGCAATGTCATCGAGCCTTCAGCAAGTCCCTGGGCATCTCCCATCGTCCTGGTGAAGAAGAAAGACGGGTCAACCAGATTTTGCGTTCACTATCGCCGGTTGAACGAGGCCACAAAGAAAGACAGTTACCCTCTTCATAGAATTGACGACATTCTGGATATTCTTTCTGGAAGCAAGTGGTTCTCGACACTTGATTTAAAGAGTGGATATTGCAGGTAGAAATACATCCTGATGACCGAGAAAAGGCGGCATTTACTAGAGGACAAGGACTTTGGCAAATCAAGGTGATGCCGTTTTGACTATGTAATGCGCCGGCTACATTCGAACATCTAATGGAGACTGTTTTAAAAGGTCTTTCATACGAAGCCTGTCTGATATACCTGAATGACATCATCATCGTCGGGAAGAATTTCGAAGAACATTTTGAAAATCTTAGAAAGGTGCTTCAGAAACTGAAAGGAGCCAATCTGAAGTTGAGTCCCGCTAAAGCAAATTATTCAGACAGGAAGTGACTTACCTCGGACATGTCATCTCTGCTGAAAGTGTGCGAACGGATCCTGAAAACGTGTCAGCAGTTAAAGACTGGAGACGCCCCGAAAATGTCAACAGCTGAGAAGCTTTCTAGGACTTTGCACCTACTATAAAAGGTTCGTGAAGGGTTTTTCTTCCATCGCAAGACATCATAAGCTGACAGAGAGCAAGCAAACGTTCGTGAGGACAAAAGAATGTGAGGATGCATTTAAGACCCTGAAGGAAGCTTTAACATCTGCTCCCATCCTGACGTATCCTCAGCTTGACAGATCAGTTTTTCTTGACGCGAGTAATGAAAGTGTCGACGCTGTTTTGTCCCAAGAAATAGAGGGCCAAGAACGTGTAGTGGCTTACTGGAGCAAGTGCCTGTCTAAACCGGAGAGGAATTACTGTGTCACCAGGAAAGAATTGCTCGCCATAGTCAAAGACGTAGAACATTTTCATCATTATTTATACGGCAGAAAATTCCTATTTGGCAGAGATCATGCATCATTGGTCTGCCTTTTAAATTTCAAGAATCCTGAAGGTCAAATTGCCAGGTGAATGCAGAGACTCCAGGAATATGACATCATTATCCGTAATCGGACGGGATCATCGCAAGGAAACGCTGACGCTTTGTATAGAACACCTTGCCCAGAAAACTGCCGATATTGTTCCAGAGTCGAAGCTAAATGCCAGCTGCTTAAACCGGTAGCACGACAAATTACAACATCAACATCGGCTGATCCAGACCCGTGGAGTGACAAGGAAGTCAGGAAAGATCAGTTGGAAGACCGTGATATTAAACCCATAATTGAGTTTATGGAGACCTCAAACAGAAAACCTACCTGGCAGGACATTTCGAGCTATGGCCCCACGACAAAACGATATTGGGCTCTCTGGGACTCACTCAATATTCGAAACGGCGTCTTGTATCGGAAATTCGAATCGGATGATGGAAGGGCATTCCGATGGCAGCTGCTACTCCCAAGATCCTGGACCCCGGATGTCCTTAAAGAACTGCATACCCGCCCTACAGGAGGTCACTTCGGAATAATGAAGACCTTGCAGAGAGTTCGTGAGCACTTCTACTGGAATAATGCAAAGGATGACGTGCAAAATTGGTGCCGATCTTGCGATGCCTGCGCAGGTCGGAAAACACTGAAGAAACGCAGCCGAGGGAAGGTGCAACGTTTCAGTGTAGGAGCACCTTTTGCACGCATCGCCTTTGACATCTTACGGCCTCTGCTACGAACTGCTGATGGCAACAAATACCTCCTCGTTGTCATTGATTACTTCACCAAGTGACCTCAAGCGTATCCTATTCCTGATCAAGATGCTGGCACAGTAGCAGAGATGATGATACAGCTTTGGATTTCCAGATTCGGAGTGCCTCTTCAGTTACATTTGGATCAGGGAAGGAGTTTTACCTAAGTTGTAATCAAAGAACTCTGCAAGTTACTCGGCATTGACGAAACCCAAACGATGCCCTCGCATCCTCAGTCGCACCGCATGGTAGAGAGGTTTAACCGAACCATCCTTAATAACCTCTTATTAGTGGTTACCAGAAACCAACAGGACTAAAACAAGAAGTTACCGCTGTTTCTACTGGATTACCGCAGTGCTGTCCACGAGACAACCGGCTATTCCTCATCTCAGATGCTCTTCGGTCGGGACCTTCATCTGCCATGTGATATTTAGTTTGTTCGCCCTCCGGATGCGGCTTCATCGCCTGAGAAATACACTCAAGATCTCCAGGCCCGGTTTGAAGTGATGCATATCTCTGCACGGAAGAGAGTCAACTTGGAGACGGAAAAGATGAAGACTCGATACGAACACCAGAGCCACAGAACATCGTTTCAATGAAGGAGGCAAGGTATGGTTGTGGAATTCGACTCGTGGAAAAGGACTTTCTCCGAAACTACAGACACCTTAGGATGGTCCTCACACAGTCTTAAACAGGCTGAACGACGTCATAGTTGGGATCCGTAAGTCATCGAACTCTAAGCCTAAAGTCGTCCATTACGACAGGTTAGCTCCAATTGTAAACAGTAATGTAAAAATCGTATAAGACAATGGTGCTTTTTGTATTTAGTATTTGATTTGTATTTAGTATTTTTATTTAGTATTTAAATTGTATTTAGAGTTTGATAGTATTTGATTTGGTGAAACTTACTTATTGCAATCATTGTTTATTTTCTTTTTGTAACGTAACGTTTATTATTGCATTGATGCCTTAGTTGTAAGTTTTTCTTCCTGTCCAAGGATTGTACTGCCCGGGACGTGCAGTACTTGGGAAGGGGGCAGTGTTACGGATTTCATATTTATTTGGCTATTTATTTAGAATTGTAATTAAAATAGTTTTATTTTCCCGTGGAACGCACACGATTTAGTTACGCCGGAAAAGTAAAAATACGAGAGCTCATGTATTTAATAAATAAATATCTCGTAATTGCTGTTGCCGTCCACAACTATCGAGAAAAATCGAGGTTTCACCAGAACATTCTAGTAAATAATTGAAAAGCTTATAAAAGCCGAATTTAAACACTTCATCTCAGTTGTAGTTGTAGTTGTTTTAAGCGAACTGTTTATTGTTGATTGTAGCGATTTCGCTATGAGATAGAATTAGTTTCTCTGTTTTTGAATTGAGTTTTGCTACACGTTCGAGATATTGTACGAATATCTCTAAAGAAATATTTCAGCATTTTGATTTATTTCTTGTGAAAAGAATGAATTTTTGTTAACTTTTTAACGACTTGCGCATTCAATCCTTAACGAACCCGTACGCACTCAACAATATTGTAATAAACCTTGTAGAGTCATTAGGTTATTTGGAAAGTTGGCGATGTGAAAAATGGGCAATGTCCTCCCCGGGACTCGAACCACGGACCTTTTGAATACGCGGGGAGTGTGCTTGACCATTACACCACGAAGCCATGCTAAGAAGGCGGGAGAAATACCTTATAACCTAAATATAAGGCTTTTCTCCCTTTTATGTCTGCTTAACCAATCTGGCTAGCGTTCAGCCTGAATAAGCAAGTTATTGCCATCACAGCTGCTTAAGCAGTCAGTTTTTCAAATGACCACAATGCAGAAATTGCTATTTATTAAATGTTAATTAAGCACTAGGCAATCGTAGTGAGATTTTAACAAAAAAGGATAATTTAAATTCAGTTGCTTTTGATAACAATAGCTTACACTATTGATAACAAGAGCTTACAAATGAAAATTAATTACGATATTGATAGTTTAAATTAAATCAACTGAAAGAGTAGAAATTTACATTTACTGTTATTGAGTTTGCCTTAAAGAATGTGACAGAATTTCACTTGCAGCCTACAATTGGTCACACGCTTTTATCTTGCTTTATTATCTCACAAAGGAAACAGTTCGAAAGGAGTAATAGTTCACAAGACTAAAAACAGAAGCTGGACAATCTTACAAAGAATATAATTAGAAGCATTTTTGAGGTGCCTAACCACAATCTTAATATTCTTATACCACAATCTCATACTTTTCATAGATCAACTCATATTTTTCTAGTTAAAGTTACCTGCATTTTAGAATAACTAATAAGGAGAGAAAAATTAGGATGGCAGGATCTAGAAATTGAATCACTAAATGCGTAAATAGTAACTTAAGACCTAAGCTTTGCAAGTTCCATTGACTATTTCTTGAGTATTTTGAATACATTAAGTTAAAATTCGAGACACGCCCAGATTTATATTTTATTTAAATTTTGTATTCAAGCTTATCCAATCTGTTTTGCCCCAATATTTCTTTTGTGAAGTTTCACTTCAAAGCGTATATTCGTTGGCTTGAACCATACTGTTTTTACTATATAAACTTGTGTATACCGTGACTTGTATAAACAGGGCGCCTTTTTGTTTTTCATGTATTCGTTTAAATTTCGAAATAAATTGCAATAGTTGTTGAATTACGTATTAATTACAATTACTCGTTTAAATTAAGGAATAAATTATACAGGTTAAGACTCTCGTAATAAAGTAGTTTTTCATTATTTTAAATATAGTTTACTTAATAAAATAATAGTCTCATTATTTTCCACCTGAAGCTGTCATTTCTAATGTTTTTAAGCGTTTATTTTCGGAGTTGTGGTTAACCTAGCAGCAACTCGACGGCACTTGTTTCCCAAAATGCGAATTACGAATTATAAATTATGGAATAAAATTTATCAAAAAATTTAAAATTTAAGGCAATCTCGAACTATATCGTTCTGTACTTCAACATGAACTGCGTTCAGCTTTGGAGGTAAGTTTTTTTAGGTTATATTTGCTTATCTATCTTTCCAAACTGCGTACTACTCTACGAAGAGTATAAACAAATGTACCCTTTGCAGGAAAAAAAAAAGAGACAGTTTTATATCTCCCGTTCTACTGTGCTGATTGGTGAAATGTAACTTGGGATTTTCATGTAGTAAGAGCTGAACTAAGGATATATATTAGATTTGTATGCAGCATTATTCTAACACATGTATTTTGACACAAAATCTGACTTTTTCTGAAATAACGTACCTATTGTTTTTCCATATTTAAATTCTACGACTTAAAACTATACCTAAATATTACGTTTTGTAAAATTTGGTCAAAAAGTTACCCAGAAATTAAAAAAATTATCTTGGTGCATTTTTTAAAATTTACACGAAGAATGATTTACTTGGCGAAATTCATAACTTACGGTAACTTACTTTCTTTGCGCATAGATGGAAAAAAGATACACTGTTCATTCTTTCAAATAATTTTGAGTAAGTAGTGAATGCGTAAACCACATTTGGCGTTGTTATCGCTTATAACGAATATGTCAAATTTCAAAAAGCGCCAGTATGTAAATTCACGTTTCTCTTGAGAAATTTTGAATTAGAAAAATCTAATATTTGGACTGAACCTAAATTTCAATCTGTAAAAGACTGTATCAAGTAACTTTAATAAAAAAAGGGATATTAGTAAATATATAACAAATTCAATTAACACGGAGGAGTTGAGAATTAATGTTTTGAAAACTGCTAGCGCAATTTTTACAAAATCTGGCACTTAAGCATAATTTGAATCGTCAAATCGAAATATGGAAAAAAAATCGGTACTTCGTTTCATAGAAAGTCCCTTTTTTGCCAAAATACCTATGTTAGAATAGTGCTACATATAAATCTAATATATATTTTAAGTCGAGCTTTCGAAATATGAAAAACGCAAGTTAAATTTCGTCGATCGGTCCAGTAGAACAGTAGATATACACTCATGTCCATAAATTAAGGATAATTCGGAATCACGCGAAAATCGAACTCTAAAATAAATATATCACCTGTAAAATCACTACACACATCTTCAAGAATCATATGCAAATTTCAGGAGTAACCAGATGACACCGATGGTACGTCAGAATGACGAGAGTGTAAGAGAGTGATATATAAGGAATACAGGCAAAGAAGTAAAATTGTTCGCAGGCGCTTTATAAGCATTTCAGTGCAATAACCGAATAGTTATGACACAAAGGACACATTTGGATGATTTTTTACGTGGTAGAATTATCGGCCATCTGTTATGTGGGCGTACCCAACTTGGAATTGCCCAGAGTGTCGTCTCCAGGCTTTGGCAACGATTCCAAGATGATGGTAATGTGAGTAGACGTTACAGCACAGGTCGCCCCAGAGTTACAACGCCGAATGACGACCGCTATTTGGCAGTTACTGCCAAAAGAAACAGGCGGAGCACAGCCTCAGACCTGTCTTGTCAGCTCTCTTCAGCCACTGGTACGACAATTTCAAGGCAGACCGTGTACAGACGCTTAGAGCAGATTGGTCTATAAGCTCGTAGACCTGTTAGATGCGTTCCACTTACTGCAACTCACTGTCGCCTGCGGTTAGCCTGGAGTAGAGAGCATGCATTGTGGACACCGCAACAGTGGGCTTGTGTGATGTTTTCCAACGAGTCCAGGTTTAGCTTGCAGTCTGATTCTCGCCGGACTTTCATATGGAGAGTTCTAGGTACCCGTTACCACCAAGAAAACATTATTGAACGACACCGTTACGGTGGTGCAGGAGTGCTCGTTTGGGGTGGAATTATTCTGGGTTCCAGAACTGACCTGCATGTTCAAATTGGAACCATGATAAGCCAAATCTGTCGGGACGTCATTCTGGAACACCATGTACGTTTGTTTCGGGGCGCCATGGGCGCACAATTTGTGTTTATGGATGAGAACGCCCGTCCTCACCGTGAAAACATCGTAAGCGAATGCCTTCAATCGGAGGATATCACCCGTATGGACTGGCCAGCATTCTCACCGGACTTGAATCCAGTAGAGCACGTGTGGGACATGCTTGGCCGACGAGTTGCAGCCCGTCAACCTCCTCCTACATGTCTACCGGAACTTCGGAGAGCATTGCTTTTTGAGTGGTGTAATATCCCCCAAGATCAGATCGATAATTTGATACTCAGCATGCCTAGGCGTTGTACGGACTGTATTGCATCGTCTGGGAGACATGCAATGTATTAACAATCATACCAACCATGTAATATTGGTTTTTTGAAATAGGTTTTTTTTTTTGTAATTTGCTCCAGGGAGAAAACATCGCTAATTTTTTTAATAATATCAAAGCTCTTTTTTTGCTCTTTTCCTTTTGTTTAATAAATAAGCTTTACAAATAAGTGAAATTTGTTTTGCTTCTAATTTTTCCTTTGCCTGATTTTACAATATCCTTAATTTATGGACATGAGTGTAGAACTGCCGCCCCCTTTTTTTTGATCGAACGGCACTTCCCACGCAGAAGCGCTCTTTATCCCTGTCGTTAAAATAGGGTTAAGGCTATTCTAAGGAAATTGGATGTGTATGAACTCCATACGTTCTCTTTAAACGTAACATCAGTTCCGAAGTTGATATTTGTTTTCAATATTTTTTGGTACATAAAAAAATTTGGTTTTATTTTTTATGCCATTTGAATAGAAAATTTAAGGAAAAACGTATTTTTTAAAACATTCTGCTGGTTTAAATTTATCTTGTGTAATCACGAATAAATTTTAACGTACCCTAAATGGGGACAACCGACTGATATGCTAGACTTAACTGGAAACTCAGAGGGGACAGGAGTCAATACACTTGAACACGATTTCGATAGAAAGCCTTATGTTTGGAAATTTTAATTTATAGAAGATATTGCTTTAATTTACTGAATTCAACATTTTCACCAAGTTCTTGATAAGTTATTTCTTGAACTGCTTAAATTGTAAGTTCTTCTGTGGAAAGCTAAAAAACTAACCAATAACTCTGGGAATCGTTATAATTTTATCCGTGTGCGTGGGATCTGGATGTGTAAACTCAAACGTATATACATTTCATATGATTATGATTGATGTTTAGGAAATGTGCTAAAGAAAGACGTTATCTTATTAAATGGCTTTTGTTTTATTTTAATGATAGCGTGACGTATTATATCAGTGATTCCAGGATTAAAGAACCGATATGCGACACATTTAGATGCAATCACCAGCACATAAAAGTTATCCGAATGAGCAGAATTTAGGAGGAGTTGGAAAAAAAAAAAGAGGTTTGCGAAACAAATATTTATCAAATCTAAAACATGTCACTTTTCCTGGCATTTCATAGGGAATATTTCATTCTCCAATTACTTGTTGTTCCCAATGACATTTGAATGTGAATCTGTGCACGTGCGACGAGACCGTCTGATGTTGTAATGGGAAGTTTGTGGAAAAAAAAGTATTTTTCACCAGTCACGACTGTGCTTTGCTCGTAAACTGTTTAATTAATTCGCACCCGAAATTTTCCATTTCCACGTCATTAAGCGATTAATGGGGGTACCTCTGACACAAAACCGCGCATATCAAAGATTCCTAAATTAGATTGTCCCCCGAAACTTAATTAACGAAATTTTAAATGCAATCCATTGTCGGAAGAACCGCGTGCTCGCATAAACATCTAATCTAGAATTCTCATCCAAAAGATATGAAAATACATACACGGATGGCGCATGAGACGAGGACGTTGAAGGGGGGTTGTTTGTTGGGGAAAACGAATTATCTCGCAATTTAGCCTCGTACAGAGATAAACCGAAATAGAGGAAGAAAACAATGAGCGAGGGGAAAAATCGGGGTAATTTGGATTCCCTTTAGCGAAGATAATAATTTATAATCAATAATCCGTTCTGTGGCAAGGGCAATTAATCAAACTGTCACGAGGAGGTTGCAGAGATGGTGGAGAGGGGGATGAACAAGAGGCATCCGGGGGGGGAAGGTAAGGACATAAGAAAACAAATAGTTTGGGCAAAAAGAAAAACAAGGTTTCCTCTTCTTCTTTATATTTGTCCATATATTTATACTCTGGAGAATAACAGAGGAACAGTTTTGGCGCTGACTCAAAGGAGCTTCAGATTTTGAAGCCTAAGTAGAGTGACACGAGGAAATGAGGCTTTTGTTCTGTTTTCTAAAATTAAATTTGTATCTCTTCTTTGACTGTACGTTTGTTAATAGGTTAGATCCATAACAAAAAAATTGCGGTTACTTCGAAGAATCGTATGGAAACTTTGAAAGGATTTGCGAAATTCGTTATAGTGGTTTCGAAGTTTTCATTTTGTTTGGTAATTTTTGGATAGATTTAACGTTAGTTGCGTGCATGATTTCGCGTTCTGTTTTAAGAATTTTTTCCTCCTCATGATTAAGTCATTTAATTTTTCAAGATTAGGAATAATTTACAATAATTTGTTGCGGAAGGGATCTTCCAAAAAGGGTGCATCTGTTAGATGTTAATCAGAAACAGCAATTATTTAAAGATAAGCGAATGATTTTAGAGTTGTTTTACAAACCATTAAGTATGAGCAACCTACCACTGGTTTAGTGGATAATGCTGATGATTTTTATACACACTCTTGCGTTCAAGTCCGCAGCTATAAGGGACTGACTGCTTCTGGATTTAATCCTTATTAGGTGAAAAACGCAGGTTCGACAATTCTAAATTTGTTGAATTAGATTAAACTTTAGCCTGAAGCCTTGCCAGCTTCAACCCGACCCGAGTAGGTGAGCCTTTCTATCTATCTGAATCTGGAATGAGGAATTTTTTACCTTAGTTTTCGTACGCCAAATCCGCCTGCAGAGATCTTCAGTAAGAACTCGGTTCATTTAATATACCACCAGAGCCATGAACCCTTGAGCACAGGTCTTAACGATCATAATAGACGACCCTGAGGGCTCGAGTAGACACTGAATACTGATTGTTTGATTTGACTTCATCCCTGGAGAATAGGTGGGTGCACAAGCTTACCATAATTGTAGTATGCGCAACGTATATACCAACCAGTTTACCTTAACCAAATCCATGAAAGCATTCTTTTAAAACAGATGCTCGCAGGCTTTTTACAGCCTATTAATTAATTGAGTATACGATTTTAACCCCCTAGTTATGAAGATTATCCTCTTCATCATAAGAAACAATGAAATAACAAAGATTCTGACATGGTTGACTTTAAATCATTTTCATTTCAGACTGTGTTTTGCTGTACTTTTGTAAGCTTAAACGAGCTGAATAGGAAATTCAATTAAGTTTTACTTCAGAATTGATACTGCTGCAGACTCAGTTAAAGAACCGTATTACGCTTTTATTAACCGTTTGTAGACTCAATTAATTTTTTTTCAAGTTAAGGAAAAATTCGTAACTACCAACTTTTACGTCGTATATATATGTTTAACAATACTTTTTCTAACACTTGTAGGTAAGTATGCATATGAAATATACGTGCATTGTGTACTGTAATCCAGAAAATACTTCATTCCCATGCTATTTTCGGGAACTTTGGGGTTTGGCAGTCAAACCATTGGCGGCTGGAGAGCTAGAGTCGTGCATCACTTTTAAGAGCTACATTATTGTACGGATACCATTGAACTGAGAGTTTATACACCCTTCTACAGATGTAATTCAGTAGAAATAATTTAATCTATTTATCATGAAGAAAAATGAATAGGCAACTAAATTTTTACAGGCTGGATCCTAATCCTGATTTATTTTAAATAACGTCTTTCTATATATTACCTTCCAGTGCAATAATTTAAAGATATCAATCATTAAAATTAGGGAGAATGATTTTTATGATGTTCCCAGTTGGGAATATTGACCACTTGTGACTAAACTTCCTGCAATGGACTTAAAAGTGTAATTTAATGATAAATAGACTAAAACGTTACGTAAAGTAGTAACAAACAATGAAGGATTTATTTTCATATTTAACCACAAGTATGAATATAGGTGAAAATTTATAAATTTGAATGAAACAACTTCCCATTTTTGCTCAAGAAATGCATTCAAGTTAACTCTGTACCCTGAATGCCATTTTACAGATGAAACGAGTTCAAATATTATCATTTTTCCATTCATTGCATTTGAATCTTGCTTTTACTTTGCGCTACGTACATCTAAATACCTTGAGCTGTTGCTGTGAGATAACAACCACCATTCTTGTGTTGTGACATACGATTGTAAACATTTGGTTATGGTTGAGATCTAAACTTTCTTACCGTTATTCGTAAATGAAAAGTTGCGATTTCTCCCGGAACATCACATGAGTCGGTTATTTTTTTTGTGAGTTGTTGCAGGTAAAAGTCATCCACAGTTGATAACCATATTTAATGCATTTGAAAATTAATTACATCACCATTACTTATTGAGAAATTAGGTATGGTAGTTGCTTAACATTTTATCTCATAGTTCAATCGCACCCGCTTTCGAATTATATTTATGAATTAGATTTGTTTGGTTGAATATCCATTTTTTGCATCTAAATATTTGCTTGTTAATTGGATTGGGAGATGAGAAGAATAATTTGAACTTCAGAATTATTACTCCAACGGTACATAAATATCTGTCTGTCACACTGATAATCAAATGTAATTATATCCCATTTTTTATCGTTTTAGAAGACATTGAGTGAAGAAACAGTCTTGGATTCGATACATATTCTCGTATAGTTCCTGCAGTTTTTATGATTATTGTTGCGTTATGTACGGATTCGTGGATTTCGAGTGATTGACGACAACACTTGGCGAAGAATCAAAACACAATTTATTTAGCCAGAATTACTAAGGACAGATACAAAATCACGTTTAGAGTCGTCGAAAAACAGCGACAAACACGCTGACATATTCAGCAACACAGCCTTCAGGCCATCAGGTTATAGTGGTGAAGACAGCTTCACGGAAAAGGACTAGAGTACAGCTCCCGACTCGGTTCGTCGTTCTCGGAACTCAACGTATTCTCGAAACTCTACAACTCGACGCTAGAACACGCAATGCACTGGATAGCCTCAACGATGCACCAACTCGCGATACAGTTGACGACCAACTCGACAGTAGACTGCTACTCCGTGTACAGGCAGGGCTTATATAGCTTTTGGCCTGCCTTCGAAACTCTGAGCAACACTCAGTACTCTATACCAACTTTACACATGGGGAATGACACTGATAGTTTAGTCGAAGAATTCACCACAGTGCAAGAGGCTCAGAAAAAAGCTCAAATTGAGCTAAAGCAATCAAAACCTGTTAGAGCACGAGAATTATGTCGACTAATTAAACAGCGAAATGCTGCCAGGAGCCAGTTTTAGAGGACAAGAAATAGACAGGGTAGGATCATCTTCAATAGACTGTGTGATGCGGTCAAAGCTCGTACTAACTATTGTGCACAACGTCGCTGGGCTAGCTACCTTGAGTCCAGAGACAACAACTCTATATGGAAAGCAGTGAAAAGGCATAAGAAATGCTACAATAACATTCCGCCCCTTAAAGATACAATACACTGAAACTGAGGAGGCAGAACTTTTAGCACAGCATCTGGAATCGGTTTCGCACAAACAACATTCACGACCCAACAATAGAGCAGTTAATTTCTGACTTTCACAACAACTACATAACAAGTCCATACACAGACAACACGATCTCAGTCATGCCATCGGAAATCTGCGCTTACATAAAAAACTGAAGAATAATAAGAGTCCTAGCCATGATTCCATAAACAACATAATGATAAAGAAGTTTCCTGTCAAGATCATGCTCTACTTCACCAAAATAATAAATTTCATTTTCAATGGCAGCACTTTCCTACTAGCTGGAAGCTGGCCAAAATCACTCCCACTTTAAAACCTCAGAAGCCTGTAAGTATGTCTGAGTAGTACCGCCCAATAACCTATTGTCGTCGCTCAGCAAGATCACAGAAGCTGTTATACTTCAACGCATCAATCAACATCTGGAGCAAAATGATATTATAACTCCATACCAGTTTGGATCCAGGAGCAAACATTCGACAATCAATCATCTTTACCGTGTAGTAGAGTTCACCAGCGAAGGAATGCAGCAGCATAATGTCACTGGAGGACTATTTCTGGATGTAGCAAAGGCTTTTGATCGTGTATGGCTAGATGAACTCATATACAAACTACACAATCTGGGCTTCCCTGGTTACATCACAAACATAATTAAATCCTACCTAACAGGTAGACACTTTGTCGTTCATGTTTCGAATACACTCTCCGCATGTAGACCCATCCTCGCAGGCGCCCCCAGGATGGATGATTGGACCCACTCTTTTAAACATATATGTGAACGACATTCCCACTACACCCAACACAACACTTGCAAGGTATGCTGGTGACACTGCAATAACCACAAAAAGCGCATTTCTTCGCCCTGCTATACAGCTGTTAAAAGTATACATTAACATGTCCGAGTCTTGGCTGCAAAAATGGAAAATCAAAGTAAATGGTGACAAAACACAGGCAAGCGTATTCACTAAAAAGATTAAGTTCCCCAGCAAACTACAACTTTACGGAGAAGAAATTCCATGGGCCAAGCAAGTCCTTTATCTTGGGGTGATCCTCAGTAAAAACCTTACATGGGCCCGTAACGTTACATCTATGATCAGAAAGTTTCGAGTTAGTAAAGTTACACTTTACCCCTTAATTTCCCGAAACAGTTTACTTTCAACAGACAATAAGCTGCTCATTTACACAACCGTTATGCTTCCCATATTGTGTTATGCCTGCTTAGTCTGGGCAAACTCTTATAAATCTTCAAGAAAAAAGTTACAATCTGCACAAAATAGTGTGTTAAGGCAAATCACCAACTCGCCGTGGTATGTTCGGAATCAAAAAATACATGAAGAATTACGAATTGAAAAGCTTAATTTCTTCTATTGCCGGCTAGCCCGGAAATTTTATGATAATCTACTTAATATTAACAACCCAGTTATATGGGTCTATGATTAAGATATACATGATGTAGCCAATAGCAAACGGCCTATGGCCATACTCAGTAATTATCTTGACTAACTGTGATATGAGTTCCTCTGCTTTAATAGATTTTAGTAGTAAGTGTCTTTGCAGGTTCTCGTTTTTCCTGATTGTCGACACGCTATAATATATTAGACACAATTAGTCCATCCCTTTCATAGTAAGACATGGCATATATTTTGATCTGGTTCTCAAGTTATACACTTGACATTATTCGCAATTACTTAACTGTTCTACATGGGGTAGGGTTTTTTAACCAGGCACCCTTGTTTTACACCATTTTTCTAGAGTGAGGAGTCTGCCTTCAAGAATTTTCTGAGCCAGACCATTAAGAATTTGTTCTAGAATGTTCTTCATCCGTCTATGGCATATCGCCAGTTTTGTCTCCAAATGGGGGACTTCGCGCCAAATATGGCAGCCCTACCTTCCCATGTCATTTTCTAGCAACCCTAAACCCGTTTTGTGGGGAAGCTATCTTACCGCGGTTGGACATTTCGTAAGACTACGCCTTCCCAAGGACTGCACGTTCTGGGCAGTGCAATCCTTCGTCAGAAGCCAAATTCAGTACAAGCAAAGTGTAATAAAGCAAACAAATAACTTTAAAGAAACAAATATTTACGCTATGTACGAGTTGCATACACAAATTAATCACATAAAAATTTTAAATTACACAAATTAAAGTTTAGCATGCATTTCAATCTCAAGCTTTTCATTAAGTTATATCCAAGTCAAATACTCTTTCACTGCAGTTCTCAGATGTATTTCTGGTATTATAGTCTGAAGATTCAGTCCTTTCAGACTTTTCTTCCACAGAAAGATCTGAAACAGTTTCTTCTCAACTCGTAGTTTATTCGCATCATGTGTACAGTTCACTTCGGTGTTTTTAGCACTTGGTACATGCTTATTTACCTCTATTTCCCGAAACCTAGTTCCGATGTTTGTATCAGAGTTATGAATACAATCTAATCCTTTACAAACAGAAGTACCCTAGTTTAGAATTAAGTTTGTGTCTGTATAATTGCATTATGAAACACATACTTAGTTTGAAAAGTGGCTTATTTCTTTGCAATAGTGGATCACTTTACTTAAGCTGTACATCAGCATCTCCTATCTCTGCATCACGTGACTTTTCAGATGGTTCAATACTTATTATTGTGATTTCGTAACTTCACTATCAGTTTCTACGAACTCAACAGTCACATTTTCACTTCCTTCCGCTTCTACTTCAGAGACTTCAAAAGCTTCTTTCCCATCCTTTATTTTTTTCATGTTTTCGTTCTTTTTCTTTAATATCTTAGATGTTTCATCCATTATTTTTTTATCTCTCTCAGACCTTCATCAGCTACTTCCTTCATTTCTCCATCATTTGATTCTACAGACGCCACTACTGTCATTTTGACATTTTCTATTTTCGGTCCAATTTCTTCTTTAAGTTCCACTTTGGTTGGAGTTGCTCTAGCAGCGTTTTTTGGCCGGCTTTTATTTTTTCTCGACACGATTTTATTTCGATCAGTAACTCTTCTTGTCCAACCTTCAACTCTTCATATCCGACTTTCAACTCTTCATTTCCAGATTTCATCTCTTCTAGAATGGTTTTCATCTCTTTCGGTTCGGCTTTCATCTCAGCCTTGATCTCTTCCAGTCGGACATTTACAGCTGCTAAGAAGTCCGTGAACTTCATTTTCTCTGCCACAGCTTTCGCCTGCAGGCGGATCACTGGTATTCACTTCTAAACCCCATTCTCGACACCAGTTGTTGCGTTTCTGTACGAGTTCGTGGATTTAAAGTGATTGACGACAACACTTGATGAAGAATCAAAACACAATTTATTCCGCATTACTCAGGACAGTTCCAAAATCACGTTTACATTCGTCGAAAAATAGCGACAAACACACGGACACAATCACGGACACAATCAACAACACAGCCTTCAGACTATCAGTGTATAGCGGTGAACACAGCTTTACGGCAAAGCACTAGAGTACAGTTCCCAATTTGGTTCAGTCGTTCTCGGAACTCAGCGTACTCTCGAGACTCTACAACTCACGATTTCCTCAATAGCCTCAACAATGGACCAACTCGCGATACACTCGACTACCATCTCGACACTAGACTGCTACTCTGTATACAGGCTGGGTGTATATAGCTTTAGGTCTGTCTTCGAGAACATTCTGGGCCAAAGCGGTAAGAATTTGTTCTAGAATGTTCTCCATCTGTCTATGGCATATCGCCAGTTTTGTCTCCAAATAAGTAATTTCGCCTCAAATATGGCAACGCCAGAGAACTCTATTCTCTACTCTGTAAAAGAAAACACATTTTTAATCACTATATAATCTAACAGATTTGGCATCTGGAATCCACTTTCTGTGTTCTAAAGTTAAGTCTCACTTCAAGGCTCATTATTTTCAGAACACTGAAGAGATTGCGAGAACCATAAGCAGAAATCAACTAGTTATATGAAAGCGTCAAGCGTTGTGCAGAATAAAATTGACTGTGTGTTGAAGACTAAGAAATAAGAATACTGTTTTCTTCAACTTTCGATTTTGTACGAACATTTAGAGCTCTGGTGATGTATTTGGTAAATTTTTGGGAAATGAAATTGGAAAAAAATATCTATAGATTTTACATCTATCCATTCGAGAAAAATTTCATCAATTTTTCCCGTCGGTTTATTTTTTGTTGTCTTATTAAACACAGAACTTTTCTTGCCATTTGGGTGTGAATAATTTTACATTTTTATTTAGAAAAATTATAAACAGTTATTCATTATTTTTCTTTGTTCATTCGAAGCTGGGTTTGTCACTTATTCGTCAGAACCATTGCTAATAATTGCCAATCCATTCATTAAAATGCTAAAAATACTAATGCGTTCCTAAATGTCAGAAGGATAACAGGACAAAAATATTATCATCAACGACATCTTCTCCAGGGATACGATCAATTTTATCAGCAGGTAGCTGACGGGTATCAAATTCTTTATCAGAAACAATCTGAAAACTTTATGTGTCATTACATATTCAACATTTGTCCCCTACAGTTTAGAAATGCTTTTCCATATTATGGTAATTCACAGGCTATAAATCATTTGATACTAGTAACTACAAAATCTGAGAAGCAACAGAGCTGGAACCGTTTTTGGGCAAAATTGGGAAACAGTCTTTCTACATAAAATGTCAGCTCTGCTTCCTGTACTAGAAGCTCCCCTTTAATCAAATATAAGGGAACTTTCCGTTTCTGGAAAATATAAGAAATTTTTTTTCGTTTTAGTGGAAAGGGAAAATTAGAGGAAATCTCTCTTTCATTGATTAGTTGCTGCTGGCTAATATACCCAACTGGAAATACGGAGGTTTAATGAATTATGGGAAATACGTTATTTATTAGTATTACACTGGCGTGAAAAATTAAAACAAGAAACGGTAAATAATGCTTTACATTAAATTTAATAAAGTCCAGTGAAAGTTAATTGAGTGGTAATTGATTGGAAGTCAATGCCATCACATAGTGCCATGGGCAAAGAAAAACCATAGGTACCTTTGTTACACAGAAATATGCACATTTTTGCCCCTTTTCTTTCGGTAAGCATGGAAAGGACTAATGGATGCTTTAAAATTCTGTTTTCAGGGTTCTGCGAATAGCTGAATAAACGTTTCGCATGTGGAAGGTGGAACATCATCCAGAAAGCATTTGATGACTTGTGAGAAATGGCGCGTGATTAGGAGAGCAAAAGCAGAACAGGCATTGAAACAGATGTGTAAAGAATAAATGTAGCCAAAAGCATCATGTCTAGAATCTGGAAACCATTTAAAAATACTGGTGATCAATTCATGTGCCACAACAGAATTTCAGGACTGTTATTTGGCAATAACTACTTAAATAGACATCTGACATCTCCACAGATGGTAAGTAGTTCGCCGACACTATAGAAACTCGATTAGCCAGATATACGGTGACTGACAGGCCGAATAAACGATAGCTTTTATCAAGGACACCTATGATTTTTATCCTTCTAGCTCGGACCGCAAAATGCGCCCTATTTCCAGTACAGCAGAAATCACAGTGATTGAAGTAACATGAACTCGAGCCGGGTTTTTTTATAGATGATTCTAGTTTTAATTTGGAGAGTGATTTCAGACGTGTTACAGTCTGGTGGGAGAAAAATACATTCATTAAGGCTTGAAAGTATTCATGAAAGGTATCAGTACTACGTAAGGAGTGAAACTATGCAATTATGAATACTGAAATGCACTGAGATGAGGCTGTCGGTCCTTATGTTAACTTGTCTAGGAGTGGAACGGTAATAACTTCTTAATGGATGACAATGCTCATTGTCATCGGGCCGATTATCTCGAAGTCGAAAGAATCCAGCAAATGATATGGCTTGCATATTGTCCGCATTTAAATCCGACAGAACATGTATGAGACTCACGAGGACGCTAACTTGCATCTTTGTAATCTTCATCTAGCATTTTACAGGACCTTCACTATCACCTTGAATACACTTTGGTACGGCAGGACTTTGGAAAATCTAACAACTACAACATGTTAAATAAATGTTAAGTTTGCATGTAGGTCAGGGCCATCCACGTATCCTTTTAATGTTTTCTATTTGTCTCTCAAATGTTGTAACAGCAGTATTCCTCTAACCTGTTTTATATCACATTTCCTAAGTCTTTGGTTACGTTCATTTTATTTTTTTGAAGGAATAAGCAATTCTGCTTTTTGAAACTATTTCGAGCATGACAAAATAAAGATTTTGCCCAAATCGCATGCTCTTAGCTTCAAAGTTAATATATAGGCTTCTCATTAGCTTTTGAAAAATGTGCAGTGCCCTCGCTGGGGTTAGAATTCTAGACTTTCAGATTGCTAGGCGGACGTACTTCCAATTACTGTTCAAAGACACGTTGTAGATAAGGAAGGAAATTCCTTACAAAATTTAGTTTTCATTTCTGTAAAAGATATCATAAGGATAAACTGAAGTAAGTATAACTATTATCTAAAATATTTATCACCTCGATTAAAAATCCGAGTATTTTGATTACGTATCACCAACTCACAAGCTATCCAATATCTTTGCGAAACATTACCAGGCACAGCAAAACATTTTTTTAACTGAATATTAGCAGTAATTTGTTTCCCATCGTTACATTAAAAATTATGGGGAGTTTCAGTCCAGATCGAAATAAATATGCTTATAGGCAATTTATTTTATTTAAATACGAGGCATAAATATAGTCAATTTATTTTACATTTTTATTAGGGAGTCAGGCTCAATCAATATTCTAAATTTTACCCAGGCATACATTTTTAGGAGCATTTGGAAGTCTATGGAAGGAGTAAAGTGTCCCATGTTTAACAGTTGGTTTACTGCAGGTTTAAAGTCTTGTTGCAACGGATATATGCACACAGTATTAATGAATACTATGTCATGATCTTTTTTTGAGATTTTATAATATTGTCACCCCCTTGGCTAGGCGAATTGCTTTTCATTTCCTTTGATGTTATAACTGACTGGTATCATTTGCAAAGCGTTTTGCCAATTATTTAGGAACATTATTTTAGGATGCGTTCTTAGATACTGTTTAAACAAAACGTAATGTGTTTGCACAAACGCGTCTCTTAAATGAGCGTTTTCTTCTATAGAAGTTGTTCACCACTTGTTTATATGAAAAATGACTAACTGAAAATTGTCTGGGATTTAAAATAGTTAACTTATAACTGAAACTTCCCTTATTTTTCATAATTTCCCTTAAGCACTTTTACAGCAGAAAATATGCAATAATAATATTTTAATAGCGGAGCAATGTTTTAAAATATGCAATAATAATTTTTAATATCTGAGTAATGGTTTATTTACAAACGAAACTGAATTAATTGTGCTAAAGTTTTCATATGACAAGTTACGATTGAACTTATAAGGTATTTTCTCCCTCTTTACGACAAGCCTGCATGGTGTAACGGTAAAATACTCGGTGCGTATTTGAGAGGTCCAGGTTCAAGTCCTGGCGAGGGCATTGCTAGTTTTTCATGCCTCCTGTTTCATCTAATGACTCTACAGTGGCGGCCGAACTAAAAGGTGGCGGACAATAATTCGTCACCACCAGGATTTGGCGATTGTGTTCTTAATCTCCAATTGCTCTTTAAAAGAGGGAGTATATAAAATATTTTCTCTCTCCTTGCAGTTAACACACTCGGCCAGGTATTCGAGAGATCCAGGTTCGAGTACCCGCGAGGGTACTGCTCATTTTTCATGTCTCCTGCTTCAAAATAACCTAATGACTCTGCAGCAACTACCAACAACTACCAACAACTTATATTACTTCTAAACACTGATTTGGTATAATACAGTCTTCAGGTTTGAACATTCGCGATAAATATTTGAGGTTTGATTAGCCATATAGTTGTAAATAATTAATTTATGTTATAGTAATAGTTAAATGTGAGGGGTATTTAAATAAAATACTAAATTCCCTTGGTTCTTCGTAT
Source organism: Stegodyphus mimosarum (assembly GCA_000611955.2). Taxonomy (NCBI): domain Eukaryota; kingdom Metazoa; phylum Arthropoda; class Arachnida; order Araneae; family Eresidae; genus Stegodyphus; species Stegodyphus mimosarum. The sequence goes on from KK119178.1 coordinate 57,437, forward strand.
TTCAGCTTGTAATTCTTAGTATGATATTTAGGCCAATATATATTGGGATAAAATTTCCTTCCTATAGAATACTTAAAATATCCATTAATGATTAAAGATAAATGAGCTGCAGATCTTCTGTCAAGGACTAGCAGTAATAAATTATTAATAGTTAAATTTTATGCACATTTAAAAGAATACAAATATCTTAAAGTATGTCAATTTTGAGGGAAGGTTAAACCTCAAACTGTTATAGATCTTACTCAAAATTGTGGTGATTTCGAAATTCGTTAAAGATTTATATAAAATCTCCGTCAATGAAAGGCTTGTTTTTGCTCAATATCATGTGTCGTTTTCATGAATATATTTTAAAATATATTATTTAAAGAAAGATACAAACACAGCTCACATGCCAAACAGACTATGAGAAATAGCAGTTATATAATTACTCACTTTCATTAAATCAAAATGTAATATAACAAAATAAGAATAAATATTTTCAGAAAATGTTAAAATGCCTTTCTCTGAAAGAGTACCAGAGAGATAAAGCTGATTGTCTTTTGTGTCTGCAAAATGAACAAACGTACGATATTTATTTCAAAGTTTTATTATACTTCAATCATTCCTTCAAAAAAAATCACAATAATTCCTCCAATATTTTAACCATGTTGGTGACTTTCTCAGAACAGTAAGTTCAATAACTCATTTTCAGTTTTGAAGGGAAGAATGATACTAGGTAAGAGCTTCTAATTTAATTTTTATTAATTTCATGAAAAATAATGACACTTTCTATAGTAGAAACTAACAATAAAGAAGTCTTTCATCAATTTTCGCTACTTTCAAGAAACGTAAATATCATTTCTAATTTTAAATCTTGAGAAATTTATAGTATGTCTTGTCAGTGTGGTGTAGCTTGACATATATTGGCCAAACTAAAAGAACTTTAAAGTTTGGCGTCAGGGAACACGAATTTTATAGTCGAAAAAGATAAGAAATCTTCTATAATAATCATACTTGGATACTTAATCACAGTTTTGACTTGGGTACTGCGAAAACTAGACACAAGGCTTCTACAATTGGTGAAGCGAATTCCCTCAAAACTCTTTACAGTTGCAAAAATGTTTCTTCAGTTGCTGATATTTATCCTGATCCAGTCCTTCTTAACACTTTCAGAATTCTAATTTTTCAGTTTTTTTCAAATAACATTACTCTTTTAGTAGTTTTCTGAAGAGATGATCCATGTTTTTATGACAGCAATCGAAATCGGCTTTAATTAAATCGGCTTTCTATATAAAATTTGATTGTGTCTCCCATATTTTCGAAAAGTTTTGTTTGCTACTGGAAAATAGGAATCTGTGTCTGATCGCTTTCAGTCTTTTAAATAATACAACAACTTGTTTATCTTTCAGTCTGAAACTTAGAAGAATATATAGAGAAGAAAGCATTTTACTATAAATCCTGAAATCCACTTTAAAACCCAAATCATTTAAAATTTTAGGTATTTACTTTTTAACAACAGGTCATTTAAAATTTGAATGAATGCCTTCATATATTGCAGAAATATTGGGAGAAATGCATAATTATGTGACATAATTTAAAGGATGTATTTAGTCACCAATTAAATTTAATGACTATAATAGGATTAGCTCACGCTAATGAGTCAGATCGCACCTCAAGTGAAATTCCTTCATTGTTATTATTATAAAAAAATAACGAAGGCGAAATAACATTCTTAAGATCTAAGCCGATTACTCTCCAGTTACTTTTAATTGGCTACATTAGTCACCTTCCGCTGCGATTGCCTTTCCTTGCATATGCATTTAATAGCTTTAGAATACGTTAAGAATGTGGAGAAACGAAATTAAGGTATGACAGAGAGCTACATCTTGGTTTAATACAGTAAGTTACACTCATTGATATCAGTCCGTAGAAGACTTCCTTTAAAGTACGAGGAATATCATCTTCACAAACATACTTCCCAATACTAACTTCAAATGTACAAACATTGCTTAAATTTGAATATATTACCGCCGGTTGTAGGCTTGTTGATACCTCTCTAAATGATCGCTACAGATAAACAGGAAGAAAGTAAAAATTTATTATAAAATTTAACTATACACCCCATAAATAACAGAAAATAGCTCAAGGAGGACTCAGATATTAAGCAGTTTTTCCTTAGCACGAGAAATACTGTCAGTTGCCAAAATCAGGTACAAGATAAACTCTAAATCGCAATTCAGCCAATACTAAATCTCAAAGACAAATAACAACTAACGAACAACAACAATACGTACTTTGGTACGTTATGGATATGCTTATTTGACCTTATGAGCCTAATTAGTTAAAAATCCTCTGAAGGCACTTAGCTTTGAGCGAGCAGAAAGTAATATTTCCTGAAAGGAAAATCTAAAGTAGGAAGGGGAAGAGAGCTATGTATCGTAAAGGTATCAATATGTTCGATTGGACTGGATTGGATCGCGGGATTAATGGAGAAACAGAGGTACAAGCCTCTTTTACTCCATTCATCACAGAAGTTTATTTTGAGACTTTTAATCTGTGTGGAGGTGATATATATCCGAGGTCTCGGAGTCGTATTTATATTACGTAATATGGACACGGATTTGGTGTAGCATGAGCTTCTGGAAACTTCAGGAAAAATCAATCGCCAGGACCATAAGGAGAGTATATGTTCATATCTCTCGTTTTCCTCCTTCTCTTTTCTCCGTTTAAATGTTGCCACAATTAGAACCAGAATATCAACGATTCTACATAAGAAACAATGACTTAATTCCAAATATGTGGCCACAAATACAAAAGAAATCCTAAAAGCAATAAATAAATAAATAAATAAATAAACGTACAATATTAGAACAATGCAATACAAATAATCTTAATATTTGCAGTTATATATAACAATATTATTAGGGACTGTCACAGTAAATATCATTTAGATTATAAACTCTTAATCACTATACATGCGAGGGGCTATTAAACATTTAAACATACATTAGCAATTTAAAGTTTTTTTTGGTATACATTTTCCATAAAATAATTATATCCTTAAATTTTAAGATTTGAATTTAAAGAAATTTAATGAGAACTCTGTAGATCTCCTCAAGCAAAAAAAGGTTCCCTTATGTCAGATATTAAGATGGTTGGTATTTTCAAGAAGGCTCCGAAGAAGATAAAATGGAATTCGTAAATAGTAACGATAAAAATAAAAAATTCTGTTGATATTGTTCCTCAACACTTGTTGCCATCTCCGCTAATACTGAAACATAATTAAGTAATCTCGACCACTTAATTTCATCATACATTGTACCCGTATGGCAAAAATATAAAGACTCTCACAGTTATAGAGTCAGAAACTAACCTTGACCACTTATTTTGAGACCCTACATGGCCAAAAATGTAAAACTCTCACAGTTGTAGAATCAGAAATTAACGTAGCATATATAAATAGAATGTCTGTAAATCGTTTGTCATCAGATAACAGCTGCAATTCTCTGAGAAGACATCTCATCAGCTTTTAATATATATCCATATGAACGTCTTTCATTCGTTGAGAGCTGCAGCTAGTCCGGCCATTGAAGTTGAGTGTTTTGGCTGTTGATGTACTTTGCATTCTAATTTTTCTCAGAGATGCTTAGTGGAGTTGACATCGCTGATTTGTGAAGAGCAAGCCAGTTTTTAAGACCCATCTCATAAAATGACTGCATAGCAATATCCGCGGAATGATTAGAAGAATTATCCTTTTGCCATAGAAATAAACTTATCTCTAAAATGCTGCCAGAGGTTTGAAAATGCAGAATTGGCGAAAGATACATAATAGCATTCTTCTTTCTGGTATCACAAACTAAAGAACCCAGTCAAAGCCACAAGAAACTTTCCCAAAACATGGCTCACAAAATACACTCGCATATGAAGTTAGATGAAACTGTGAGGTTCTTCATTCCAAAGAACCTTTTGTCTGGTTTCACTATCCAATAAGGGTGAATTTTGCACCACTGCAACTGAATTTTGGAAGCGGTAGCATTAACGCTGTGCTTGTGAATAGCCGTATGACCTTGGAAACTTGTATCTCAAGCTACCAATGACCAACCATGATGTTAGCAAAGACGTCAATGGCACTCTGAAATTCAAGCGTGCACCGCCGCCTGGAGCTTAAGATTTTTTTGCACTATACTCTTCAGAGTTCGATGGCAGTTAAATTTAAGTTTATGCCCCTCAACACTTCGTTTGCCTTGTCTTTCAAACCAAAGACATTAATCATCCAGAGATATTACCTGCATTTTATACCTAAATTCCTTACAGCTGATGTAGGCACGTTTAATAAGGCCTATATTTCACAAACCAATCTGTTGTGACCATGGCATTCGATGATATGTCAAGTTCAAAATTACTCAGCTCTGCCAACTTACTCATTGTCTGAATAACGTATATGTATGGTGTTCTAATGCTACCACCAGTTTTTTTAACTTATTCAATGATGACCTTTATGACAATCATAAGTTTACTTTTCTTGAGTGGTACCTGGATAATTTTGGTCATGTAGAGTAGTACGGAGTAAAACAGTTGCCAAACGTTTCTACTGTAGTTGCCAACACACATTTGTACTACAGTTGTCAACACACGTTTACTAACAATTAATATTTCCCATTTCTTAATAATTTTCAGCATCATATGTATGAAATTGAAGGATGTAGTTCGTCAAAAGCAATTTTTTTGTTTAAATTTTAAGAGAAAGAAAGATGAATTTTGTATATTATGCAGTTTCAACTTGAATTTTTACTACACCTATATCCAGCAATAAATACAACGATGCGTATTTCTGCAAAGAGAAACTTATTGAATGGGTTCTGCGACATCTCATTACGAGGAATCATAATAATAAAGCAGAAGTTACGATAAAATATATCTGATAAAGTAGATGCTGAGTTATTGTAACCCGCAAATTCTAAATGAGCTATTTTGAAGGCAATAAATATCCTCTGAAGGGTTTTACACACGCAGAGAAGCCGTAATTTACAAATACACTGCTGCCTTCAAAAATGCAACTTCATAATGTGCTGGAGGCATTAAAGTCCTCTTTACTGGACAAAAATTATAAAGTTCAAAGGCGAATGCATTGAAAACAGGCCTGTTTGACTTGCAGGAAACGAAGTACTGAGTATTTTTTATAGCTCTCACTGCTGCCAGTAACTACGGTGACAAGTATTGGCACTGAAAGAAACAGCCTTTGGATTTAGTCATGCAGTTCCCACATACTGCCAAAATTTGTCTGGAGCAATTGCCTACAATGTATAACAGGCCATTCGTTTGCAAATTCATTGACCAAACGTATTCGATGAGTGTCATCTCTGGCCAAAGCAGCAATGGGACCTAGCGGACAATAAGGGATTTTTTAATGTTGCATGTCGTTTGTAGTAGCGGATTTTCATGTGGCATCCATGCTTCATGTGCCGCTGTTTCCGTGCGCCGCGCTTTCAGCTTGCATAATTGCAAACCTTTTATCGGCTATCTTGAACTGGTCTAGAGCGTCTGAAGTAATGAAATGCTGCTAAGTGGATCGGAAAGGACATGATGGCAGATGCAGGGGGTATGACTATTTGTCACGTGGGATCCATAAGATATCTCAATCGTCGAGGAGTTTCCAGTAGAACAATCTGAAAAGTCTTGAAATGTTGCAAATAAAATACAGTAAGAGCATAAAAAATGGTAATGTAAGTTGCGAATAAAGTACATGAAACTATTTACAAAAGTTTTACAGCTATATAAATATTAAAATGGTGTAGAAAATCATAATCAGTGCTCAACAGCGTCATATGACCAGATCACGTGGGAGGTCACAATCCTAAGTGCAGGCTCTGAGAATACTGCTTAAAAAGAATCTCAAGATCAGGAAAATATTAAGTAGGAAATTTTAAATGTCGTGTTGGTAATGAAGATTAAATAGGATAATTTTGATTATCGCTCAGTAAATCAGTGAAAGGTCGTAGGTAGCGATCTCCATCTAGAGTTTCATAGCAGAACACATTAACTCACAGTCTGGAGCCTCTTTGAAGAACGTTTCATTGCATTTATGCAAATATTTGATCAGTGGTTCGACTTTTAAGTCGTCGTAAAGGCATTTGGTTTTCACGAAGTTGTGGGCATTTGTGATAATTCCTAAGTATCTGTTTTTTACCATTTGGAGTATTCCCTGTGGCAAGTCTTGAAACTAAAAGAGAACTCCAGAAATGTAGCGGTGGCTCTTGAATGAGCTAAGAATTTGTATTAGATGGGTACAGGAGTCAAGATCAAGTCAAGATGATCACTGGTATAATATCGCAAAACGCGAAGTCACCACTTTCTCAAATCTAATGATACTCAAAATCATAATTCCCGGTAACGTATTGGTATGGCGATGGATAGCGAAAAATTCATTACGTGTGTCATTGCGATGCCACCAGATTAGGATATAATCATCATGGTGTTGTACACAGAATCACGATTCTTCTAAAAATGCAGTGCGCCATTTATTTGCTGCGTGATTCATCATTGCCAAATGTACAACATGCCTGTGTCTGGTTTGGTTGTGTCATGTCGCTGCAATTTCTCTCGTAGATCGGTCTATTCCTTCTGCATCCACCGATTCTCTATTTGCATCACCGTAAATTAGTGTCACCCAATATGAACACGGAGTTTTCGGAAAGGTAACTCTCAAACTCTCAAACTTTGTAAACTATAGTTCTTTCTCTGTCAAAGTTAGAAACTTGCTCAAATGACTGGTGTTTTTCCGATAAGGAGTATCGCAGCTTCTCATAAAAACGAATAGCAGGACGAACATATTAGGGCATAACATTTGCATATGCAATACTTAGCATCTGCGTATCCTATCGTGATCTCTGCAGGTTAGATAGATGTTTAACTAGATATTTTCTTCATGCTGTTGCATTTTAAATGGCTAACAGTATGTTTAGGTGTACTCTTCCTTAAAAAGAAATGGACAGGCGTATATCTTCCGTTCTACTAGGTCTATTGATGAAATTTAATTTGCGGTTTTCATGTCTCGAAAGCGCGACATAGGATATATATTAGAATTATATACTTTATAGCATTGTTCAAGCATAGGTATTCTGACACAAAGGTGGAGTTCTTTTGGAATGACATACCGTTATTTTCCATGTTTCGATTCTATGACTCAAATTATGCCAAACTGCCAAGTTTTATAAAAATTGCACGAACAGTGTTTAAAAAATTAGCTCTTCAGTTTTAATTGAATATGATATATATTTACTAATATGTCTTTTTTATTAAACTTACTTAATTCCTTCTTTCACAATTCAAAATTTAAATTCAATCGAAATAAAATTCGCAGATATTTTTTGATTTATTTTCAAAATTTGTGTTTTTTAATTCTTATAAATTTTTCGAAAAGGTTTTTGAATTAAAATTTATAAAATATTTACCATGACCTTAAAGTAGATATATTCCTTAAAGTAGATATATCTACCCTAAAGTAGATATACTTGCAAATTATTAAAAATTTAATTCAAAATTTCTCAAGATATATTTCAATTTATATTTTGCAGCCTTCTGAAATTTGTCGTATAAGGGATAATAACGCCAAATGTGGTTCACGCATTTTAATAAAATTAATTGAAAGAATGAACGATGCACCTTTTTTTCCGCTTATGCACAATGAAAGGGAAGCGAAAATAGGTTACCATAAGTTAAGAGTTTCGCTAAGTGAACTATTCTTGGCGTAAACTGAGGAAAGTGTGCCAAGTTAAATTTTAATATGAAAAAAAATAGGTTCGTCATCTCAGAAAAAGTCAGATTTTGGGTCAAAATACCTCTGTTATAAGAATGCTATGGATAAATATAATATACTCGTATATCCTAAGTCTCGCTTTCGAGACATGAAAAACACAGATTAATTTCACCAGTCGGTGCAGTAGAACGGGATATAGAACTAATTTTTTTTGTGTAGAATCTTATAGTATATAATGCATGCATAAAAATATATTAACTGATCATAGTGCATACTTGAAGTTTATTGGATTTCTCTTTGGTGGTGTTACATTCTGCATGGCCAGCAGTGTCAAACTGTAATGCTAGATGAATTACATTTTGAACAGTTACTGCAAGGCCGGCAAAAATTAAGGAATATTTTCATTACAATTTTAGTGATCAACAAAGAAAATTCGTAAAATAATACTGTTCGTCTGTAAGATGTTACATGCCAAAAATCATGTCGCCAGATATGAAGAAGCATTCAGAATCGAGAAGTATTTTAAATTTCTTCTGAATATTTGACTTTATTAATTTCAATTAACTTTTCACTTTGCCTCAAAACTGCAGTTTTCAGAAATATTTTACTAAAAATATTATTTTCTGCCAACTATTTAAATTCCTTATACATCGTAGGAAGCTTATGATATATTTTGTTATATTTTCTAGCTAAAATGTATTATCCTTTCTGTTTACTAAATGATTTATTTCCTATTTCTGCAGGGATGTATTTTGCTGTATATTCGTACATGCCATCCTGTGGCAATTTCATACATCAAACCAACCGGAGAATGAGCCATTCGAGTTTCGCGAGATCAGCAAAATTCGCCACAAGCGCATAATTATTTTTTTTACTTGTTAGAAATTGGGGTCGAGTTATTATAACTTTGATTACAGTTTGATTACAGTATCGAAGTGGCATTACTTCATTTCTAGTTTTAGTTGCGTTCGACAAATTTCTCGGATTTTGGGAGCAGTTCTTTTTCGCAGACGTTACTTTTACACCAAATCAGACGGCTGAAATCGAATAATGATTTAGTGGTTTTTTGCTGACTAGCATTACTTAGAGGGTTAGTTCCATTAAACTTCACTGAAAAAAAATTACTATGATTACTATTTCTAGTTGAATGTTAATTATTTCTGCAAGAGTATATTTTAATAATTCGTTGCTGCAGTTTTGCAATCAATTTAATTATCGATCCAGATACCTTAAGTAGTTGCATTTAGTATTAGTGTCTCTGATATGACTGCCGATTTTTCAGAACTTACCCATGCTTATGTAAAAATAAATGAATATCTTTAATAATGGCATTACAAAATATTTTAATTTAAAGATGATAATATACTTTTTTAAACGCTTCGAAAGGAGCTTTTCGTAGATTTAAATTCGCAGATTTTGTGGCCTCTCAAAATAATTGCTTGTGCTTCAACACCAAACTTAGAACTCGTTGCCCGTGCTCTACCCCTCAGGATTACTAATTGTAAATAAATACAGAAATTTCACAGAGGTAGCTCGCCGAATCTCCGCTGAAAACGTTGATCAGAACCCGAAGTACACTTTGCTTCCTCCTAATATGTAATACAATGTCTTGAAAATTATAGTCTGATCTGTGAAGTAAGTAATATAGAGCTCCAGTAAATTCACTCGGCATTAGAATGCTGTTATCCATTACTTAAAACTTTCTGAAATTAATATTGCTATGTTAAAAAACTGCATTAATATACAGATGATTAATCTTAATTATCTGTCAGTAGACTGAGTTGTAATGGCCTACTAAAATTATCATTCTGAATAGTACGTTTTGTCCTTTATCTGTCTACCTGAGTCAAGCTTAAAAACTAAGATTACTTATTCTGCTGAAGTAGGTTACTTTTTTCTATACACTGCTCGACATTAAAATGCAACACTAAGAAGGAGCGGTCAGAAAGTGATGAAATTTCGAAAAAAGACAGAGACAGCAAGCAGCAATAAGTGATCTTTATTTCAAAATAATAGTCAGAATACAGAGTGAGAATGGCGTCGGCTCAGTAGGATGTAAGACCACCGCGGACAGCGATGCATGAAGAAACACGTCTAGGCATAGAGTCAATAAGAGTGCGGATGGTGTCCTGAGGGATGGCTCTCCATTCCCTATCAACTATTTGCCTCAGTTAGTCTTCTGAACGAGGCAGGGGCAGAGTCCGCAAACGGCGTCCAATCACATCCCACACATGTTCGATTGGTGACAGGTCAGGAGAGTACGGTGGCCAGGGAAGCATCTGTATACCTTGCAGAGCATGCTGGCAGATGTGAGCACTGTGTGATTGGGCGTTATCCTGCTAAAATTGCATTAGGCACCCCCTGTAGGTAGGGGATTGCCATCGGTCGCAGTACATTATCCAAGTATCGTTGAGCCGTCATAGTGCCCTGAATACGAACTAGAGGTGACCTGGAATCGTAGGCAATAGCGCCCCAAACCATTATGCCACGTTGTCGCATGGTGGGGCGTTCCACAGTTACTGCCGGATTAGATCTGTCTCCACGTCGACGCCAAGCACATATGCGGAGACTGTCATTGGATAAACAGAAGCGTGACTCACCTGAGAACACGACGTTTAGCCATTCTGTCATCCATATCGCTCCAGTCCGGCACCATTCTGAACATTGGCGACTATGCTGCGGGGTCATTGGCAGTCTTTTTAACGGACGCCGTGAGTGCAGGCCACGTTCAACCAATCGACGGGATATGGTTCTGGTCGACACGGGAATATCTAGGATATCTTGCACATGCTGCAGAATCGCGGTACAAGTGACCTGCGGGACCGCCACAGTTTGTCGGCGGATGCGTGGAGTAGAGTTCATCAGCGAAGGAATGCAGCAGCATAATGTTACTGGAGGATTATTTCTGGATATAGCAAAGGCTTTCGATCGTGTATGGCTAGATGAACTCATATACAAACTACACAACCTGGGCTTCCCAGGTTATATCGCAAATATAATTAAATTCTACCTAACAGGTAGACACTTTGTCGTTCATGTTTCGAATACACTCTTCGCATGTAGACCCATCGTCGCAGGCGCCCCCAGGGGTCTGATTGGACCCACTCTTTTAAACATATATGTGAACGACATTCCCACTACACGCAACACAACACTTGCAATGTATGCTGGTGACACTGCAATAATCACACAAAGCGCATTTCTTCGCCCTGCTATACAGCGGCTAAAAGTATACGTTAACATGTCCGAGTCTTGGCTGCAAAAATTAAAAATCAAAGTAAATGTTGACAAAACACAGGCAAGCGTATTCACTAAAAAGATTAAGTTCCCTAGCAAACTACAACTTTACGGAGAAGAAATTCCATGGGCCAAGCAAGTCCTTTATCTTGGGGTGATCCTCACTAAAAACCTTACATGGGCCCCACACGTTACATCTATGATCAGAAAGTTTCGAAATAGTAAAGTTACACTTCCCCCCTTAATTTCCCGAAACAGTTTACTTTCAACAGACAATAAGCTGCTCATTTACACAACCGTTATGCTTCCCATATTGTGTTATGTTTACCCATTCTGGGCATACTCTTATAAATCTTCAAGAAAAAAGTTACAATCTGCACAAAATAGTGTGTTAACGCAAATCACCAACTCGTCGTGGTATGTTCGGAATCACAAAATACATGAAGAATTACGAATTGAAAAGCTTAATTTCTTCTATTGCCGGCTAGCCCGGAAATTTTATGATAATCTACCTAATATTAGCAACCCAGTTATATGGGTCTATGATTATGATATACATGATGTAGCCAATAGCAAACGACCTATGGCCATACTCAGTAATTATCTTGAGTAACTGTGATATGTGTTCCTCTGCTTTAATATATTTTAGTAGTAAGTGTTTTTGCAGGTTCTCGTTTTGCGTGTGACTTGCGGGACCGCCACAGTTTGTCGGCGGATGCGTGGATCCACGCGTGCTGACGTCACTTCGGCTGCACCTGCACCCCTCCTTCTTCCCACATTCCCTTGTTCCAGCCGTGTTTGCCATAGCCGATGCACCGTGCTCGCATCCATGTGGGTATCAGCTGCACCAACCTGCCCTTTTCAATCCGATCACCATACTCCTTGTAAAATCGTCTATCTGCTGGAAGTGCCTTCGTTGACGGCGGCCTGGCGTTCTCTCAATATTACACGTATTCTCCGGGACAAAAACTAACTTTCTTCGATAATTCATCTGGCAGAAATAACGACCCGAATATTGCTCATTCTGCACGTTCCTTCCCTTATATCTTACTTCACGTGCGTCGGAGACTCAGTGACGCTCACTGAGATAACTCAGTGACGTGCGTCTACTCTAAAATTTGCGCAAATTTCTGACCACTCCTTCTTGGTGTTGCATTTTTAATGTCGAGCAGTGTACAATATTACTGATTACTGATAGAAGTAAAAACATTAAAATTAATCATTATGCAGTATTTAGTTTGATATAGTGATTAATAATTTTACAATCTCATTGCAATACGCGTATGCATAAGCTCAATTTATGGAGTACTATACACTGAATGTAAGGTATATAAAACATTCAGCCCTGGGAATAAAAACACACACCAGTACTGATTTCGAGGTGTTCGGATACAGCTGCATCTCCTTCAAAAGAAAATAAATCTTGCAAAGGCGTGAGGAACAGAAACTATAACACATGGAAAGAAATGGGTAGATCAAAATGAAAACGATCTTAGCGCCACCTGTCATGGAAAGTAGTAATGAAATGCAAAAAGGCCGCACTGTTATAATTTTGAAAGGATTAGGAAAAAATGAATTGGATTTAATGTCGTTAATTAAATAAAGGCAGGTTTTTGAAAATGTGAAAAATCTTCAAGGATATCCAATTCCCAACAGAAGAAACTTTGTGGATAATTTTCGCTAAACCGAAACCAAAATATGATTAAGGGTCCAGCTATGATTAGCAATCTAATATTTGTTCATTTCTTCTTTCTGAACATAAGGCTCGTATTTGTCAACTCGAAATTTTAATGCTTTTTATTACCACGAATATATGGCAAGTCATAATAGTAAAAAGAAGCCATTTATTTACCAGAATGGTATGAATTAGCATGGAGAGGCAAACATAGAGAAAATAGTTTTCAGTAAAGAGTAATGCTAAAATCAAATTCATTGAAGGTAATAAGAATATCAAGGCAAAGAAAGGAATTATTAGATTCAATTTCAAAAATATTAAAGAATTATCATCCACCACCTTTCAGTTCCGTCGCCACTGTAAAGTTATTAGGTTATATTGAAGCAGGAGTACATGAAACATGAGGAATGCTCTCGCAGAAGCTCGAACCCGAACCTCTCGAATACGCGCCCATTCTTCTACCGTTACACCACGAAGGCATGCAAAAAAAGAGGGAGAAAATAACTTATAATAGATTTATCTGCATACTGGCAAGAAACTGGACTTTAAAAAGTAAATAAAATTAAAAATTATTTTTTGACTCATTTTATTCCTCATAAAATTATATTTACTACATGTTACACAATCCTAAATTACACTTAAATTTAAACTTTGAATTTAATTATACTAATATTGCTCAAATGATACGACTGATAAATAGGCATGTTTAGCTTTAGCTGTTAGTCATTATTATTGGGAATTAATAATACTGAAACTTTTTCCAAAACGCTAGTTTAAGAAATATTTTCTCATTCTAACATAGGTAGGTTAAGAAGAAATGAAAATGCATTTCAAAAGTATTCCGGCTAAGAAAACAGAATTAAATGCTAGCTTATACTGCCATAAGCTCAGTAACGAAAAGGGATTCTTCGAAATAATAAAATATTAATAAAATGTGATGGCAGAAAACAAATTTTATTAACTTCAGAATTGAAAATGCCATGTTTTTAATTTCCTCATTGTGTTTGCAATCAGTCAGGTCCACTAGTTAAAAATTCCATTTATTTTTTTCGCTTGTCCCCTTCGTGCTGCCACTGTAAGAAATAAAACGGCATAACAAAATTAATCAAAATGTATAATTCCAATTAAAAGATCATTTTAAATAACTTCAAAGCAAGTTAAAAAATGTATTTATTTGCATGTGTTTGAAAGGAATGAAACCGTGTATTGAAGAAAAAAGAAGTGAAAAAAAGGAAAGAGGATAAGCTTCCTTAAATTTGTGCATTAATTAAAACTACAGGAATGCGTAAATAGTCGTTTTTTTTAAAGAAGAACTATAAAAAACATTGCCTTTTCTTAATGTTCTGGCTTAGTAATTAAATGAGAAAAAAATACTAATTTTTTTCTTTGAAATGCGTCATGTTAATTTATGACTGTAGACGGCTCTAGCTTACTTATTCCACGTGGAATTCTTTGCGAATAGCAAAATTTTAAATTCCTTGACAATTTTACTTAATATTTTTTCTCGTGAAGTTTATATGAGTACGGTTTTTTGTTTGCTTACATTTCATTTCTTTCTGACACTGTTTTTTATTGAATGTGGATGCATTTCCGCACATATTAGCAAACCTGCAATTATGAAATCATTACGTCATAAAGAGTGAAATGATAACCAAATGCAACAGCTGCACTGAAGAACTGCAACTAGTTTCGGAAAATCTAGCTTTCTCTATATACAGTCGAACTCTCTTATAACAAACGTGAAGGGACTGCGATATTTGCTCGTTATAACGACTGCTCGTAAAAGTGGGTTCGTGAAAAAAAAATCATAAAAATTCATACATACTTACTATGTTATATACACTTTATTTACTTTTTATTTTTGTACGGTACAAAAGAAGTTAACTAATTTGCTTTGAACTGATTATTATTTCTTTCCTGTGTTATAGTGTTCTTTGAAGAAGACTCAGAAACAATGTCATTTGCAGCCATGGCTTCGAAAAATATTTAAAGTTTTTCTGCGCACTCGGAAGCCATTGAGTATGTTGGGCGAGGTTCAGCTTGAAATTCTTCACATTCGTCTTTACCATTGTTTCATCTACTTTAGTTTGAATTTCAACTACAATATCGTCGGGAGTAGACATCTCGGAAGTGATAACATTGGCATCACAGATGCATAATTTTCAAATTCTTATCTACTCATTTCCAAATTTTCCAAGATGTCTACTTTTTCTTCTTCCTCCATAGTGGTTTGCTCCTTTGAGAAATGTCCAACGCAGCCTTACGGAAGCAACTGCTAATGCATGTTGACGTAACGTTTTCCGATGCATCATTCATGAAACATATCGCTTCGAGTGCGTTTAATGAACGTACGAATTAGGAGTTGTTCCTATTTTTTCTCTTCTGTCGAGAAGCATCAAAATCAGCAAGTGCTTACGAAAGTTTGATTTGAAACTTCTGATGATCCATTGGTTCACAGGCTGGATAGCGCTTGTAGAATTCGGTGGTAAAAATTCAATCCTGATCATTTCCCAAGATAAAAAAGGCTGCCATCAAGTGATCGCAGGATTATGACTCATTACTAACTTTCGATTAACTTCGGAAGGTTGAAAGCTTTTTTCCAAGAAAGGATTAGTTGAGCTGGAGAGCTGGATGTCATTAGAAATTTTATGAATCACAAAAACATTGCACGCTATAACCGAGTGCTACTTAAAAGCGAGTTATGCTCCAATTGACTTAACATCATATCAACCAAGTATTTTTGATTTCCCGTTTAAATCTGAGTTCTCGTTAAATAAGGGATCGTATATAAGTGAGTTGTACTGTATTTAAATAAATATTTAGAAGTCATATTTGGACAATCAAAGTTGAATTCTAGCTTTAACACAGCTATTAATCATATGTATATAGAGAGAGCAGTGCTATTATTTTTATGCAGATTGCAATTACTGCTTACACTATTAACTGATGCTGCTTTCTATCGGAAAATTAAATTAAACGACTGAATATAAAGTAAAAATTCCATCATTATTCATAAAGATTGCATCAGTATTCTTATTCCGCAAAAGGAGAAAATAATTAAAAAATATGACATAATCATAATAAATAATCATAGAAATACATATTTTTACTTATATATTCTTTTGCTATCCCATCGCAAAATTATATTTAATCTTTAAGAGTAGCTAGACACTTGTTAATATTTCGTAGGAAAATTTTTCATTATGTTTATACACACAGTTTATCTTATATTTTATGATACCATTAATTCCTTTACTGATCTTTTCCTAAGTTCTTTGCGAAAGATTGACCAGGGTTCGTTGCATAAGTACAGAGAAAAAAATAGTACGCAAGTTATATGTGCGATGCAAAGCAAGCAAGCAAGAATTATGTAAGAGCAAGGATTATGTACCATATCGTCGAATTTTTTAGTAAAAATATAAGAAAAAATAATGAAACAATTAATATTTGAGCTAACATCAGTACTGCCAAAATACACTGGTGTGCAAAACTTAAGCAACAGCAGGGTTTTTTGCCACAACTCCATGAGAAATCAACTGAGAGACATGAAACGCAGAAATGAAGGAGAGTATTATGTACGTAAAGGATGACGAAAGCATCGGAACTGAAAAAGGAATACAATGCATACGGTATGGAATCAAACAAAAAAAAAGCTTTATTGAACGCATAGTATTGTGACTCATGATTGTCTATCCAAGAGGAAGAACAACAAGCAGATGTTCCTAATAGGGTATATGCCCTCCCCTCACTGCAATGGTTGCTTTGTACCGTCTCCGCACACTCAGAACCAGCTGGTGCAACATTTCTTGAGGTAGGAGTGCCCATTTCTCAATCAGCATCTGTTTGAGTTGTTGGGTGTTCTCCAGAGGATGTAAGCGTGCTGCAATGCGTCTCCCCAAAGCATCCCACACATGTTCGATGGAATTTAAATCTGGGGAGTACGCTGGCCAATCCATTCGAGTGATATCTTCACTTTCCAGTAGCTCCTCAACAGCAAGAGTCCGATGTGGCCGTGCATTGTCATCCATAAAAATTAAGTCTGGGCTAATGGTACCTCGGAACAGACCCACATAGGGAAGGAGTACCTGCTCACAACAGCGTTCCCCGGTTACAGACCCTCTGTCGAAAACGTGGAGCTCAGTTCGCCCGTTCAGCATAATGCCTCCCCAGATAAGAACTCCAGGACCACCGTTACGATGTCTTTCCTTGATGTACTGGAATAAAACCGGTTCCGACCTCTCTCCAAATCAAAACGCGTTGAGAATCGCTCCTGGTACTGAACCGACTGTCATCCGTAAAGAGGACACGACTTCATTGATCAGTTGTCCAGTTTTTGTGCTCTCTGCACCACTGTAAATTGTGGCGTCGGTGCCCAGCTTTCAACGGGAGGCAGCGTTCAGGACGGCGGGCCAATAGGCCCCCTTTGTGAAGGCTTCTGGCCACAGTAAACCGTGACATTTGTCGTCCCGTTGCTGTACAGAGTTGCTGAGCAATGGCGATTGCTGACTGCTGTCGGCCTCGTTTCGCCTGCAGGACGGTAGATCGGTCATTCCCTGCAGATGTCGTCCTCGGGCGGCCACCACCAACCTTTCTAACAGCTGTACCTGTGGTTTGGAACGCTTTCCAAGCGCGCGAAACGACACTTTTGTTGATTCCGAACTCTGCAGCTACACTGGTGACAGTACGCCCCTCCTCCAGCTTTCCGATCATTCTTCCACGTGTGAAGTCGTCCAGGTGATTTCTTCTAGCCATATTTCACGAACTGACTCACTGGCACTTGCAGCGAATATGTTGAATTGCGTCTTTGTCTTTCCTTTTATTCTACTGTTGAGCTGCGCTCGGCGACATCACGCGTTTTGTGTACGCTCACGTCGCCTCTGACGTTTCGTTCCTGATATTTGCATACGCATGACGTTTCTACTGACTTACGTGTTCATTGTACTGATCTCCAGACCTCCTTTTCTGCAATTTCATGGCTATCTGCTAAATTTTCACATTGCTGCTTAAGTTTCGCGCACCAGTGTATATTGAACTATATAACGACGTATCAAATGTAATATAAATAGAGTTAAAAGACTAGACTTGCACATAGATTATGCAAAAGCATACAAAGGCGATCTGCTTGAACGGATGGGTGCTTCTTGGAGAAAATTTTAAAAGAAACTAGAAGAAAGATATTCATGTTACACGTGGAGAAAAACGCAAAAACTGTCATGCAGCCCCTCGCTGCCTGGAATCTGAAACCTCTAAGTTTGTAGGAAAGGAATAAGCTGATCTATATTTTGTTCTCCGTGTTTAATTGCCAAGCTTTAAAATGTTTCTATGCACTAAAATAAGGTAAAATAAATAAATAAAAAAATCTGAAAGTTTTCAGATTTTAAATTACGTTCAAAGGGGCGTTTTTTAAACATTTTGTGTGCTACCTTTATTTATTAAATATCATGTTCTTCGCACTTGAACCATAAAATTCAGTTCAAAAGCAATATCAAAAAATAATTTAAAAATGAGCATACCTTTAGAATTTCCGATACACAGACCAACAACGTTGCGATTGATCGCTTTGAAATCCTTGAGTTTGTTAATCAAAAATTCGTTAAAGTTCTACAAAATATGAAATCGATAATAAAACAAATTTATAATTTCAAATTTGGGCTTCTAGATGCCCATATTCGAGTTGTAACGTTCATTATTCAAATTTTGATGGCTCTAGGTACCGTTGTTTTATCACAATGAGAGAAACATACATGCATTTATGCAGATTCTTCATTATTTAAGGGGATGGTGGACTTATGCTCCTCGCGCTCTGATTTTCAATATTTTGAAGTTAGTTATAAAGGTTTGACAAAAGTTTCTGTGTATTCGTTATTGAATATGATGGATTATAAAATTTAAAAAAGGATTTTTGTGAATTTATATCCAGTTTTCGGAAAAATGTCATCTTTTGTTAAACGTTTTCGCAAGTTTAAACTTTTTAATAACCTGACATCCAAACATGCATATTTTTAAACAAAAAATGTGACGAATGGAGCATTTTTAAAATATACGAACTGTGAAAAAATTTGTTTTGAGAAAACCGGATTTAAAGATTTTCTTCAAATCTACCTTTAATATATGATCATGAGAAACAGCAAATTAACTTTAAATATGAATTTGTAAACACTAGATAACATTTTCATATCATTTAACTGTTTTTAATGTCATAATATTACATATGACAAAAATAGACATATCACAAATTGTTATGTGATTCGAAGTTATAGGTAGAAACAATTTATGCATTATATCCAATGAAGCTTTTAAAATTCACCCACCACATATGTTTTACCTACATTTGTTACATTTACATTAACTTTCAATGCTTTATAATATTTTTTACTGTTTCTATTTTTTCCAAGCAGCTAAACTTCTCTTTTTGCTTTGGTTCAAGCAACGTTGATCACACTTTTCTGCAATGAGTAGGGAAAACGAGTTTGTTTCCTTCTGTTCTACGCCTATAGCATTTACATAATCAAAGTTAAATTCATAGTTGCCAATACTGACATTTCTGGCCATTTTTTTTAGAAATAAACACTTCTTTTGGGCAAAGATATAAATTATAACATCAGTAAACAACTGTTGAAATACATTTTTTTACATTTTACCAAAAATTTAAAGGGCAAAGTTTACATTGTTTATACATTTTAAATGCTTGAAACTTCTTTAAAAATTACAATATTTGAACTCGGTTTTTTCCGTACGGTGTAGTTACGTATACGGAATATTACGAGAGTAAAAAACAAATTCAATATTTTGGTTGATTTTTAGCTATTTTAAAGTCCACCGTCCCCTTAATTTCTTTAAATATAATACAGGGCGATAATATTTGGTGGCAACTATTTGAAAAGTGAAATAGCGCTTTTAGTGAATCGACGCAAAATGGCAAAAGGAAATTAATAATTCTTCTGGGCAAATTGCCCCTTTGGACTAATTAGCAAGCAGTTAGCAAGACGCTGCGATACCTAAATGAATGCTCAGGTGATTGCCGGTTTTGCTGCGAGAGATGTACCGAGGACTTCTCATGCGATATGTCTTCCGTTTTCACAAGCAGTTACTCCGGGTGAAGGACATTTGTAGTGTTTAACAATAAAGTCAGATTACATGCAATTATCAAGCTATGTCCAAGCATATATACACGAGCCATAGTGGCGTAGATCGAACCAGTACTAAAATCAAACGGCTAATTTGATAATATCCTTGTTAATCGAAGCAGGCATATTAAAAATGTCGCAGGAAGTGTTGTCACTAGCAGAAGAAATGTTTTTCTGGAGTAGTTCCCAGGTAATCATTGCAAAAGTAAGCTAATATTAGTTTTCCATGATAAAAGCGGATCTTCTGTTCGGATTGGCCAGCATTTAGATTACATATACTTGGCTGCACCAATCTAACTATCCTAAATTCTCAATTGTAATTCGGTAAGGACACAAGACTTACCGTTCTATCCTAACTCTTCATAACTAACACTAGGGTATAGGGTATAGGGTAGATAGTATAGGGTTTTAAACAAACTTTTTATTAGAATTTAAAATATGACATTCACAAAACAATGTACGTTCTAGCTCAGGATCTCGACGCAAGCAAAAAAACAATTCTAAGTCTTCACACAAAGGCTAAAGATTTTAATAATTTACATCTTGGTAGCATCCGATGGAAGTAAAACTGATAAATAATTAGATAACTAATTAATAAACATCTAACTAATAAACATTTATGTTTATTAATTAGTTATCTAATTAATTTAACGTTTAACAAAAGGCGACATTTTTCAGAAAACTGGGTTTAAATTCACAAAAATCCTTTTTTAAAATTCACGATCCATCATATTCAATAATGAATACACAGAAACTTTTGTCAAGTCTTTATAACTAACTTAAAGAGAAAATATTGAAAATTAGAGCGCAAGGAGCATTTTAAATCTTTAATTAAAATAATTAATTATTTGTTTCAAAAATTTTTAATTCAAAATAAATTGAAATTTTGAATATATATTTTGAGTATACTATATTATAGTCCATTGATAACTATATCTCATGTGTATGCATGTCCTGAACAACTAGCTATTTATTACCCTACTCTGATTATGGCACACGCCATTTCTGTCGAGGTTATGCTGGCTGCTCATCGTCGTTGGAGGGTCTTCTGAAATGCTGTATCATTCTATGAGTAATTTGATAATTGTTTAAAACCCACATCTTATGACCCTGGTGAGTGAACAACAATGAGGTCAGTGTAGTTAGTGCATGTTTTGCAAATGATTTGTCAAGGCATTATGTCATTGTTCTAGATGTCCAATGAGTACTGAGTCGTGTCTTTCATGAACCAAAGGTAATAACCTCGTTCGATCATCACAAAAAGATTAAAATAAGCAACTAGACAAAACAGTCAAACCAAGCAATTGGACTAAACCGTTCATTTTTACAAAGCAGCCTCTTTCAGGCCAAGTTACAACAGTTTTTCTCAACTTTTCTTACTTGCCTATATGCTCTCAAATGAGATGTCAATGGGCGTACCCCTAGAACCTGTATGCTTCTAAGCAATTCCCGAACCATTGTTAAAAATGTCATTTCTTTTAAGCTTTGATGTTGATGTACCTTCTTAAATGTGTAATCTCCATGAACTGTGACTGGACGTTGTTCGCTTTCTGCCTTTGATTTATACCTTCTGCATTTTCGGCCTGACATATTTTCCTGAGCAGTTTCTGAAGAATGGAAGGACTGCAATAGAGAACGCTAATATATTGTCAAATATTGCAGTACGAAATTCCTCCTTTCAGTTGTTATTTTGTTTAACGTTTTAGATATATTTTTCATTTTATTTTAATGAAGCTTCGAATTAAGGTTTATTTTTAATTAGTTAATTTCTGGCTGCTTTTACATTAAGTATTACCGATGTCATCAAAAGTTTTGAGCACCATAGTAGCATTCACACGGACAATTCATCATAGTATTATAATGTAAGTCATAGATATTAACAGAATTATAATTTAAGTCACATATATTTACAGAATTATAATTTAAGTCAAAGATATTAACAGAAAGATAAAGTTACGCTTACTTCCTGCGGCCTAAAATTTTCAGTGACTTCTATATTTCCTAAACATGTGCGCTGTTGCTCTAACAAACATTAGAAAATTCAGAATTTTAACTCAAAGATAAGTTTTTAAACGTTTTCAATTTTCATTGTCTAAAACAAAGCTTTTCCTAAATTTAACATAGTTGGCAAACGATTTGCTATGAAAACATCTAAAATAGTATTATGCATTTCTCTGTGATGATCGTCTTAATATTCCTTTCTTCAGCATTGCTAATCTTCGCATAAAATTGAAAAGTTAGAGCTTTAAAATCAAGTGTCATATACCAACTTGTGTGGCGTAAAGAAATTTTGCTGCTTAGCAACAAAGTTCTGCTTGTGCCATTTGTGATGTTTATGCTACAGCGTGAACTCTTCATTATATGCTATTTTTTAAATTAATATTTGTTACTGTTAATAGCGCATTATTTGAGTAAATTACTTTGCATTGGGTTTGGTTTCGCTTTTAAATAAGTTTTCATTCAGTATTAACTTATGAAATACAATCTGATCCTATTTAAAGAAACGAAAAGATGTAACAGTATACAAATCTACACTAGAAGTAGTAATGTCCCCCTATAACTATAGATAATGAATACGAGCCTTGATTGATGTTCATTTTCTTATATTTTAGTTTACACTGATTAACAGAAATTCACCATCTGATACTTTTTTAGTCCAAAGAGATTTAGTCCCGAAGGACTATTACTTTCGTTTTGCGATTTTGCGTGGATTCACTCTGAATGCCCGATTCACTTTTCAAATTGTTGCCACTAAATGTTATCGCTCTGCATTAAAGTTTAAAAAATGAAAAATCTGCATAAATGTATGCATGTTATTATTATTATTATTATTATTTTAACGTAGCTTTCTCTTCAAAAATCGTCTGCGTGCGTCGCACGGGAAAATAAAAAGGAATTTTAATTACAGTTCTAAATAAATAGCCAAATAAATGTGAAATTCGTAACAATATTCTCTAAAACTTTAACGAAATTTTCATTAACAAACTCAAAGATTTCAAAGCCAGCAATACCAACGTTGTACAGAAAAACATTTTTATCTCCAGCGCGTGAGAGCGTGTACCGAAATTTCTAAAGATATGCTCAATTTAAAGTTATTTTGCGATATTGCTGTTGAACTGAATTTTATGGTTTAAGTGCGAAGAACATGGTATTTAACAAATAAAGGTAACACACAGAATGTTAAATAAACGTCCCTTTGGACGTAATTTAAAATCTGAAACATTTCAGATTTTTTTAAATTTTTTTTAAGTATTATTGTTAGTCAAAATGGGCTGTTAGTCTCTAAATGCGATTTTCATTGTTTCACTTTAATGAGTGTTTCATTTTTCATTTGAACGTTTTTCTTTTCTGTAAAATGTAAGATGTTTATTTTTAAAATTTAATCTATGTGAAGAACAAACTAAGCCATTTAAAAGAATAGATGCAGTTCTTAAGAATGTTATTAGTCCAAAGGGATTTAGTCCCGAAGGACTATTACTTTCGTTTTGCGATTTTGCGTCGATTCACTCTGAATGCCCGTTTCACTTTTCAAGTTGTTGCCACTAAATGTTATCGCTCTGCATTAAATTTTAAAAAATGAAAAATCTGCATAAATGTATGCATGTTTCTCGCATTGTGATAAAACCTAGAGCCATCGAATTTTGAATGACGTAATCCTACTGCGAATATGGGCATCTGGAAGCCCTAATTTTGAATTTGAAATTTGCTTTATTATCGATTTTATGTTTTGTAACATTTCAACGAATTTCTGATTAACAAACTAAATGATTTCAAAGCGAGCAATGGCAACACTGTACGGAAAAAAAAAAACATTTTTATCTCCAGCGCACGAGACTTACGGAAATTCTAAAGATATGTTCATTTTAAAATGATTTTGCGATATTGATTTTGAACTGAATTTTATGGTTTGAGTACGTAGTACATGATATTTAATAAAAAAAAAGGTAGCACACGAAACGTTAAAAAAACGCGCCTTTGGACGTAATTTAAAATCTGAAATCTTTCAGATTTTTTTTTATTATTAATTGTTTTAACTTTTGAATCTTAATGAAAAGTAAATTTAATTCATTTAATTGAAAACATTAAATATTTTTACAGACTTACATTATGTATTGTTTCACTTTTCAAATATACAGAAGATATATTGTAGAGACTTTATTTTATTCTAACCAATTATTTTTAGTTTGACCTTCCTTTCCCTTCTGATTTCAGTTTCCTGTCAGAATGTAAATTTTAAATGACGCAGTATGCAAAATCTAAGTGTGTTCAGAAGCAGTATTTAAGCTACAGTTTCAAGAGTTCGTGAGGAGTAGTATCGGAGTTAGTTCGGAGTTCATGTTGTGTGATTGAGATAGCTCTCTATTAGCCACCCTCTTTAGATTATATTGATATTCTAGGTTCGGCTTTGCTGTGTGCAGCCTATTTAGAGGTTTAGATAAATAAAGAGCCAGTCATTTAGCTATCCTAATTTACTGCTATTTCACATTTTTTATTTTCTGTTTAATTTTATTTAGCCACAAGTGGTGGTGAGCTGTGAGCACCCATCTTGTTAAATTTAGTTAAAAAAATGCTATTTAAATCCTTCTTCTGCGGTATTTGTTCTTCAAAGACGTGGCAAGAATTCGCTACGCAGACTTCTACATAGGGTCTACTGTGAATACTCTCAAGAAGACAGAATCTACAATATATAATTCCCCCATTAGTCTAAATGTATTTTCATCTGGGATTTTAGAAAATGCTTCGCCGTTACACTTGGGCCATCTCTATTGATAATCTTTGCTCATAAACCATATTAAACTCTAAAAGATCCCTTTTGGGCGGACTTTAAAATGTGAAACATTTCAAAATTTTTTTCAAAATTTTTATTCGATTTTTATATTATAAATTCATTATTAAAAATTAACTGTTCTAATTCTTTTTTAAACCGAAATGACAGCATTTTCTTAATTTTTTTTGCTCCGCATTTCTTTGATTCTGTTAACTGTTCAATATCTGATTTTTAAGATAACAAATATTTAGGATATTTTAAGCGCATCTGGGTGCAAAAAAATTATATAATTGGTTTAGTACTATAGTAAGGAATTTTTGTTTTACTTTATTTCAGTTATTTTTAACTACATATCAAGTTTTCTAATAACTACTGGAAATGATCTTTTGAAATTTTCAAACTTGCTAATTAAAGTTCTTTTACTCTACATAAATAAATTATATATATTATTATAATAGCTAAACATTAATTATCACTAAGATTGATATCTTTTATACAGAGCACAGAAAAAAAATAAATTAAAGAAAACATATGGAAGAAAAAAATCGGTCGAAGAATGTAATACGAAGTTGTTGCAAATGATTTTTTAGAGAATGCATAAACTCCGATTAATTAAATTTTAATTACTTGTAAAATTAATAAAACTAATTTTATCCTCATATAATTAACATTACAGTTGAGATATTTAATCCTAACTCTTAGTTACTTCTTAAAATTTAAAAACTTAATTTCAGTTCAATATTTTATTTCTAGAGCATTTATTACTAAAATTAATCAACAGGAGTACCTCCAGGCTATAAAAAGCATATGAAGTACAATCGTTTTAAAAAATACTTTGAGTTTAATTCTTAATCACTTATAAAGGGATTCGTAATTTTTTTAATTATCATTATTTCTTACTTTTAGTCTTTTTTTTCATTCTTGGGATTTCTGGATTTATAAACGAATGCAGTTTTTGAATCTCTCAAAACAAGGAGGTTTTCTTTTGACAAAGCGAGATTTTATTTCTTAATTTTAGACAAAAAATATTTTTTTTAAATTTCAGACTAAAAGCTGTATAATTTTTTCATTGCTGCGCAATTAACTAAAGTTCTTTTCCTCTTTATAATACTATAAGGTACTTATTCCTTCCTTCCAGCATGCCTTTGTGGTGTAATGGTAACACATTTGGCGCGTATTCGAGAGGTCCAGGTATGAGTCTCAGCGAGGTCACTGCTTATCATTTTTTATGCCTCCTGCTTCAAAAATAATGTAATGATTCTACAATGCATTAATGAAATGCGGATGGCTTATCCCTTTTATAACGATTCATATAAACATAAAGAAAAATTCGCAGGGTTTTGTTTAACAGTTTTGTCAGCATATGACATAAAACGCGTGTTCAAGCATTACAGATTTCAAGCATTACCTTATTTGCTTCCTCTAAAACTTAAGCAGAAACCAGTTCTAGATGAGTTCTTTTCTTATGAAGACTTTGTTAAGGAATTTAAAAATTTGATATTTTTTAGTTCAGATTAAACTAATATTATATGACATATAATAAAAAAATTCTAGCTTTATTTTGTGATAGTTCGTAAAATCTTTTTTATTTCATTGCCCCCTTTTCTGTCCTTGGTTATATCCCCTTTTTATTCTTCAGTACAATGCTTAAGCTTTCTGAAGTGCGTTATTTCCGAATTAATCTTATACACGTTATACGAGTCTTACATAACGTGAGTGGCGCACGTACTTTTATAACGGCAAGAATGAAACAAAATTTTTTTAGATGGTCCTCAAATCAAAAGTTTTAAAAAGCAATTGTAATAAGACGATACTACTTATCCTTTTATTAAGAAATAAAGTGTCCCACAATATACTTCTTAGTTAATAAAAAATAAAGTGTCACATTAGCATATAATCGCCATGATTTTCCCATCTGCTGCTGTCCAATTAATATGTAGTATCGCTTTTTTATCGATAATTTCTATGTTACAAATGTGAAAAATATTGTTAGGAAATGCCCAGCCGCGGTAAAATAGCTTCTCCGCAAAGCAAGTTTAGAGTTGCCATAAAATGGCAAGGAGAGACAGGGGTGCCAGATTAGAGCTAAATCGCCCATTTGGCGATATGCTATGGACGGAGAGAGAACATTCTGGAACGAATTCTTACCGGTTTGGCCCAGAATATTCTCAAAAACAGCCCAAAAGTTATGCCTTCAACTGTATCGCGAGTTGGTGCATCGAGAGGGTGCATTGTTGAAGCTATCGAGTGCATCGCGAGTGTAGTGTGGAGCGTCTCGAGAGTACGTTGAGTTTCGAGAACGACCGAACCAAGTCGTGAGCTGAACTCTAGCGCTTTGTCGTGGGCTAAACTCTAGCGTTTGTCTTCACCGTTAGAGCCTGATAGCCTGAAGGCTGTGTTTCTGATTGTTTCAGCGTGTTTGTCGTAGTTTTTCGTCGACTGTAAACGTGTTTTTGGAGCTGTCTTGAGTAATACTAGCTAATAAATTGTGTTTTGATACTTCATCAAGTGTTGTCGTCAATCACTCCAAATCCACGAACCCGTAGAACCGCAACAGTATACTTGCAATTTTTGAACAGCGGATGCAACCATGCAGTACTCAGATTGCTACTTTATGTTTGTTATGCTACGAAATATGTTTAAATAAAAATAATCTATTAAACTGAACAAAAATTTATTGAAATAAAATTTTTTTTCTGATAGAAGAAATGGAGGTCTTATACAAAGATTTAAAAATTTTCTAACTATTATTTCATCATGAATTTTTTTATACATTATCTCTACGGCCAATGCGTATTACATGAAGCAGGGTAAGCCATCATAAGTGTCGCAACAGATCACCCACTGTTAAAAAATTTCAAGTATACAGAGTAAGGTACGGCAAAGTATAAGAAAAATTCTTTCAAACAAATGAAAGCAAAGCTGACAAACTATAACTGACATCATTTATGACTTTGACATTTCAACCTGCTTTTCATAAAACATCATTTCTTTATACAAATAATTTTCTATGCACTTAACGTTTGCTTTGTAACACAGAATACCTGCTGTCAGGAATTCAAAAGAACTAGTAAGCCCCCGACTATCTAACGAATCGAATAAGAGGATATGTGTAACTCAACCAAGTCGCTGATATCACTGCGAAATTAAAGTTGAAGTAAAAATATATAAGAAATAAAGTAAACAAGAACTAAAATAGCCAGCTCATGCTTTAAAACACTTCATTCCATAATATCTTTAAATTTAAAAACAGTTCGCAGAATGCAAATAATAAAATTACATAATAATAATAAGGCTTATAACTTCTTATTCATTGTATTGTAGCATTGAACTCTTAATACCCACAAATCTAAATATATAATAAAATACAATTAAAATTTTTTATACAATAAGCTTTTATTTAAAATAGGTATGCTAATTAATGCACTAAAAGGGGAAAATAATTTCTCATTTGGTTTAATAGGAAAAATGGATTAAATAATTCTATTTATAGAATTCATTTACAATTTTAAATCGCAAATAATAAAAGCGTGGGTCGCCTGTGATAAATTAAAAAACAATAATAGCTTATACATTTGGGAACACAATTAAATTAGTAGATTGCGTTATTTAGGTTTCCCACGCTTTTAATATTGCGATGTAAAGTTATAGATGAATTTCTTAAACAGAAATTTTAATCTATTTTTACCATTAAACTACATGGAAAATAATTTTTATCCTTTTAGCGCATTAATTATCATATCCATTTTAAATAAAAGCATGTTGTATAAAATCCTTTCTTTTAATTGTATTTTAGTTTCTGTTTTCAGTCTCAATTGCACGTCATCAATGACGAAATTTTTAGACATAATTTAAACACAAGCAAAAAATTGTACGAGAATTACGAAATAAAGAAAAATAACTAATTCAAAGGATGAAAAGAAAGTCGCTTTGAATGTTCAATTTCGGAAATCAGAGATGCTGATCATGTTACTTAATGAACATTTTACTTGAAGCTAAAATGAGAAAACAAATTTCACTAATTCGTCATTAAGCGCTCCAAGATGGCAAACTTTTTCATTAACAGCGCCAATATGGCTCAAAATGGCTCAACTCAAAATGCTTTTACCTCCATCTGCTTCAGACTGCAACATATGTTTTTTTTTTTTTTTTTAAATTCAGAAAATCATTCAATTAATAATTTTATCAGTCTTATTTAAAGAAAAGGGCGAAAAGTTTCTTTCATAATTCATGAAAATTTCAAAGCTTTATATCTGATACATTTTCAGATACTGAAATTTGGAAATCATAAACATAAAATAATCTAAAAATCTGAACGGTTTCAAAAATTCAGAAATTAAGTTATAGAGACATCAGGTATTTTTTGAAAGCAGGAGAGTTGAAAAATTAGCAATGCCCTCGCCGGGACTCGAACCACCGATTTCTCGAATATGTGCAGAGTTTGCTGGCCATTACACCATGAAGGCATGCTAAGAAGGCTACAGAAATACCTTATATTCTCCCCGTTTTAAAGTGTGACTGAAGATTAGGGGACCCAATCGCCAAAATCCTGGTGGTGAAGAATTACCATCCACCACCTTTTTTAATTCGGGCGCCACTGTTGAGACATTAGGTTATTTTGTAGTAGGAGATGGGAAGAATGAGCAATAATTTCGCTGGGACTCGAGCCAAGGACCTCTCGAATACGCGCCGAGTCTTGTTGACCAATATACCACGAAGGCATGCTAAGAAGGCGGGAGAAATACCTTATAAAGATATAATTTTCGTACAAATTTCAATGAAAAGGTTGTTCCCCCCCCCGCCTCTGTCTACGAAGGTGCAAAAAATAAAATTCATATATGCTTAGTTTGTTCGTTAAGCAAAGATATGTGTGAAAAATTGTTCAGACATTAAATAAATTAATCTAAATCAAATTAAAAAAAGAAAAAAGAAAAGAAATAGGTTTATCACATCGTATTATCATCGACAAGTAGCCTGTGTACAAAATTTGAATTTGATAGCTTATCAGGAAAGAGGTAAAAAATCAATGACAAAATTCCACTCACTGTGAACTAAATGAAACACATTATCTTTGACATAGTGTTATCTGTGGCATCTTATTTACGATATCTCTTGTACAGAGAATGAACTGAATAAAATAAAATTTAGAATTTCATTTTAAATTGCTTTACAAATCATTGCCATATTCAGCTTCAAAACAAAAAATAATTAAATTAAACCCTTTGGTATTTTCCATTGTTTTTAAATACTGAGTTTATAAGGTATTTCTCTCTCTTTCTTCTCATGCCTTCGTGGTGTAGTGGTCAGCACGCTGGGCGCGTATTCCAGAGGACCGTCGTTCGAGACCCGGGGAGGGCATTCCTAATTTTTCATTCCTCTTGCTTTCTAAAAATACCTAATGATTCTACAAGTTATTATTTTTAAATTACAAATCCAAGCAGTAACAGGTTTCACAGGTGAAGATATCCGGAGCAAATCCAATTAATTTTATCAATTTACATCCCAATATAAATAGTATAAAAACGCATGGCAACATTTATCACTCTGTAAACGCAAACAATGATCAGCTAAGGGCTACATACATTTTTTTTTCTCTTTGCCTGTTTATTTCCCTGTAAGTAGAAAGGAAGTATTATAATCGCGAAAAATTTGGGATATCATATGTAAACGAAAATATCCATTTTGACCGTTATCAATTACAATTTAACGATGTTTTTGCATGATATCTGTACGTAAAGACAGAATAAAAGACTCTTTTCCCCCAACAAAAATTATAAAACTGATTTAAAAAGGATTCTGGAGAGATTTTTTCGCGACGTCTGCGCGTACGTACATGTGTATGTATGTACCTCGCATAACTCGAAAACGAGTAGCCTCAAACCGTTGAAATTTTGTATATATGACCGCTATAACATGTAAATGTGCCCCTCCTATTTTGGTTGCAATCGGTAGCACCAAACGTATGTATATATATATATATCTACTCTGTTACTCGACTCAGTGAGCTCAGTTTTCTTTATTCTTATATGTTTGTAAACTGTGCATTTTTTGCTTCCAAAATGATTGAATCACGTTGTCCTTATATTCCTATTAAGGTTTTCATGCTTTTAATTAAGCTGCATGTTATAATTGCAGAATTATAAACAATTAAAAAATTATTTAAGTGCTGCGAAGCCTAATTAGTTTGGCCATATTTGTTTACATTTGAAACTTAGCAGAATAGTGGATTTGTTGCCATTCTAGAGAAACTAAGCTTCTCAACAACAAAGATAACGCCTTCTTTTATTATTGCGGATTAAACCATTTTTAATCTATTTTGGAATTTATTCGAGGAAATAAGTATTCAAGATTTACTTCATAATTTTTAATATAACTATTTTGAGTTTTTATGTATTTTTGCCTTGTTGCGAAGTGAGAACTGAATTAATTGAAGAAATACTGAAGCGTCTGTGAAAAACTGTTTCTTTCCTTCTTTCTTTTTTTTTGTTTGTTTAATTTTTTTATACATCTCTTTAGATTTATCATGTGGCAACGATTAGATAATGCTTCAGATGATATACATATTTTTTTGTGCATTCTGAGTTATAAAATGAACGAGGTGCAACGCTGTTAAGTAAACCTAGCGCCAAAGAGTCTCTATGGTAAACAAATATAGTGAATTTTAAAGAGTGCATTTATTCTATTGTGGTTCATGCGCTATCGACGAAGTATATTTAATTCAATCCAATAAGTTTAAATAAAATGCAAAATGCGTGTAATTTAATATTCCGGACCAGGAAGTCATGTGGTGTACACATCAGATTTTTAAAAATGAGATAGGAATAAAGTTCTTCTGTAAAAAAGGAATTAATCCTGATTTTTTTTAAATAAGCTGTGACTGCAGGCGGAACTTAGAAAGACTTCGCTTATAAACTGCGAAAAAACGGCATTTATCTGCTTGTTGTACTAAAATTTCACAGCTGGTATAGAAACTTTACTTTCAGATATCTCAAGCAATGCTGATTTTTGTGAACGTCGTTAATTGGAAAATATTCCAAGGCATGTATTCCTGAGGAACAGATGATGTACTTCATTTCTTTAAGAAGATGCGATAGTAATAAGCGAGACTTCTAAAGAGAATTCAGCACATTAGGCCTGAAAACTTTTACTCATATAACTGGCTTTTACTGCATAACAATCCGATTCCAATTCTTTTCAAACCGTTTCTAGCGAAGAAATGTGTCACACCTTTCAGCTATTCCCCTTTCTAACTTGACGATTTAAGACTACATTTTCCGCTTCAAAGTGAAATCTCATCTCACAGGTAATTATTTTAATAACACTGAAGAGATTTAGAAAACCGTAACTAAAGACTTAAACAGTATACCAAATGATGAATTCTATAAAGGAATCAATGCCAGCTATATGAATATGCTGATAGTTGTATAGAACTGAGACAGATTGTTTGTTGAAGGCTAACAATTAAGAATTTTATTTCCCCTAACTTTCGATTCTATACGAAATTTAAACCTTAAACACCATAGACGCATTGCATATGTTTTCCATATTTATACCAACACAGGTGGAGAGAAAAAGAAGTGGAAGGCTGCATGTGAGTTGGAGAAAAGCTAAGAAAACCAAGACTATGCCATTAGTGATGGATCAAGAATAGCGAAATTCTTTATTTTTTAATAAGCGAACACTGTACTGCTTTGTTATTATTGAGTCAAAAAATTTCGTTAGAATATCGTTGAATATAATACTTCAGTTTTATGTTTACTTCATACTGGCATCACCTACGTTAGAAAAGAACTACATGACATATGACAGGGATTAAGCCTAGAATGAAACAATTCAGAAAGATCTATTATAAACATTTTATTATTTTAAGACTAGAAAGGCGAAATATTAGCGTGAAAAAAGAGATTTAAGGGCATATTACAAACTAAAATTTTATCTTATATGTCATACAATTTCTAACCATTACCAATGAACTGTGAACTAATGGAATCATAGAAATTTAATCAGGCTATTATAATTAAATTCAAACAGAAATTAAATTTTTATCAAGATAATATTGCTTCCACAAAAGTATTCCCCTAAGCCAGTGCTAAATATAACAATATATTTCATTCTATACTAGAACTCCCACTATTTTGTTTACTGCATGGCAAACTGCTATACATTACTTTAATAAAAGCACAATAGTTGCAAGCATTAACAGAAGAAGCTAGACAATCACTAAAAAAGATGTGATGATTTTTATAATATTGCTACGAAATTTTGTGCAGATGTGAATAATTTTAGTGAATATTGAAAATTGTAGAATCTTTTGTATAGCCCTGCCGGAAAAATAAGATTATAGGGGCAAGTCTAATTAAGATTTCGTCTAGTTAACTGTCTCGCTAAACCGGCAAGATATCTCTAAGCTGGCGATAGTTTTGGTAACTTATTATCGCAAAACTTGGTGACCATTTGGCGATATTTTGGTCCGGTCCTCATATAACTAATTGATACTGTAACTGGATAACTGTAATTGATCCCTATATGCATCTATAAGTGCACCCGGCTCTTATATGTAACTTTAACTGGATAAGCCTTCTAGTAATTTCGAGAAATGGAAGATATTAGAGATTTCCTGGCGGCAGTAGGAAAACTGTATAAGATCGGACAGACCATCAGCTTTCAGTTTTCTCAGTTTAGAGTCGACGACGGAGTATTGAATTATCTCCATATGAGCTTCGCTTCTTTAGATGCGCTTTGCATTACGTTGTGTTTAGTAGTCTGAGTGTAATTACTGATTGTGTTCTGTGGATACTGAGACAAACTATATGGGTATTTTTGTAAAAAATTCTAGAACTGTAAAATGTTTTCTTTGGTAAAATAAATTGTATCAAGCATTCATCGATTCTGTTTGTATTCAATGTATTACGAAATCGTACCCACGCGACAATATGAATAAATACAATACGATATCAGTTTTAAAGAATTTAATTTTAAATCCAATAATTTAGTTACGCATGAAGAATTTCAATACCGCATCACTCTAGAATTCTTACCTTTTGAGGCCTTTGTAAAGTTTAAAATCAGTACGAAACGTTACTTTCGAAAGTGGTAAAACAAATCCGAAATTGTAACCCTACTAGGTTTAGAGTTTTTTTAACGTTATAAAACGATATTAAATTCGTTGTTAGAAATAGAAAATATTTTTTTGTAACTAAAAATAATTGAAAACTTTTTTTTTATCTTTTGGTAGCTGACTGTTCAAAATTACATTTTTTTTCTGCTGTTGAACATATTTGTTATCGGATATGACTTCTGTTACCTGAGGAAAACTTTAAAAACTTTATAGTGACAAACTATGTACTCAAATTTGAATATGTGTTACATTTATTCTTTTCCTATTTTTCCCTTTCCTTCTTTCTAGAGTTTTCTCTTCAAAACTAGTTATACCCGTTCTACAAAACTCAGAGATAGAATGAGAAAACTTTTAACCAATGTTTACAGTCTGGCTAGACGAGTAATAGGCATTTTTAAGCGACTGAAAATTTTGTTGTGCTTTTGTACGACATTTCACATTATGTGTACTACTTACTGCATCCTACTTTTATCAAACATACAAGCAGTGATGGAAATTCTTCTTCGTCTCCCTAGGTTGTATGACTAAAGTTGTGATTTAGTGGAGTCAACTATGATTATGAACTGCCTGAATTTTTGTACTAGTTCAAGTCCGCCAATGACATCTGATTGGGAGTAAGGCTTTCTCTCCTTCCCACCAAATAAATGGCAAAGGTGTATTATATTTCTCCTGTCATAGTTACGTGTTTCTTATAATTATATAATAACAGAACAGAAGACATTAAAGGGGAAAGAAAATTGAAATTGAAATTAAGGCGGAGGGGGGGAATTATCTTGATAAAGAGCTATAAAAAGATTGTGGCAAAATAATAAAAGGCACAGAATAGTATTTATACATTTAATACGTAGAGAAAATTAATAACTAAGGATTACTTTCTTTAGCTTTAACATTTTGTTTAATAAAATACGTACTTACTATGAAATCACACTTAAGGTAAAAGATTTTATACGCAATAATGAATATAGAGCATCTTATAAATATGATCGGATTTTGATAGTCTCCTTCAATAATATCCGAACTTTTAAATGCGTAAACCGCAGGTTATAAAATATTGCCTATTTTAAAGAATGCATTACCATAGCTTTATTTTGAAAGTCAATATTCTTATCAAACATAAAAATTAATGTCAAAAATTGATATATTTTCTTTAGGAAAAACATATCGCATAAGTTTTAAGACAGTACTGGCATGGAAAATAAAACTATGCATGATGGATAAAATATGAAAATTGAGGATTCAACAGCCAATCTAAGAAGCATGCGCTTGTAGAAATTTATTAATTTTTACTTATTAATCACATTTAAAAAAATATCCACTTTAACCGCTATTGAGCGCAATTTAACGATGTTTCTGAGTGACAGCTGTACGTAATATTTTATAACTCGTTTTCGTAAAACGAACTATAAAACTGATTTAAAATGGATTCAGAAGAGATTTTTTCGTGGCGTCTGTACGTACGTATGTATGTATGTATGTATTCGCATACCTCAAAAACGAGTAGCCTTAGAACGTTGAAATTTTGTATATAGGACTACTAACAGCTGTGCACTTCCCCTTTTGATGGCAATCGGCCGCACCAAAATTATATATATATATAATTTTTAGAAAGTAGTAAAAGAACGTAGAGACCTATTTGGTCAAGAATTTTGCTCATTGAGCTGCAAAATTAAAATTAAACATAAGCAAAAGGAGTAAAATTCTAAAAGCAATCGCCTAAAAGTAAATTTGATACTTTAGTTCCAGAGTTAAAAAATTTGAACAAAAAGCATTACTAAAAAGTAAAAGCAGTTGTCAAAAATTAAAAACCAAAATGTAGGTATTGAAAACTCATCATTTAAAAAATTTAAAACACGTAAAAAATTAAAAAAAAATTGAAAACCCCAGAATAAATAACAATGAATGGCAGTAAATGGCAATTTAGCCTAACTCGAGGTTAATCACTGACTTATAAAGGGAAAAGCGTGAAAAATTCGAGCACAGCTAAACTCCATTACGCGTTTCGTCAAACGACAATAATTGAGACAGAAGCGATAAAACATTAATAGAAAAATAAAAGAAACTACATAATACGGTAGATCTCAATTCTTATCGTTTCTTTTCCCGACGCGCCTGCCATAAAATTAACTGAAAAAACTTTACAAAAACTTTGTAAAGCTAATGTACAAATAAACATAATTAGCTAATTAGACAAGGGTAAAAAATTACATAATTTTAAGGGAGATCCCAATGAGCTAGAGAAATTAAACTTAATAAACAAAACATGAAAATAAAAATATAAAATAAAACCCATGTGTCTTGTTAAGACTAATTGCATTAAAAAGTGAAAGAAAATGAACAAACCTGGATCCACAGCAGCAGCTAAATTAAAAACGTAAAAAACTGAAAGATTGCCAGAATAAGAATTCTAAAATAGGAAGCAACCAGAAAAGAAATTGAAAATCACCAATAAGGTGCAACTTAGAAGTTGGGGGAGATAAACGTCATTTTGCTGAACCAATAATGCGACACGGCCAGTGTGGAAATCTGGACAGAAGGATGGGAGGACACACAGGGGGTAATCTTTGAATGTCGAAGTTGGAAGCTTTTTCAACAAAATGGCGTCCAGTTAAGTGCTGAGTCACGTAAATAATTTTTGAAGGTGAAGAACAAAATGGCTAAACTTAGCAAATGTAAAATCTGGTCTGAAAGCAGTGGAAATTGGAAAAAAGCATGATTTGTTAGAAAAAGTCGTAATTCTTCTTGCCAGAGGGCTTACAAGAGATTAGAAACGAAAAAGGCCCTTAAAATTAGCAACAGAATAGAAAAGGCTAGAGAACAGTAATATTAAATTTTAAATTTAATAATTAAACTGAAGTTTTGTTAAAATCTAAGAGAGTATAAAAGTAACAGTAAAAGGAACCTATGTTACATTTTTACATTAAATCACCTGAATTAGCCACCCATCATCTACCTTCCCTTAGGATTTAAGTAAAAAATTTCATTATCTAATCCAAATAATTTAAAATAAAAGGTAAATGCCAGCTTTTTTTAAGGAATTTTTAATTACTGTTTGATGAATAAGATTGTTTTGTAAAATTTTAATGAAGTAGAGAATTTACTCTTGAAGGAGTTCAGTGCTATTACAGATTCTTTTAATTCTGGGAAGTTGTGCATTAATAGTATTGATTACGACCCTTTTTGAAACGTTAGAATTCCAGTTAGTGAGTTTTAATGTATGAAAATTGAAGTCTCTACGTTTATCAAAAATTTTAATTTGATTGTAATTTAGAATATGAAGATCTAGGTAAACTACTTCATTTTGTAATGTATTAGTAGTATTAAGTTTGAGAAGGGTAAATATTAGAATTTTCAAGTTTGCAAAAGTTATTAAAGGCAATAACATCATCAATATAGCGAAAGATGTGTTGGAAATACTTGTGTTCTTCGTCTTTAAGTGAACTAACAAATTTAACGAAATCTCAGTACATATATATATGTACTGAGTAGATATATACCCACTCTGTTACTCGGTTCCGTGAGCTCAGATTTTTTATTCTTATATGTTGGTAAATTGTGCCTTTTTTGCTTTAAAAATGATTGAATTATGTTGTTCTTATCTTCCGGTTAAGGTTTTTATGCCTTTAGTTAACCTGAATGCAGTAGTTGCACAATTATCAACAATTTAAAAGTTGTTTCTGTGCTGCTAAGCCGAACGTTTTTACCTTAGCAGCCATATTTGCTTACATTTGAAGCTTAGCAGAATAGTGGATTTACTGCTAATCTAGAAAAACTAAGGTTCGAAACAACAATAACGTTTTCTTTTATAATTGAGAATGAAATCATGCTTAATCCATTCTGAAATTATCATTTAAGTTATTAAATGTTAAGTTATTATTATTATCATTTAAGTTATTATTATTTACATTTAAGTATCCCATATATTGACTCAGCATAGCGTCCACAACAAATTAAGTCAGTGCCTATGCCTTCAGTGTCTTTTTGCCGAGTAAGACCAAGAGTAAACTTTCAGTATTGTGCACCGAAAAATCTGCCTTCTTGCCCGCTGGTCGTATTGCTTGTTTTTGCGTAGAAACTCTAATTATCTACTGTAAAAATTGTTCTTTAAATTGTTTAACTGTATTTATGTTTCATATTTTTCAGTTTTTAATGAAGATATTTTGAGCTTTTATGTATTTTTGCCTTGTCGCGAAGTGAGACCTTAATTAATTGAATGAGAAATATACCACTAATGAAATTCGAGGAAAAAAGTTTAAATGAAATGCAGCAAAAAATGTGTATAATTTAATATTCCATGCAAGGAAGTCTTGTGCTGTACACATCAGAATTTTTTTTTTCTGAACTTGAAACTAGTGTTAAAAAATAAAAAGGAATGTGCTGAAAATGTTTCAGAAATATTTGCTTAAGCTTTAAAATATTTCTGTTGCAGTAAAGCTTTATTGAATCCATGATAAAACTGAAAATGAAAGAAAGCTGTTTTCTCCATTAAAGTATCAGAGGGTTTTTCGAACATAACGTAATACTGATAAAATTACTAAAATAATCGAAAAGCAAAAGACGATTTCAACCTTGAAACAAAATTTTATATGGAATTTTTTTATCGAAAGAACCTTAAAACAATGGTCTGATATGGTGGATATCTTACATAATAAAAGCAAGTGTAATGTGTCTGTCTGTCTGTCTGCCTGTCTGTCCATTTGTCTGACCGAGCTCTCCAGCCAAATCTATCGCACGCAGGGACCTGGAATTTTTTACACGGAAGCACAAAGGGGCTGGCCACCAGACCTCGAAGCCCGATTTTCGATTTTTGAATTAGAAAAATTTTAAAAAAATTATTTTTTATAAAGTTTTTGTTCTTCAGTTTTTGTTTCTTAATTTGCATTATTGTGTTGCTATTATTGTGATTTGTTGCTATCATTTATTTTCAACTTATTAAATCGATTTATAACAATTCCACCATCATGACCGGACATGCTGCAGGCGAAGATGTGTTTATTTCAAGAATTCCTATAATCCCTTCCGATCTCCCGTTTCAGTTTAAGCGTCTACAATTCCCTGTTCGTTTGAGTTTCGCGATGAGCATTAATAAGGCACAAGGACAATCTCTCAAAGTTGTAGGGCTCGACCTCCGTAAGCCGTGTTTCTCCCATGGTCAACTGTACGTGGGTTGTTCAAGAGTTGGTAATGCCGATAATCTACACATCTTAGCTCCGAATGGAAGAACATTAAATATAGTTTATCCCGAGGCTCTCTAACGAAAAGGACAATCTAAAGAAAAATTATTGCCACTCTCCACTCTCCCAAACTAACTCTGACTGTCATGCTTTAAATGATGATGTTATTGTTTAGTGCTCTCTTGAGAGCATGAGCAATAATCCGAATGGTGCTGCTTCCCAGTGCTGCAGTACCAACAGACATTAATCGGTCAGGGGCCCTTGCGACCCCAGCCCGAGCTCCACAAACATACACAAACACTCTCCTCTTCTAATTCATTGTCATCTAAGTTTAACTTACACTTAAATTAAAAATTTAATTGGTTCTCAACTCCAAATTTCCTGTAAGCAGGATGTTTTATTTCATCCATGTTTTCGTTACTTTTTATTTTTTCTGTACTGTACTCTCTATCTTTCCCTTTCAACTCTTTCCTATCTTTGATTTTGAATTTTTTATGTTTTACTTTTCTTTAAACTTCAGACCAATGATTATAACCACATGACTACGGTTTCCTAGCATGTGCTAATATGAGGTCTGAGAGGAAGAAAAATCATTATATTTAGTTAGGAAGACTGGCTTTCGTACGATATAAGTTCGAAAAAAGATTTAAAATAAGACGAAATCTCGGTTCACGAATTTAATTAGTTCTTGAAGGCCGTTCGTCATTCGAAATACTAGTAAACTGAAACAGTTTTCACCACATAAATTAATATAAAAAGCATTTATCCGTTCCTAAGCCATATATGATGTTTACAGCAGTAATTTGAGCACAAGATCATAGCACAAAAATAATGGAAATCACTAAAACTAAGGAAAAAGATAACTTGATATTGAAACAAATAAAATAGGCGAATATTTAATTTAATTCTACTCCACTCGCATTAAGGAGAAAGGAGGGCATAAATGGAAAGCGATGGGAAAGAGAAAAGAGATGTTATTGTTTGAATGAGGTGTCCCATTTCACAAAAAAGATCCTGTAACTGTCTTTCTATGGCATTTTCTATTTCTTTTCTTGTGTCTTAGTGCAACTCCACAATGCTTGAGACTCTTTGGGCTTCCATTTCATTCACAATTTGCCCAATGCCATTTGTTGTTATCTGCGTTTTAAAATGCTTCTAAAATAAGAAGTGGTGTTCAAACTGAAAATACTTTGTTATAACTTGTTACTACTTTGTCAAGGTTATATCTTTATATGAAACTGCGCCTTACTCAATTTTGCACAACTTTTTGACATCGTAGAACCAGGCTCATCGCAATCAGCTTCATTTGCTGCTTCAGAAGCTATTACTGTTCTTTCAGTTGAGATCGTTTTCTATGGTCTTCGTTATTCTTCTAGTTCTTCAGTGTTAATTTCCAAGCCCATAGTTTTGTCTTAGACATAATATCATAGCTAACGAAAATGTCCTCATTGTCAAAGTCCGTTAAATCTTTGACTGCACCACAATCTGACAAGAATTTCCTCCAGAAAGAAATCATAGTTCTGCCAGACTTTGTTAAAAGGAAAGAAAAACATTACAAAAAGTATTAGAATGATGTTTTTGAAAACCCTTGAGTTATCACATGATGCCTCTGAAAATCATGTGATGGTGAACTGAACGTTCGTTACACAAGACATCGTTTATAATCCAAGACACTTTTGTTCAGATAATTTGCATTGACCATATAGTGAAAGGAGTTATGTTATGTGGCTTATTTCTGATTGTTAAAAATGTAACTTTAAGTTTATGCTTTACGCAATACATCAGTACACTTATACTGATATTTGAATATGAAGTTTGAAATCATAACTAAAAAAATCCAACCTGCAAACAAATTTCAAATCCAGAAAAATCAGTGATTATAAATGAAAGAGCAATGAGCACTGACACTAATAATGCTACGAATGTTCGAGATTGGCGGCTGAAGTTCTCAGAAATGCGTCTTAGTATAAAGTTTATTGAAAAAATTAACAAAAAATCACACATTAAATAAGAGAGCAAAAATTCAATTAAAATGGATAAATTTCAAATATTCTGTGCCTGATTCTTTTGTATTACGATACATATCAATAACACAGTAAAAGTTCTTACCAGACATATCTAAGCATACCCATGTCAATAATCACAGTAGATACTACGAAGCACTCACTAAGGATAATTTAAATTCAGACAGGAAGGAAAAAAACTCATCCCTTGAAACATTTCCACCAGAAGTAGTCACATGGCGCCAATCTTATCGGAACGTTTTGGTGGCCAATATATCGCAGTCATGTCGTGGTTTGTTTCGTTCATACCGTGTTCTAAAACGGAGCTCTACAATAGCAGGAAAATTGAACTTTTGCATATCAGGTGTACAAATTGCTTTTTCCACGTGATTAGCCGCCACATTGCTAGACTGATGTCTACTGCACTCGCATGATACTGACTCCACAAAAACGAACGAAGAGGAGATCGTAAGTTTAAAGATATACTCTATAAGATAGTATTACAGGCTTCTGGATAAAAGGAACATTTTTAGATTTATAAGTATTTTACCTGTCTGTTTCTTTCAGTGTAATCCTGTATACAGAGACAAATAATTAAAAATTTAATTGAATCTATGCCAAAACGTTAAATCGTATTTTAGAAGTTAATAATAAACTGAAATGTTTTAGAAAAGTTGTAAGAAAACCTATTTTGAATATTAAATTGCTAGAGCTGTAATTTACTGATTACTTTTTTGACACGATTCTCTCGCTGAAGAGAGAAGATATTAACTTTTAAGTTCACTACTTTATATCTGGAAAAATATTTACTGTAAAGGAAAATTTAGGTAAACTTATGCTTCAAAGAAAGCTATGTTTTGCAGCTTAAGTTTAATGAATTTACATTTTCTAGCCCAAAGATGCAATTTGCCCAGGACTATTAATTTCGTTTTGGCAGTTTTCGTTGATTCACTAAAAGCGTTGTTTCACTTTTCAAGTTGTTGCCACGAAATATTATCGCCCTGTATTATATCTAAATAAATTAAATAATGAAAAATCTGCATAAATGTATGGTTTCTCGAACTGTGATAAAACAGCGGTACCTAGAGCCATCTAATTTTGAATATTGAACGTTTCCGCCCGAATATGGGCATCTGGAAGCCCAAATTCGAAATTTGAAATTTGTTTTATTATCGATTTCATATTTTGTAAAACTTTAATGAATTTTTGATTAATAAACTCAAGGATTTGAAAGCGAGCAATGGCAACGTTGTACAGAGAAAATAATAATCTTTTAAATTTATCTTATAAATAAATTTTATGTCCATCGCGCCAGACTGCGTATCGGAAATTCTAAAGATATGCTCATTTTTAAATTATTTTGCGATATTGCTCTTGAACTGAAATTTATGGTTTAATTGAGAAGAACATGATATTTAATAAATAAAGGTAACACACAAAATGTTAAAAAAAGGCTCTTTGGACGTAATTTAAAGCCTGAAACCTTTCAGATTTTTATATACATGTATATATTATTTTCGGAAACTCAAAAAGCTTGATTGCTTAAATAAACCCCACAAAGCTTAGAAATTATAGTATCGTTTTTCTTCAAGAGGTGGCGCTAAATGTCAAGATCTGGCAAATTAATTTCTGAAATCTGTGGTGATTTGATTTACTGCGGTTAATATATCGTGTTTTCTTAAGAACAAGATATCTCGTTTTTTCGCCAGCTTTACAATGCAATGATTTTTTATGCTTTACAATACATATGACTACTTGAATTACAAATTGAAGTGAAAAAAAAACCCTGCAGTGAAAAATGTTTTACTGATTGATTTAATGAGTATTCGGAGCTCAGTAAAAAAATTTTGGTAATTTTATACCTTCTGGGTACATCCTATATATAAAAAAATCATTATTTTTTAGGTTTCATAATATAATGGAAAATATAAAAAGATAAGCAGAATGCGAAAAAGGGTCGAAAATAATTTCAAAATAAAACTTTCAGTTAAAAAAATGGAACGGAAGCTACTAGGGCTGTATTATTTATCACGCAAAAGCGTGTTGCTGAATTGTTTCAGAAGTTGAAAAATCGAAGGTAATAAAAAACTGCTCTAGCTGAAGAAAATGGGAAAAAAAAAAGACTTTTGCAAAGTTGTTTTTACGGTGCAGCTCATTTAGCTTTAAAAGAAAAACCTCAGAATAAAATCAGTTAGTTCCCAATAAAGTGAATTAGTTAAGTACGGTAATTACAACCTTGTTTTATGTGTTTGGTTGTGAGGTCGAAAGGAAAGGGCGCGAGAAGGTATGCATGATCTGCTCTTAATATGATTACCCCGTTTACACATTTGCTCGATGGCGGTGAAGATGCGAAGTCTTGTTGTGTTCCAAAAATGGATAATTTATATGGATTATTTTTATTACAAAGTGGCACTGTTTTCTTTTCTTTTTCTTCTTTTTTTTTTGGTCACAGAGAACAAAGTTAGACGAATATTTTAGGGGCATAGTGTAATCTGAA
This sequence comes from Stegodyphus mimosarum, assembly GCA_000611955.2. Taxonomy (NCBI): domain Eukaryota; kingdom Metazoa; phylum Arthropoda; class Arachnida; order Araneae; family Eresidae; genus Stegodyphus; species Stegodyphus mimosarum. The sequence goes on from KK119178.1 coordinate 100,768, forward strand.
GTATAAAATTTGTTATTTTGTACTTAGCTAAATACTCTTATATAACCTATGTGAGTTATTCGTTCTACAACATTGACATGTATAATGTCTGTACAAAATTTTATGGCTACTTTTTCTTATTCCTCCAAACGATATTTCATACCAATTATTATGGCAGCTCAATTTGCTTCTCGTAAAATATTCTCTGCCTTATGGGTAGAATGTTTAAGTAGTTAATCTTTGATCCAGTGAACATCTACTGAGATGGATTTGAAAAGTGATCAG
>KK119178.1:107207-159249 GCA_000611955.2 Stegodyphus mimosarum
TCCTGCTGGTCATTACTTCTAAGTTTGTTTTTATTATCACACACATATATATATACATTATCAGAAACAAGAAGAAACCTATTGTCGCAAGATTCTCTTATAAAGCCGAAATTAAAAATAAGAATAATGATAAAAATGTTAAAAATCAACTCAAGGAAATGTTTTACGTCCGATATTTACAGAAGATCCATTTTTTTATCCCAAGGACTTTCAAAGAGTGGAGCTTCATCAAGCCAAAGCAGTCATAATTCGGAAGATGTCACTGAATTCCTTGAAGAAATGAAGAGTGATGCGGGTATTGCACCCTGTTGTAAATATATGTAAATATTGTAATGCTTTTTTTTGTATTTTTGATGTTTTGTACTGTTGTAATATTTCGTACTGTTATACTTATTTATTTTATTTATTTATAGCTATTAGAATGGTTATTTTATGGTTTATTTTGTGTTTAATTTAACCTGTGGCCACACATCTTATATTTAAATGTTTATTTGTTGCATAGAATTGCAGATTTTGAATTTTGAGCGCAGCGGCTTTGGAATTGTAAACGTAGCTCAATTGAGAGCGAGATGTAAGCTATTTCTTTTTTAAGGTACCTTGGCTTTCTAGACACTTACTGTGGAATTTAATTGCAAATAACCTTCTCGGTAGACTATTCGGACTGTAACACAATTGCTTTTGCTGATTATCTACTGATCTGCTTTCAAGGGAAGTGTTCCGATAATCTTTTTAATAAGATTCAAAACAACTTTAATAGGGTTTCAGATTGATCTGAAGAGCAGAAGTTGGAGTTCAAGCCTAATAATCTCAAATAATCATAATTAAAAGAAAAAATGGTTGTAATTTGATAATATGTTACTCGAAACGGTGAATGGAATTAAATATTTAGGCATTATTCTTGATCATAAAATTTTCTGTAAAAATCATAATATTTATTTATTCAAAAAATATGAAACTGTATTCAGAGGACTTAATCGTTTATCTTGTAAGATCTTTAGTTAAAAAATCTAATGTTATTGGCATCCTCTGCAATTTCGGAATTTTCCCTAACTTATCTTCGTGTTTTACATGACAACGAGTTTAAAGATACCATCACCAAACTTATGTTCAATATGAAGATGTTGCCTGAGAATCTTCCTCACCCTTCTGATCGTGCCATTTCAAACTATAATTTAGGAAAATACCGTTTAAGACAAATTCCCATTTGTGTAAAATTAATAATCTAGTTGAGCTAGCTTATGTCGTTTTCAACATGATACTCACAATACAAATTCTTTAGAATTCCCAATGAATGCAGTGCTTTCCAAAATGAATTACTGTCCATTATTGAACCAAATAAGTAGATATCTAATCATTTTCTTGGAGCGGTAACTTTCTTATTTGCACTAATTCTCTTTTATTCTTATATTCTCTTATGAATATCTTTTCCTGTAATAAATTAATTATCGCTTATCATGCCATTCTTAAAGACATTAATAACAAAGATATTAATGTCATCTTTTCTCGTGTACTGGCAACCTAGGAAATGAAAGGGCTGATTGGTTGGCAAAGAAAGTTACAAACGTATCATCAAGTTAATACCAAATGATATTGCTTAGTCATTCTTAAAGAAACAAAGTTGAAATGAAACAATTCTCAAGTCGAATGAATTACACAAAAATTCTTCTACTGCCTCTTTGAATAAATTATTTTCCCCTTCTATTCCTCACAGATTGAATAATAAGAATTTTTTTCTGCAACTTTAAAATTACTAAATTTGTAACTGGGCGTAGTATTTTCAACTCATATCTCAAGAAATTTAGGTTACCTAATACGGAAATGCGTTCCTGTATCGTCGGCGGAGTGCAGAATGTCGAACATTTGTTGTTATACTGTTTAAAACTTACGGAAGGAAGAGATGAACTCATTTCTCAGTTAAACTTTATAAATATTAAGTTTTGACCGCCCGCCTATGTGTTTGTACAAGATAAAGGGGCATTCGTTTTTTTCTGTATATTTATTTCTTATGTTTCATCTGTGAATTTGTAACTTGATTTTATTTTTGTGTTATATTTTATTTACCTCTGTAAGCCTTATGTAATACTATATGGTGCACAAGGAGTTTAATTATTCTTAAAATAAAAAAAAATAAAAATAAAAAAATCCTTGGACAATTTTTGTAGCGAAGGCAATTTTTTCTTACCAAATTGCCGATATTTGGCAATTCCTCACGATTTGGCGACTTTCTGGAAGACTCCGGAAAACACATTTTGGAAGCCCTATGGCCGATTCTTCTGGAAGGTTCCAAAGCACATCATGCAGAGTATAAATACAGATAGGAGAGATAGTGAGTTCAGCTGTGAATCAATTGAGAATTAGTTGTGGGACCTTTTGCTAGTTAAACTACGAGTTAGGGTTTACCCTGAGAGATATTTGAGAAACTTTACGTTTTATTTCGTATGCTAAAGAGGAACTGCTAAATATTCGCATTATCATTGAGTTATTTCCAGCCATTACTGCTCTGCGTGTAGTATTTATTTTGTTATCTTCCAAATTAAATTATTTATTTCTTTTTGTTTATATAGCTTCATTTTTTTAAAGAAACATTAACGATCCAACAATTTATACCTTTTGAATGTATTCCCGCGTAGTGTCCTGATGTTACACCTATGGAATGCTGTGCCTTTGGTCTGATGAAAAGAGCTATTCCTATGTGTAAACCTACTACGATTGATGGACTCTGGAAAGAATGGAAATCAATACCCCTGAAAATTTTATGAAAAGACCTTCTATCATGAAAATCACGATGCAGACCTAGAGGATAGAAAAATGTTTTCAGCTCGATCATTTAAAAAAGTAATCTTTACCTATTAAACGCTAATTAAATGGCCCTGAAATTGTTCTAAAAATGTGTAAACGCTCTTCGTACTTTTCAAGTCATTCCGATGCTTTGATTTCTTGTCCAGTATACTGCATCCTCTCAAGTCCTAGTGCAAAAGACTAAAGATAGAATTTTTCACATTTAGTTCACCTTTCAAAAGTAGTGGGTGTACGCGATTGGTATATTTCCGGTATTTCCGATTAGTATAATGTAGTCAAAATGACTTTCGTTGATACTTTTGATTTTAACAGAACAAGTAAGAAATTGGAAAGAGGAAGGCAAGGAACAGGTGCATCTTTATTACAAAATTCTAGTCAAACTGGGAGATGCTGGGAAGGAGATTAATCAATACACTAATGACTTATTGTTCCTTCAAGAAACTGTGCTAGTTAGCAGAGTTTATTAAGCTCCAAAGGCTGCAAAGAAAATTAAAAACAGCTTTATAGAGACCAGCAGGAGATTAAAACCAAAAAATGCATTAAAATAAACTGCCCTTTTGGTGGGAATGGAAAACAAGTTCCTGCGTGCAGGACTTTTATGCTACTCGTTGCAATCTAAGAGTAAATGAGAGGAATGTGTTAATTTCTTGCATTTGTTGCGCAACTTAAAACCACTGGGATGATTCAAAAGACCTCTACCCGCAGTCTTTGAATTCTAGTTCAATTACGAATTAATCGTCCAAGGTTTCTTTTCTTTTTTCCGAGGTTTCGGGCTGCGGCACATAAAGATCAAAGCAGTTTCGAAGCTAGATGCATATTGAAAAAAAAATGCACTCTTGCTCGGAGACGAAGACATGTTCTTTAATGTGCTGGGGCTAGTTGTTGTTGGTGTTGCTAATGCTCACTTGTATGACTTATAGTCAGCCTAAGTCCATAAAATTCCTCGTGGCAAGGAGCGCAAGTTTACGCCTATCGTTGGCAACAGCCTTGAACACCTTACAGCTGACATTGTGATTTAGCTCAGTTCCGTCCCAAGTTTGATGAAGAGCACCCAGGGGGACGGGTCCTAGGGTCTCCCATCTCTCTTCCCTCACCACTAACCTCGCGAGAGTACTTTCGGCTCGCCGCATATTTAGACTGCCCATATGCCGCACGGACAGGACAGGACAGGAACAAGTACAGGGGGCACCATATCATCGCTATGAGCAAAAATGGTATTGCCCCGGTGTACTACCTTTCCGTATTTATTGAGAATTAAAGGTGATATGCAATCATACAGATTTTATACATTTCGATATACAGAGTTGCATATTGTTACAGTTGGTGATGGTAATGTTTATAGGTAGGTGAGTTACAATAAAGTTTGTAATAATAAATAGATACAATATCATGAGTTGGAGGTAAGGCACAGATATGAATGAAGATTGAAGGCAATTTGGTGGAGATGACAATGGCACTCTGAAATAATTGCAGAATTAGAGGATTATAAGATTAAGGGTGGCACATATTGAGTCCTTGTTTGTGGAGGTAGTCGATGATGTTCTTTATCTGACTAAACGTTTTTCGGTGCTTGATTAGAAATCGCCTGAATTCCAGACCTGGGTTGCCTGGATGACGGATATGGTGAACAGACGTCATTGGACAGTTGAAGATGTAGTGCTCTGGGTCTCCGATGCTTCCGCATATACATCTGTCAGAGGAGGCTTTGTTTCTGTTGTAGAAGTAGAGTGGAAATGGGCCGTGGCCCGAGATATACTGGGAAAGGAAGTAGGATGAAAAAGTGATGCTTTCATCTACTTTAGGGAGGAATTCATATGTTCGTCTTCCTTGTTCTCCGTGGTCCCATTGATGTTGCCATTGTGCGGTTGCAAGTTGTTTCAGCTTGCATTTCAATGCTGACTTTGGCCACGGGATAGAGATTGGAGTGCCTATTTGGTGAATAGCTGCGTCTTTTGCTAAGAAGTCAGCGCGTTCATTTCCTGCACAAGCGCTGTGACCTCTAGTCCATGATATTATAAATTTGTTGTTGCTGCTGAGTATTAAATTCTGAATTAGATATGCAATTGGTGAGTTTGGGAACTGTTGTTTGATAGCACAGATAGATGACTGGCTATCAGTAATCACATGAATGGTGTCCGTATGTGTTGGTAGAAGTAGCTTGATAGCATTCAGAATAGCTGTAAGCTCAGCTTGAAATACGCTGTTTTCGTGTCTGAGGACACCTTGCCATTCAATGTAGGTACTTGTTCCGGAATTTATAGTGACTCCGCAGCCCACTTTGTCCTCTATCTTCGATCCATCAGTATATGCTGTGAATTTACTAGATGGTGGAGGGTTGTTGAGGTTGCAGTGCAGGTTATGAAGAAAGTTACTCGGGTGTCTAATGTATTTCCGTGGTGTATCCTCGTAGTCTTGTGGATTGAAGATGATATTATCGTAGCTTGCAGATTTTTTTAGCTGAAGAATTTTGGAGGACAGTGCTTCAATTTCGGCTTGAAGTGGCAAAGGAGTCACACCTGCCAGAACTTGTAGGGCGTTGGTAGAGGTTGTTTTAAATGCACGGGTGATGTTAATTAAGAATGGACGCTGGATGGCATTGAGAGTGCGAACTTTCCTGGCCGTCATTGGCAGCGCCCAGATGGCAGCCCCATACGTGATGATCTTATTTACGACTGTTGTCAACAGCATTTTCATAATATGGGAGTTGAGGCCCCAGGAGTAACCTCTCATTGACCTTAATGCGTGTGCCATTTTGAGAGTGGTTAATTTTTTATTTTGGAGATGAGGTATCCAGGTAAATTTTTGATCTATAATTAGACCAAGATACTTGATAGTTTTGACGCATTTTAATCTATTTTGGCCAATTCGCAGAGTAGGATTTCTTGTTAATGTTTGTCCAGGTTTATGAAAAATTAGTGCTTGGGATTTGACGTGTGAAATTTCTAGCTTTAAACTATTGCAGAGGTCATTAAATAAACTGAGCGTGGTGTTGCAGTTATCCTGGAGCTGGTCCCGCGTGCTGCCTTGTACAATGAACGCTACATCGTCAGCAAAGGCGACAATTCTGGTGTGGCTGGGCCAGTTGTGATCAATGATACTATTGAAGGTAATGTTCCAGAGGTCTGCGCTCATGCATGACCCCTGGGGACATCCTCTTTCTTGCTTTCTGGAGATTGCAGTGTTGTTATGAACAATTAGGCTGATTCTATTTTCTAGGTAGTCGGTTGTTAAGAGGTATAAATTTCTTGGGCATTGCATCTCCCTGAGGGCTTGCCGTACAGCTGGCCACCAGAGAGAGTCGAATGCATTCTTTAAATCCAGGCAGAGGAGGGCTGAGTGCATTTGGTTGCTTTTATTGCTATGAATTTGGGAGAGTGCAGCATCAAGTGCGTGGATAGTTGAGCTCTTAGGCTTAAATCCATACTGATGTTTACTGATTTTGTTATCTTTGTACACGTGATGTTTGATTCTGTTGATCAGCAATCTTTCCAAGAGTTTTCCCATGACTGGTAATAAGTTTATGGGTCGGTACGAGTGAGGGTCTTCTGGATTTCTGTTCTTTTTTGAAAAGAGGATAATCTGTCCTTTTTTATAGCAATCCGGGAAACAGTGGAGGTTTAGACACTTATTATAAAGGTTCAGAAGGATATAAGGATTAACTTGGCATATGAGTTTTAGTATTTTGTTGGGAATACCATCTGGGCCCGGTGCCTTTTTATTGTCCAGTGCTTTGACTATTTGTAGCAATTCATTCTTTGTGAAAGGTACATCGTCATTTGAGTTGGAATATTCGATTGACATTCTTATTTCCTGTTGTGTGAGAGTGTCTTGATCGGTGTGGTCCGGAAGGAAAACATGATCCAGAATGGTATTAATGGTGACTTTGGTGATGTTATTATCATAAGACGACTGAGCACTGGCTGGGGCATGAAGCAGCGTCGGCTGAAAGATCTTAGAAGTTGCCATTTTGTAAAATGTGCCGTACGCGTCAGTATTGCGGGTGCAATAAGCATTCCATGAATTTAGTTTGGCCTCTAAGATTTGTTTTTTGTATAGTGCCTTTTGTCTATTATATTCAGTCCAAGCAATTATTCTGTCGTCGTCATTTGTGCGCGTCTTTAGTCTTCTTCGTAAAGCCCTGGTCTTTTGGCGAGCAGCCCTTAGATCTTTGGTCCACCAGTTGATATTAGTGGCGTTGGTAAGAGTTTTTAGTTTTAATGAGGCATGACAACAATCTTGAATAGTTTGAGTGAGAAATATTGCACATTTATTAGCATCTTCTTTGGTATTTATCTGGGTAATGTTGTCTAAGAGGGAACGAGTTTTGGATTCAAGAGATTTTTTGAATTTTTTCTCTCCACTGCTGTTGATCCGAAAACGTTTGATATGTGTGGCTTTGATCTGCATGTTAATTTCAAAGGTGATGTGCTGATGATCTGATATTGACTCATCTGTACTGATTTTCCGGTTTATGATGTTTTGGGTGAGGTGATGCGTACTTAGAGTGAGGTCTGGCCAGCCTTTTCCGTTGATTGTGCAATAAGTAGGGGGATCTTCTGGATCATTGTGGAGAATGAGATTATTTGAAAAGATGAAATCTTCCATCTCCGTGCCTCTTGAAGTCGTATATGGATAGCCCCAAGTACTGCTTTGTGCATTGAAATCCCCATTTAATACGTGGGGGGTATTAGAACTGTGGAGGATTTCTTGAATTACTTGAAGAGTGTCATTAAGATCTTCAGAAGGTGATGCATAGGCGCTAGTTAGGTATAGTTGAGCATTTGTAGTGGTGATTGAGATTGTAACAACGTCGCGATGAGATTTTATAACTATTGGTGTCCATGATTTGTTGATTATTATAATAGCTGCTCTGGGAGATTGTTGATGGTTGGGGTCTTTCCAGGAGATAACATTCCATGAAAGCGGCAGATTACGAGGGCATCCTTGATTACAGTACGGTTCTTGTACAAATATAATATCATGATAGTATTCTGAGATATGTTGAATTAAATTATCTGTTGCAGTTTTTGAGCGTTGGAGATTGATATGCAATAATTTGATAGTGCTATTATAATTAGAGTGGTAGAGGATTGTAGAAGGCTGGACTGCGATATTTGTTTCATTGTCTAGTCTACTACTCATTGTATTGCGTTCGATTTTTGATTCTCTTGACCTCATTTATGTACGTTGGACAATAGTTTACATAAGCAGGATGATCACATGGATAGTTTGTTCCATTTTGTTTGTTGCTGAGTTCACAATTTATGCAATGAGGACTGTTAGATGGACATTCATTCTGTCGATGTCTGCCGCCGCAATATGCACAGTGTGAGGAAAAGGTACAGTCTTTGGAACGATGGCTAAAATCTTGGCAGTTGTAACATCTATGTGCACCAATGAATTCTGAAATTGAACTAGTATGCCATCCAATGTGAATGGTATGTAGATTCATGCATTTATGAAAGAGCTCAGGTTGACATTCAATGATCCATTTAATCGTGTTAAATTTATCTTTAAGTTTGAATAGGGGTCGGAAACTGGTGATGTCGCTGTTCGTTGCTTTGGCTAATGTAGCACATACCATTTCTGCTGTTGTGTTTTGTGAAAGTTCATGAATTGTACATTTAGGGGTCCTTAGTTTTGGTATTCTTGTGTGAATTAGGTTGCTAGCGAGCTCTGTATTGTTAAGCTTGCTGTTCAATTCGTTTACATCATTCTTTGAATTGCAGTATACTGCTAGCCCACCTTGTTTAATCGGTACAATTTTCTTTATTTGGTTCTGAACATTTTCAATAGGCAGGATGTCTTGTAACTTTTCTTGAAGTTTTGAGACATTTCTGGCATCGTTTGCATAAATCAAGAGGACTGGTTGCTTTTTCTTTTGTTGCAAGACTTGTGCATATGAAGCCTTGTTGGTAGATGGTGCTGAGATGTCATAATTCTTGTTGTTTTTATAAGGATCAGAGTGATGGCAATTTGACTCTTTGATTGATGTATTGGTAGGTGATGTTGAAGCTTCATTAACTATGGGTGACATCTGTTCATTTGCAGTATCAGTATGATTAGGTGTTGGTCTTGAGGGTCTGATTGAGCAATTATTCGATGCATAGTCTTTGAAATAGACGATATCAGGGTGCTGATGATTTAACTGCAGAGGTGAAAGATTTATAGGTGATGTTGAAGCATCGTTCAGTAGAATAGCTGATGGCTCGGTTGCAGTATCCTGAAGCTTGGGTGTTCGTACTGTTGGTCTGCTTGAGCAGACGTCTAAAGCACAGTCTTTTAGGAATTCAACTATTGATTTAATTTTGTTGTAAAGTTCTTTTGATAGATATCTTTTGTGCTTATTGTCACTTTTTAACAGTGTTATGCATTTGTCGTAAGCATCTTGGATACTCATTTGTCTTTCATCAATTGTATCTGGTATTATGAGGATATTACCTTGTTCCGTTGATATCGAAGATGCAGGTGGTGGTAATGGATTTATTTGAGCAATCGGATTAATTTGATAAGGGATATTGGAATTACAGTTATGTAATGATGAGAGACTGGATGATCTCGACATATCGTGATAATATAAGGGTGAATGTAAAAATGATAACGAATTGAAGTATAATAAAAATTATGGTAAGGATTTAAATTTAGTTGTTTACTTCCTTCTTTATTTTAATATTATTTAGTAATATTTGTTAAATACATAAAGTAAGGTATTATTTAGTCAATTTATTATAAAATAGTTTTTGCATGCGCATTTTACTACTAATTCATCTACGATTTGAACAACAATGGCTTCTAAAGATTTTTAAAAATAAATATTCAACAAAATTCAATATTTTAATTAGTTACTAACAAAATTCAGATTATTTTTATATAAAACTTATATGTTTGGAAGGAGAAAATTTAGGGCTATTGATTTATATAAAAATTATTATATTACAATATGTATTAAAACAATATATAATAATATAAAAGTTTGAGTATTGACAGTTGTATGTTATTATATGGTAAAGTATTGTAGGAAATGCTAAACTTACAAATACAAGAATTCAACTGTAAATAACATTTGAATGGGTTGTCCCACAGTTTTCGAATCTATACCAAACGACTTGTCTCCTCGACGGCTTTCATTTAATGTAAAATGTATCCACGTAATGTCACTTTTTACACAGTCCAAAGTAATCCCTTAAGAGCGCCATAAAAACACGTCTTACAACTAATAAGTAATACAAGAGAGTAAGAGAGACATAGATGTTTGTAATGTATACTGCCGCACGGACAGTATACATTACAAACATCTATGTCTTCTACGGGATTTGAACCCGGGCTCTTCGGCACGAGTCAGTGACGCTAACCGGTTGGGCGGCGAGGCTAGTGCTGGTGATTGATGCTAAACGTTGCATCATAACAGCTCATTGGAGTAATATCATAATCTTAAACAAAGTGATAATCTTACATAGCTGTCGAATATATTAATTTTTACAATGATTAGAGAATAGGTGATAGATATTGTTTCATAATCCAGGCAGCTGTAAGCTTGTTCTAAAATTGCTAATTGTAGGTAATATTCGCAATATTTAGATCCCTGCTTCGATTTCTAATTCGGAAAGGAATTTCAACTAACCTTTGAATAATCTATGACCATGTGAAAAAATTCTCACATTAATGAGCTGTTAATGTGCGTAAATGATATATATGTTTCCGAATAATTCACTTGTTTATAAAAAATATATGCTCTTCCTTCTTTATATGCGCAGTATACTAATTTGATCTAATATGTAAGACGTTTTTAATAACTGTTTTTTTAACTTTTTTATATTAATGCCGTTGTTATAAACAGAGCTAAAAATCGTAATTGGAGATATTTTTTACTCCTATTTTCTTGCACATTAAAGCTAAGAAAGATCACCTTTCAAGTTATATTATCTTTCCAATCTCTTAATGATCTTCTTTAATCATAGTTCATGAATAAGTGATTAATTTACAAAAAAATTTTAAATATCTAATTTCGTTGTTCATCATAATTAAACGCTTACTATTTTTGATTTTGAGCTTATTTATATGTAAATACCTAACACATCTAATTTTTAACATAAAAGAACAGCTCAGTATATTGCTGAAACGTGCCGAGTAATATATCTACACTTCTGTTGTTGACTATTCTTGCGGTTATTTATTTTCAACAAAGGATCAAAAATGGCTTCTACCAAACTTCACTTTACAAGATATACCATCTAATATATTTCCATATATTACCGATTTCTGTTCTATTTCTTTCTCTGTCAGATACTCATTATATAGTTTATTATTAGGCTCTCCTTCATCGCTAAGTTCACAAGATCGCTGAATACTGGCAGTTTGATCCGGGTTCGAATTCTAGTGAACGGATTGGCTTCATGGTTAATTCTCCCATTTGTAACGTAAATAGCATCTTATTTCCCTCAAAAATTCATTCCTCCACAAAGGCATCCATCTTCTTAAGCAGACTGTAGAATCATTAGTTTATTTTGAAGCAGGAGATTTGAAAAATGCGCAATGCCCTCTCCGAGACTCGAACCTGGTCCTCTCGAATACACGCCAATTGTGCTACCGCTATACCACAAAGACATATACCTTATAAGGTAATCCTCGTTTACTTTGCCATATTCAGATAACCTAAATAAGTTAACATCTCCTTTATCGTTTATTGTTTACTTTTGAAAAATGAGAAATTTCATATTCAAAATTAATTCTTCATATTTCTTAATATTAAATTACACATATTTTAACATGTGTTTACATGGGTTCCTCTTTTCTGTTTTTTTCCTTGCTTTCTAGCTACGACCGGCACTAATTTTACCATTTTGAAAGATTAAATACAACTCAACTCTCGTTTTAGATTTAGAAATACCTGTGGAGGGGCCTCTTCTTGCAAGCTTGAGGATAGTGATAATTTATTTATCAATTTGTTATTTTTCTCTTCTTCCATTATAAACCCTTACTAATTATCTTGACACTTTATTTTAATTTCATCAAGTTTTTATTCATTGAGTATTAATTAATTTTATCATTTTTGGTGTTTTCTATTTCATTATTTTAAGTTTTTGATACTTTCCTATTGCTTATTTTTCCTTTGTTGCACAGAGAACAAAATAGTTTTGATTTAGTTTAGTTTATTTAGTTATGGCAAAACACTCGAGGGCTATCTGCCTAAGGGGAGGGATGTTTTCGTGGAGAACTTCCCTCTCCTTAAGGGAAACTGGCTCCTATACACGTTACACATGGGGAAAACCACGTAAACGCTTACGTAGACAGCCTGTTCGCAGAGATTCGAGCCCCAGACTAAACTACCAGAGTTCAGTGACTTTACCACTCGGCAGCTGGTGGGCAAATAGTTTAACATTTATTTATCATCACCTTAATGTTGCAAAAGTTTGATTTTCAAACTTCATGGATCGCATTTATTTAACTTATTTTACATTAATTTTACTTGCATTTTACCTAAAAGTTTCTAGAACTGCCATTGAAATAAGATCACGTTCACATTCTCAAACTGTTGATAATTTCTGTTCCAATAGTCTCAAACTGGCGGGTGCGGAGCAGTTTTATGCGGCCCGCAAACCATTTCAATTATATATTTGTTGCAAAGATTTCAAGATTTTAGTTATGTAGTCCAAGTTTACATTATCTTCATGTCCATCAGACGAACAAGAATTAACCACAGAAAATATATAAATGGAGACAATTAACTTATAGCATGATATAAATCTTATTCATACATTTACGGATACAGATTTGATTAACTTTTATTCGTATTTCTAAAAAACTAACTAAGCTCAGTAACGAAATTTAATGGCTTTGTTTAGGAATACGTTTACATATGAGCAGCTTTTCCAAAGTTGAAAATTAATTTGAAAAGAACCAAACTGACCGATGAACATCTGCACTCCATTATAAAGATAATTTCTATCCAAGGCTGCAAACTTTATCAGAGCCGAAACGCTATCGAGTTCAAGCTATAGTAAGAAATAAAGAAGCTAATAGTTATTTATACAAAGAAACGTAAGAATTTTCATTTATGCGTCGAAGAAAAAAATTTTTAAATAACAGAAAGAGATTAGGTTGTTATTACTTATTCTCAAGTATTTTCCCTCTTGTAAAATTTTTCTGGAAGCCTAAGAAGTTTCTTGTTTCTTGAAAATCTTGTTTTTATAATTTAACACACGTGATGTATGTTTGTTTAGAAGATATTTTCTCCCTCCTTTCTAGATGGCTTCGTAGTGTAATTGGAAGCATACGCGACGCGTATTCGAGAGGTTCATCGTTTGAGGCACGGGCATTACCTTTTTTTTTGTTTTCACTTAGTTATTTATATGAAATAATAGCCTGACTTACGTCTTCCCCCACTTACCTCGCCTGACCCAAACTGAAAAAGAAGGGCTTATGAGGTTTAGTCGCCCTCAGAGGAAATTTGTGAGCACTTTTTGACGTCACAAGTTCAGGGGGTAGGAAAGATTACTAATTCTGAAGCTAATAAATTAATTATCCGATTCCTTTTTTTCTACCTTTTAATTGGTGAAATGGTTGTTAAAAAGGAGAATTCAATTTGGAAACCTATTTCGAACAGTTTGTAAAACAGAATTCCATGGAGAGGAATTTGCGCCTGATCACTTTCTGTGATTAAGGGAAATAAAGGAATCTGATCCTAAGCCTACAGAAAAAAGTCTGAAAATTGAAGGAACTCATCGACATTAAACCATAGTGGGGTGAATTTGTCGGAAGATAATGATTCCGATGAGTAGAAAACAGTTTTAAACAAGTTAAATTGGGTTAGTTGATTAATGTTAAGCCCACAAACGCTATCTACCTAAGGAGGAGAATTGCCTTTATAGAAGAATTTCTAAGGAAAGCTGACTCATATTCTTTGCATACGGTAATAATCACGAAAACATCCGCGAAGCAAGTGTCCGCTGAGTTTTGAATTCTGTTCAAATTACCAGTGTTCCGCAATTTTTTTATTTGACCACTAGTGGGCTCAGTAGTAGCGAGAAAAGGAATAAAATGCCTTCTTGTATGCTAAGGTCAATTTCTAAGAAAGGGGGGGAAGAGAATATTTTCTTGTTTTAACCTTTCTTCGTAGGAGATTTCTTTCAGTCTTCAAACCCGCTTTTGTTGCAATATTGTTGTCTAATTTTAGAGTTTTAGAGTGATTAGGAGTTTTTCGGAGAAAGAAACATGAAAAGGGAGCAGCACTCAAGCCCAGATTTGAGCCCGAACATCCCTCCCAGTTGCCAGCGGAACGTGCCTTCCAGTTATACCATGAAGCATGCAGCAATGAAGGGCAAACTTCTTACATAATTATGATGTAAATTCCATATATTCGCTATTAATAACGATCTTTATGTCATAAATAATAACAATATGGATTTGTGTCACAAATAATAACAATATGGATAACGATAATGGATTTTAATTCTATTAATATTAACATTTTTGCTGAGTACAAATAAAATACAATACTTATATCTTTGATGAAAATTCATTGTTCTATACGACTTTTCCCCTTTTCTATTAGGGTTTATGGAAGCGTGTGTCTCGACTTATGCTACCTGTCTGCGAAAGATTTAAAATGCAATTTTGTGGTTTTACTAATAGTAAGTATATTTGTAATGCATAAACGTGTAAGTACATATACTATGAGTCAAGTCTCAGGTTTAAAATTATATGTCTTTCAAATTTTATTTATGATATTTGTTTGTGGTATTTAAGTTTTCCTAACCAAATGCTGTTTTAATTTACATATTTCCTATTTGCCTCGTTTCTCTATGAGGTTCGCTTCTTCTACAATTTATGTAGACTTGAGTGACAAGGAGTTTCACTATAAAGTTAGAAGAGTTGCGCATAGCTGTATGTGTGAGTTTTGGCCTTCGCTTCGGCACTGAATTGTCTTGGAAAGTTTCACTGTTTTTTGGCGACTCCAGGTCTCGAATTAAATAGTACGGTTCAAGGATAGATTTGTGTTGGTAAGTTAAAAGCTTGAATTTCTGTCACGGTTAGGCGAAGCTTGTAGCCCCTGTTAGGATAGATTAAATTGCTTGAGTTTAGAACAGTTTGAAGGAAGCGAGTGTTTAAGCCAGATTCAGGTGACTGCTAATTGTTTGTTGTGTATTTTTAATTTAACCTTCGCAAGGGGTGAGTTAGAATAAATTCACTTCTGTATCTGTTTGTTTTAGGGTTTAAAAATTCTAGTGATGAGAATTTACCTGCAGATTCAATGTAACACCTCAGGTTTTGTTTGTTTGATTACAACAAAGCACACGAGGGCATTCACCTAAGAGGAGGAATGTCTTCGTGGAGGAACTTTTATGGGAAACTGGCTCGTATACACGTTACACATGGGGAAAATCATTAAACATCCAAGCAGCTAGCTTGTTCGTTGAGATTCGACCCGGACCGAATTACCAGTGTTCAGGGACTTTACCGCTCGGTCATTGGTGCGTCTGTACCTCAGACTGATACTAAGTGAGTTAGCTTAGTTGAAACAAGACCGGTGTGTCATATTATTTAACATAATGTTCTTATGGAAGCACTGATGTATGCAAATGATCTTTAATTAATACCTCTGGTGAGAAAGTAATATAATTCTGAAAGATTTTTACACCCAGTTAAGGTATTTTAGAGCTGCTAATGGAACGTTTTTTTTATCAAGAATTTAATCTTTTATAAGTATGAAGCAAGCACCTTGTAACTACAAGAGATTTCTGATTCATTGAATAATACTGGAACGGGTCATTGTTAATCCAAACTCTCAGTTCATCTGAAAGCAATTAAAAACACAAAAAAGAGAACTAATCTTCATAAAAATAAACAGAAAATACTATTCACAGTTTACGCATATTTTTAAGCAGTTTAACATAAAGAACAAGTTTATTTCATCAACTAAATTAAATCATTATTCAAAACAAAAGCATACTTCAAAATAAATCTTTTGTTTATGTTAATCAAGTATTTCTATAGGAGGCAATGGGGAATAGAATATTAAGGGCTGTGTGCTTACTTCATTTTTGCGATTTAGCCATTTATTTTTAACGGATGACGTAAGAGTATTTGATATTCAGATGTACATTTAAATTACGTTCAGGTATGGATAAAACAGTTGCTAACTACTGCTTTATCACCTACCGTCACTGCTGTTATGCAACTTACTTTATACTTTCATTTCAAGTAAAAATTCTGCTTTATTCTGATAATTTGTGATAACGTTTCTTTTCTGTTGTTAACTTTTCAGTTGTTCCACAATAAACAAGCTTTTTTCGGATATGTCAGGTTAATCCACAAGCCGGTTAATCCGTCTCTGGTAATTGTGAGTTGATTGTATATCCTAAAGCTCTTATTGCACAAACGTTTATTTTACGAATATAAAGCAGTACCTTTTATTCATTTCTTCTGCAGAGAACACTTAACGAAATAACAGCTTTTACGAATTCCCTTTTAACCGCTTACTAAAGCATGCGACACGTTTCGAGCCTTGTACACTCGTTTAGAGAAACAATACCCACCATCATTTAAAAAAAGAACAGCCTGAAAGGACTTGTACATTAACCACTCTATTATCTGCCAGAGTCCTTATCAGAATTGAGCTTCCTCCGTGTTTTTTTACCATCTTTTTCGTTTGCCCGTCATGGAGACAGGCTCTTTTCTATTGTGTCGCCCAAAAAAGGATATCCTCCTTTTTCAGATGGCCCTTTCGGAATTCCGAGGCGGATCGTTGGACCTTTTCAGCTGTTGTTTCGAAAGTAGCTCTTTTTTCAGTGGCCCATACCTACTTTTATTTTTTTTTCCAGCAATTTATCAATCCATGCGGACTTTTTTCAAACACTTACATTAAGTCCTTTACCACACTAGGAAGGCTATAGCATGAAATGTCTTTATCTGAGAAGTTTTTTCCACACATTTAGCTTCTGAGCCCAAAGGAACTGTATTCACGTTTTTTTAGGTTTTTTTTCCACTTCTTTGTATTTCTTTTGAGTGAAAAAAAAATGACGCAAAAGTAGAATATCATGTCTGTTTGAAGTATATGTAATACGGTTTCTTAATTTCAGAACCTAAAAGTTTGGAGATAATTTTGAATGGTAAATATTTAGCATAATGTTACTGAAAGATGAAAGAAGATTACTTTGCTAAATGCAGAGTTGTTCAAGAATGAATGGTTGTTCAAGAATAAGTAAAATGAAGTAATTTACTGTTTTTAATCGCCATCAGTATTTGAAAGTCACATTTATATATATATTTTCAGTGCAGATATATGTGTAATGAAAATTTTTGAGTTCGACGTTAATGATGGTAATGAAAGTCGAATTTATACGAAGGAGATAATTGTGGCCAACTGAACACCTTTTTATTCTTAACAACATTCTTAAAACCTACACTACTACAGTTTATTATTTTAAAATAGGAAATTAAAGATTATTTTACACCAATCCCGGCTTCATTATTAACTATAGGAACGATAGCTGCAGCAGACGATTTGAGTTACCCAATTCTTTTCGTCGAACATCATCTCCTTTGACCGTGTTTCGCTTCATGAAAAGAGCTGACCATAAATGAAAGATGACCTAAACTACAGTCTCATATGAGGTAGAGAAAATAAATGTCTTGCGATGATGATGACACGAGTTATGATCGAAAATGAAGAGGGCTGGCAGCGGCCTTGAAGTGCCTGCTTTCAAGTAACAGACTATAATTAGTGCCAGACGACTCAGGCGAACGCAGTTCGCTAACACAGGCACCCGCGCGGTTGCGCTATCCCAGAGTAACTTGTGTGGGCGATTTTCTAGTAGTTGAGACATAGCATGTGAAGAGATGAGCAGCGTGAAGCTTAGGAGAAGTCAAACAGCATAATAATCTAGGAGAAATCAGAGAAATGACAGAGAATAATAGCAATTGACATGGCATATCTTGTCTTATACATAGAAATAATAGAGAAATAAGATGATGTCGTCAGTCGAAAGTTTCACACTACGAGTCTATGTCCGCTACGCTGATTGGGCGAAAGTACCGAGGATCGATCTGAAAGGCAAATGCGGAATTATGGCAAGCGGGTTAAGTGGGCGGAGCCAGGAAGGTCCAAGCTGGATCAAGCTGATCCAATCAGAACGATCAGTCGAAATTTCACACTACGAGTCTATGTCCGCTACGCTGATTGGGCGAAAGTACCGAGGATCGATCTGAAAGGCAAATGCGGAATTATGGCAAGCGGGTTAAGTGGGCGGAGCCAGGAAGGTCCAAGCTGGATCAAGCTGATCCAATCAGAACGTGTCAAATTAAAAACTGCATATGATACGTGGGCATGTGAATGATGCTGGTGCTTAAGAGATTTTTGGGAATATCATGAAAAATCATTCAATAACGTTAATATTGTATACGAATATGACAGTGCTGGGGGTAAACTTTACAAGTGCATCAGGAGAGGAGATCAAGTTACAAAATATAATAAAAAAAACGGAACAGTACACATATACAGAAGGGTACAAGCAAAATACAGTTATATGAAAATAGCCAGGGACCATAACAAAACCTTCATTTTAATATTAAGACATTTAACAGCATCAGTTATGTATATATTTATGGGATGGCGTCGTCAATAATAATCAGATGATGCTGCAAGCTGTGCGAAAGAACTTTTCCCTTCAGCTGGAGAGAACGCAGGCGACGATTGCGCATTAAGATGAAAGACGCTTGCATGTAAAAGACGATAACTTTTCTACATTTGTAAATAATCTCATCTATTTCCATCTGCGAATGTATGCATTTCATAGTTCGTAGTAACTATTTGTGTTTTCATTAAATATTCAAATTATCTATAAATCTGGCTAGTTTATTAGACCCTAGACAACCAACCATCTCTGAAGTATATTTACAGACATCATATGCCTAGAGAGTAAGTACCGATCCTATATTCCTACAGATTTTGGGGGCTCGGCCGGGATGAGCCTAGGAAGAATAACGATGAATATTACAAGAGAAAACGAGTAAGTTTGTTTCGATTATTACCGTATTGTTACTTCTAAGAATAGTGTTCTACTGTATTGTGAATCAAGATGGCTACTTTAAATTCCATACCTAGAATTGCTAATTCTTTAAGAACTGGGCCTACAAAATCTATTAAACTGTTACATCAGATTGTATTCGGAACTTTAGGTGATAGGAAAAATAGAGCAAGATTACGTAACTTTTGTGGTTTTCCATCTGACTTTAACGTTGAAGAAACGAAACAAAAATTACTTCAAACTTTCACTGCAAACGATTTTATTTCTGTGTGTAATTTGTTACATCTTAACTATGAGTCAAATTCTGATAAAAACTGTGATTTAATATTAAAGAGTCTTTGTGATTTTAAGCTTTTAAAATCCGAAAGTGATGACGATGATGAGTTATCCGAAAACGAAAGTGTTCACGATTCTGATAAGGATGATGGTATTAATTCTGTTCGGTTAGATTTACCACCTATAAATGATTTAGTAGACCAAACCATTGAGACGCCTAATATTTCATTACATTTTCGTGACATTTTAGAAACTGTTTCAGAATTCAATGGCACTGATATATATCCGGTTGAATCATTCATTGGCGATTTAGAAGAATCTTTTAAGTTATTTAAGTTATCTGAATTACAAAAGATTGTGTTTACTAAAAAATTGCTTACTGGTTCTGCTAAAGTATTTATTCGGTCTTTGAAAGGTATTATGTCATGGGACAAGTTAAAAGAAAATCTTTTATCTGAATTTGGTTCTAAAATAAACAGTGCACAACTTCATAATTTGTTACAGAAACGACATTTAAAACCTAGTGAATCCCTTTCTGAATATTTAATTGCAATGCGAGAAATAGCCAGTCGTGGTTCTGTTGATGATTCATCCATTCTTGATTATGTAATTAATGGAATACCTGATTCAAGTAGCAACAAAATTATTTTGTACGGGTGTAAAACTATTTCTGAATTTAAAGAGAAATTAAAAATATATGAGAAAATTCGCGTTCCAGATACGAAGAATAAAAGTTATTCAAGTACTAACACACAAAATAAAGTACGCGCTATACCTAGTAAGAGTAAAGAACTAAGGTGTTATAACTGTGGGAGTATAGGTCATAAATCGAATTCATGTAATAATAAGAGTAAAGGATTTAAGTGTTTTAAATGTAACTTATTTGGACACAAAGCCGTAGATTGTTCCAAAACGTCGCCTAAAAATAGCCAAGATGCCAAAAGTGTAACTCCAATTACTCAGACTCATCAGAAAGAAATGCATAAAACTGTTAATTTAGGTAACTTGAAAATTGATGCTTTAATAGATACTGGTAGCCAAGTAACATTAATTCGTGAAGATATACATAAGAAGATAGGTTTTCCTGAACTTACGCCGGCAAATCTACAGTTAACGGGATTTGGCAATGGGAAAATTAAACCTATAGGGAGATTTGAAGGTGAATTCGAAATTGATGGTTCTTCATTTCGATCAAATATTTTTGTTATCTCAGAAAACGAAATGTTTTTACAAGCTATCATCGGTACAGATATTATAAGGCAAGGGCAATTAACTGTAAATGAAAAAGGAGTCGAAATTAAAAAATTGCAACCAGAAAACTATTTGATGTGCATTCGCGATATTTATAACGACGAGGAAATCGATTTAAATCATATTAGAGACGGGGTACATCGAGATGAAATACTGCAATTAGTAAGGAATTATAAGCCGAATAAAATAAAAACATCTGCCCTAAAGATGAGAATAGTGTTGACAGATCAACTTCCGGTTTATTGCGCTCCGCGACGTTTTCCCCCCGCAGAGCAGCGTGAAATTGATAAACAGATTTCTGAATGGTTAGATAAACAAATTATAAAACCAAGCTGTTCGGATTACTCAAGTAATATTGTACTAAGTAGAAAAAAAAAATGGTACATTTAGATTATGTTTGGACTATCGACGCCTGAATAAAAAAATAATTCGAGATCGCTTTCCTCTGCCATTAATTGATGACGTCATTGATAAATTAGAGACAGCAATGGTATACATACATTAGATTTGAAAAACGCTTTTTTTCATGTTGAAGTAGAGAAGGAGAGTAGAAAATACACATCTTTCGTAACACGAAACGGACAATTTGAGTTCTTGAAAGTCCCCTTTGGTCTTGCTAACAGTCCAAGCGTTTTCCAAAGATATATCTACGATGTATTTCGTGATCTTTTAAATGATAACACTGTAGTAATCTATATGGACGATATCATTATTCCTTCCGAAAATGAAACTCAAGGAATCCAAAAATTAAAACGCGTGTTGCAGACTGCATCGGAATATGGATTAGAGCTAAACATTAAGAAGTGTCAATTTTTGAAGCGCGAAATCGAATTTCTAGGACACAAAATTAAAGATGGGAAATTATATCCTTCTTCTTCTAAAACCAAAGCAGTAATTAACTTTCCAGAACCTAAGTGTGTTAAAGATGTTCAAAGTTATTTAGGTTTAACTGGTTATTTCAGAAAATTTATACCTAATTATTCATTAATTGCAAAACCACTTAGTGATTTATTGAAGAAAGATTCTAAATTTAAATTCGAAAGTAAAGAACTTTATGCTTTTAACGAGTTAAAACGCATCTTGACATCTGAACCTGTTTTGTGTATTTATAATCCGAAAGCTGAAACGATCTCACCGCGAATTCTCTACAATCAATAACAGCACTAAGTAAACAACTACAGTTCACTTAAAACAACTCATAAACACACTGAATTGAGATGTTTTCCTCCGACTTTTATAAGCTTTTTCATCACGCACGAGAGCATTCTGATATTTTCTCGATTTTTCTGGATAGCAAAAGAGTACAATTACGAGATATCTATTTATTAAGTGCTCGTGCTCCTATATTTTAACTTTACCGGCGTAGATTTCTCTTCAAATAAGTCTCGTGTTGCATTGTAAGGGGATATAAAACAATTTTAATCATAATTCTACTAAAAACAGCTAACTAAATACAAAATCCGTAACATTATTATGATTTGCATTCTTTAAACAGTTCTGATGTCAGTTTTAAAAGGTATGAGATAAATGACATATATGAGAATACGTTTTAAGTCATGAGTTGCTTATTTTAGTCATTGTTTACTTCAGTTATTATCTGCAACATTAGTGGTAACATCAGCATCTTGGTTAATATGATTCAAAATGGAAAAAAAAAATGGCGAAGTAAAAAAAGTGAAGTCCAACAGAAAAGAATATGTGGGGCATGGAGGAACTCAGCTGATGAATGTTTACAAGTAATGTTTTCGAAACTGAGATTAGCAAAAACGGTCTCAGAGAGTTAATTGATCCACCTTCGTTTAATCTTTATTCTCATACGAACTCTCAAAATATATATTTAGTAAGAACAAATTTAGAAGTGCTGATGTAGGAACACTGAGACGTAGAAACGCAGAAATAACCGATGGCGTAGATACGTGATAACTTAGAACGTATATCCATGTTGAAGAGGAAGAACTGATTGCGTAGAATCTTAAAAAATGTGAAGTTCGTAATGACTAAGAAACTTAGCAGATTAAATTCCATTCTTATTTAAATTGACATTTGTGGCTACAATTCACTTGGCACTCTAAACGAGCCTATTTTCAGAACATTTAGAGTTTTGAATACTATTGCGATAGGAAGAAGAGCATAGTGAAATACCAACCAAGAAGCACAGAAAGTAGAAGCTATAAGTGCGCATTTATCCAATATGGAATCTCGCCAAGAGGAAGGTTGTGGTTTGGGTTAGAAAAATTTCAGTTCTCAAAATTTTGCATAAACGCAACCCATGCGACACAGATTTATCTACAAAATTAGTCCCAAGGGGCTTTGTCCCTGAGAGACTATTGTTTTCGTTTTGCGATTTTGCGTCGAATCACTCAAAATGCCCGTTTCACTTTTCAAATTGTAGCCACCAAATATTATCGCCCTGCATTACATTTGAAGAAATTAAAAAAGTAAAAAAAAAAATCTAAAAGGTTTCAGATTTTAATTACGTTCAAAGGGGCGTTTATTTAACATTTTATGTGTTACCTTTATTTATTAAATACCATGTTCTTCGCACTTAAACCATAAAATTCAGTTCAACAGCAATATCGCAAATTTTCAACAGCAATATCGCAAAATAATTTTAAATTGAGCATATCTTTAGAAATTTCGGTACACACTCTCACGCGCTGGAGATAAAAATGTTTTTCGGTACAACGTTGGTATTGCTGGCTTTGAAATGTTTGAGTTTGTTAATGAAAAATTCGTTAAAGTTTTAGAGAATATTGTTACGAATTTCACATTTATTTGGCTATTTATTTAGAACTGTAATTAAAATTCCTTTTTATTTTCCCGTGCAACGCAGACGACTCAGGCGAACGCAGTTCGCTAACACAGGCACCCGCGAGGTTGCGCTATCCCAGAGTAACTTGTGTGGGCGATTTTCTAGTAGTTGAGACATAGCATGTGAAGAGATGAGCAGCGTGAAGCTTAGGAGAAGTCAAACAGCATAATAATCTAGGAGAAATCAGAGAAATGACAGAGAAAAATAGCAATTGACATGGCATATCTTGTCTTGTATATAGAAATAATACAGAAATGAGATGATGTCGTCAGCCGCAAGTTTCACACTACGAGTCTATGTCCGCTACGCTGATTGGGCGAAAGTACCGAGGATCGATCTGAAAGGCAAATGCGGAATTATGGCAAGCGGGTTAAGTGGGCGGAGCCAGGAAGGTCCAAGCTGGATCAAGATGATCCAATCAGAACATGTCAAATTAAAAAACTGCATATGATACGTGGCCATGTGAATGGTGCTGGTGCTTAGGAGATTTTTGGGAATATCATGAAAAATCATTCAATAACGTTAATATTGTATACGAATATGACAGTGCTGGGGGTAAACTTTACAAGTGCATCAGGAGAGGAGATCAAGTTACAAAATATAATGAAAAAAACGGAACAGTACACATATACAGAAGGGTACAAGCAAAATACAGTTATATGAAAATAGCCAGGGACCATAACAAAACCTTCATTTTAATATTAAGACATTTAACAGCATCAGTTATGTATATATTTATGCATTTTTTTTTAAGTAAGTTTGCATTATTATTCAGAGAAGCAATGTTCAATGGCAACTATATCCAATTGTATGTTTCCATACATTACATGAGTCGCAGGAGATATGCACATAAATAGCCATTGTACAAGCTATGCGACTTGAGGGTCGCATGTTATATTTAATATATACATTCTTACTTATGTTTTATATATATTATTATTATTTTTTTTTCTCATCAGTTATAACTATATCAAATTATCCATATAGTAGTAGAAAAGAAAGACAGTTTTAAGATCTAAGCACTGCAAGTGGTCTTCTACGGTAGCGCTGACTATTATAATTATAGGCTAGACGTGGAATTGTGCGATTTTGCGCACGTGAGATTCTTTTATGAAATCTTTTGGCAAGATGTCTGTGAATGCCATTATTGTGGGCAAATTAAGTTCTCTGTGTAAAGCTTCATTCCGTATGAACCACCTGCAGCGTGCGATCTGCCTAAGAAAGTTATTTTGATGCACTTGTAATCTTTTCATTTGAGTGTCACAAACAAAACCCCAGACTGGTCCTGCATAAGTAAAAATGGGACGCAGCATGGATTTATAGAGGAGTAATTTATTAGCTAGCGACAAACCGCTTTCCCGAGCAATTAAGGGGGAAAGTGTAGCTTTACGTGCTCGGTACTTATTGAGTACGTGTGAAATGTGGGGTTTCCATGTGAGATGTGGATCAAATATAATACCAAGGTAACGGGCCTGCTTGGTCCAGGGAATAGGGGTGTTATTCATTATTATGAGCCAATCATCTTCTGTTCTCTTTTTTCTGGTGAATAACATAGCTTCTGATTTTTCAACGTTAACTTTCATTTTCCATTTTTGAAGCCAGGTCTCCAGTGCATGAATATGTGATTGGAGTGCTTGTTTTACTGAGCTAACAGATGCGTTTTGCGTCAGAAT
This sequence comes from Stegodyphus mimosarum, assembly GCA_000611955.2. NCBI lineage: Eukaryota > Metazoa > Arthropoda > Arachnida > Araneae > Eresidae > Stegodyphus > Stegodyphus mimosarum. Next base: position 132,044 of record KK119178.1, read on the forward strand.
TGCAGTATCGTCAGCATACATAGCGAGTGTTGTATTATGCATGTGTGGAATGTCGTTCGTGTAGAAATTATAGAGTAGCGGGCCTAAAAGGGACCCTTGTGGGACGCCGCTGTTAATAGTGCGACGTGATGAGTATGTGTTGTTTACACGAACGACGAAGTGTCTTTCCTGTAAATAGGAAAAAATTATGCGTGTTATGTATGCAGGGAAACCCTGAGTTATGAGTTTTGCTATGAGGCCCTCCAGCCATACCCTATCGAATGCCTTGGCAACATCCAGAAAAATAGCACCCGTGGTTAGTTTATTTTGGAGTCCGTACGAGATGAGCTCCGTCACTCGATATAGCTGGTGAGTTGTGGAATGGTTTCTGCGGAATCCATGTTGATGAGGGATGGTAAGGCGTCTTTCTTCCATATCTTTGTGCAGTCGCTGAAAGATGATATACTCAGCTACTTTACTCAAGGCAGATAGTAGACTAATTGGTCTGTAATTAACAGGATCTGTAGCTATCTTTCCTGGCTTGAGCAAGGGCCTAATAATTGCCGTTTTCCAGACGCTCGGGTAAATTCCAGTCCTCAGGATGATGTTGATAATTTGTACAAGCTTGAAGACGGTGAAGATTCCCATGTTTTGCAGCATTTTATTAGTAATTTTGTCCATTCCAGGGCTTTTCCGGGTTTTCAATTTCAGGATGTACTCAAGGACCTCCGAGGGAAGAACTGGAGGAATGTTTGTAATGTTGTTATTGGAAGTAAAATTTGTTATTGTGTCGGCAACAAATTTTTCTGTGGGTGGATGTGAAATGTCATGAGTGTTAAACTGACTGGCGAAATGATCGGCTAGTGATTCGGCCTTTTCAGTTTCAGTGTATGCAATTCCAGACGGGCCGTTAAGGGGCGGAATGAGATTGTTACATCTTTTATGTTTGGCAGTAGCTTCCCAGATTGAATTATCATCTGGGCTAAGCAACTCCAAATAGTTAGCCCAGCGGTGTTGTGCATGTTTCCGAGTCAGGATCCTGACTTCCTGATTTAGCTTATTAAGTAGGGTTTTATCTGCAGGGTATCTGTATTTCTGCCATTCTTTTCGTGCAGCGTTGCGTCTTTTTATAAGATTTCGAATTTCTGCATTCTTTTGTACTTTTCGATCTAAAATTGGCTTGCTATTATTAGACAGAGCAGTGCGCATCTCCAAGGTAAGATTATTCACTAAGGCATCTAACTCATTCACATTATGTGCTGTGAGTGTTGTATACTGTGTGTTGTTTAGGGCTTTGGTGTATGAGCACCAATTTGTTATGAAGGCCCTTTTGACTGGTGTGTTATGGCGAGAAATGTCTAAAGTGATGATGACCGGATTATGATCCGATGACATTTCATCTAAGGAAATCCTAGGTACGTGTTATTTGCGCAGTTCCAATCGCGGTGGTGTGCGTTGAAATCTCCACCTAAGATTATTCGATAGTTTATTTGAGATAGTAGTCTCAAATCGGTTGCTACATCCTTATGTGCACGTCTGTTATGTGGAATATAGGTGGAGACAACTGTGAATGGTCGTGATGTATTTGGAGTGACTGTTATAGCTAACGCCTCAACGGCAAAAAGCTGTGGGAGTGTTATGCATATATGTGGAATGGAGCGCTTAATGAGAATAATCAAACCCCCTTCCGCATGTCTTGTATTCCGTGCTCTGTCTTGTCGATACATCTCATAGTTATGAATGCTGCACTGTACATTAGGACCAAGCATGTGTTCTTGTATGAGTATAATGTCCGGGTCATACTCCTCTATAAATTCTCTGAGCTCATAGATCTTATGAAAGAGTCCATGTGCGTTCCACGTTACCACTTTAAAGACACTGGCCATAAATTTAATTAATATTGGCTAACCCGTTGACATCTTCTACAACTTGATACAGGATATTAACTTTTTCATTAAGGGTAGTACTACTTTGTACCTTAGGTAATTGAGTTTTAAATATTTGCAAAACATGATGTAAATCAGCTCCAAATGCTTTCTGGAACTCAGACATAACTTTAAGGAGTTCCAGAAAGTCTGTCAAATTTGCTATACTATTAACATGATTAAAATTTTCTGTGACATGAGAGATATTATTATTGCTGTTATTATTGGTGCTTTCAGTATAAGTACTACTGGCCAATGTCTTTTGAGCAGCAGCAAATGGGCGGGGCTTAGAGGCAATGCTATTTTGCGGTTTAACATTTGAGATGCTGGACTTAGCCGCCTGTGCATAGCTGATTCCAGGGCGAACACTGTTGTTTTTTGATATTTTTCTGATATTTGGAAATTTTGGGCAACCCCGATAACTGGCTGGATGATCTCCAGAGCAGTTTACGCACTTGTGGGTTCTTACATGTTTTTTTATCTTACAGCGTAATTCTAAAATATAAAAAATGTAATCTCAGATGAAAGAAATTTTGTGATGAAATGTGGTGCCAAAATGACGTAAAGAAGTTAAGAACGATAAATAGTATGATAGAATGGTAAAATCAAAACAAACTCACGTTCTAATAATTCAGCTTTTGTAAATTGTATTTGAAAGTTTGACTACCAATACTAATAAAAGATTCACAACTACGGCGCATGGACTGGCGTATATTAGCGAAGATCTTGGGAATTTCACGCACATTTCCAGCAGCAACTGACAGTCTGCTATTAGATCTTCATCGGATCCAGTGGAGGTTTCGTACTTTCAAGGTGTTCTCAGAAAAAGAAATCCATGGATATCAAATCTGGTGATCGCAATGGTCAGAAAATCTCTTAGTAATTTTTCACGTTATTGCTGAAAGAAGGATTGATTGTGCTGGAACCACATTCGTGGTCGAACAACTAGAGGAACATCGGAAAAATATTCCTGCAAGATGCCCCCTGAAAGATGTCAAAGTGCGGTATTTCAAGCGGCTAGAGTGGTAACTAACTAAGTAATACTACTTAGTTAAGTAATACTAAGTAATTGTGCAGCATGATTGAGAACCTTTCCTGATATGTGATCGCGTGCCATTTGGATTACCATGTGCACAAAGATGAGAATTATGATAATTAAACATGCCAGAATGTGCCAACATAGCCTTATCAGTAAATAAGACGTAAGAAAAGAATTCGGGACTTGCTGTAGCCTGTTGTAAGCACCAGAAAGCAGGGTTAAAGTGCAGAGGATATTCTTCTGGTTTTAAAACATACGCTGTCTACACATCATACGGATGCATTTCTTTCTTGTTTGAAGTCATTTGAACATTTGTTTCGCACACTTCGAACACACATCCAAACAGGTTTATTCTCAAATGTACGTATTACAGCTTCTTCCACTGTAGTTTTATAAGATATCTTTTGTCTACATCCCGCCTGCAAGTAAGAACTACACGCTTTCGCACCACTCACGATTACTACGTTCGAATGCTCAGGAATTTTTCTCTGCATGTCATTTGAGCAGCTGCTTCCTTTTTATTCATAATTCCATAGATAAGATGTATTTCGGAAAATTCCGTGTTCGTGGAGTAATACAAACCACTCAAAATTGCTTGGAGAATGACTATTTATGTCAGTAGACCGCTTTCGTCTACCGCCTACCGATCTTAACCATTTTCACGCACATTTTCTATTACAGTTTCAACCATGTACCATTTCAACACACACTGTATTACACAATCTGCTTAGTTTGGTCTCTTGTACTTGATTTTATATTTTTGGTAGATATCTTAAATCATCCCGTATATATTGCTTTTATTCGATTATAAACAAATACTGATTGTGAGCCGCTTTCGGGAAACTGGAAACAAAATGAATTAAAAATTAATCATATTGACGTATTAATGATGCAGATTCTAAGCCGATGGACGCATTTTAAGTCACGAAAGAAGAAAAGAAGTGCAGTCTGATAAATGTGATATACATTTTATGATGTATTTATTCTACCTACTCATTACTATGCAAATTTATAATTCAGTCAACTATTAATAAGACTTAGATTACAAGTATACATATAGTGTTGAAAACGAAATTTTATAAAAACAACATAGATGAAAATAAATACCGTTTTAACATTTATCCTGTTAATTAATCGTGATATTTTACGTTGATTCCCCTTTTCAGTAAAATAATAGTTCGAAATAAGTGGCCAACAAAGGAAACGCTTTTAACTACACTTTCAAATTTTCATTTTTGATGCATTCTCAAGATTTTTATGTATTAATTATTAGTAGGTTTATTGCATGTTAATGTCTGCTCTTATTTGTTGTTTTACATCACAAGTCCGCTTTATTTATGTAATTAAAACAGAGAGAAATGAAATAAATTTGGAGAGCTATTATTCGATTTATTTGCAAATGTAAATAACAATATTTGGAATTCATTGCATGCGGCTTAAAATTTAAAAATGAACGAGCGAAATTTGACTGAATGTCTGTGACTTAATAAATATTAAGACAATTAAATATGTTGGTCTATCAGATTTTCATATTAGTTTTGAATGTGAGCTGCATTTAACATATTGAAACATGCAGGTAGCGATATTATTTAGACGTATTTTCTGTACAGGTCTTTATAAAATATTTTAATATGTTTATATTTAAATATAGAATGAAGAGGAATCTGTAATAAATCAGAATAATTTATATCTATATGAATCACAACGTAGTTTTGCATTACTAACTCACACAGAGCATTGCTTAATTGAAATAGTTTCCTTTTAAATTCGACTTTCTTCAGATGCAAATGTTGCTCAATTTGCATCTTGTTTACTTACCATACACATGCATAAAAACTGAGGAAATGCACTTAAATTCTGTGATTATAAGGCTGAGTAAAGAGGAGTAACAATGAGCGCATAATTCAAAAAAGACTGTATTACAGTAGGTAAAAACTTTTACAATCCGTAAATATGACCACCATGTATAATGACTTCTGATAAATTTTCAGAAGGCATTGTATATCATCAGTACGTCCACTTCAGTTGATGATCCGCAGCGACCACCTAAATCACAAGTTATCTCCTCTGCATTGCTTAGCAGATCGTCGCAGTAGTTCTTTTATTTTAGTGAAAAGGTCACAGTTACATAGACTCGTATCTGGTGGAATTATGACGGAAGTTTCTTCACCTGCCGTTGCAGGAGATCCATGATTCCGCTCATAATCGTAAAAATGATGGGATTTGCCATCTGAGATATCACCTGCAGCAGAAAGCGAAACTTATTGGTGACGAATTCCAACATGTAAACTTTATATTGGAGATGCACCGACAGTAGTTATTTTAGTTATCTGAGATATTCATGAAATAAATCACGAATTTAGAAAGCTTTGCGTCAAAAATCATTTTTTTTACACAGCTTCTGTCATTACATCAAAAAAATTATTTCGTACTTCACTGAAAATAATATAAATTCGGACGTTATCCTCCAATACACAAAACTATAGATATAACAGCCTTTCCATCAGCAAATTTAGTGGTAGATTTCGACATATGTTTCTTAGCTTTTCGGAAGAATAAGATGTATTCTTTGGTGGCTTGACGCATAAAAAGCCAAAATTCTTTCTTTAAATATAAGATTAAAAAATTAATAATAAAAAACTTCAGTTTTAATATTTATTATTATTTAACTTTTTTAGCTTCAATTCTGATTTGTATTAGAAAGTACCAGTTATTCATAATCTTTGTCAGAAATTATCTTTGAATTTTCGAGATGAAATTTCCAGATCTTTTATACTACATTTTATAAATGAGTATTTCTATTACATAAATTTAAATAAGACATGCTTCTTAATTATCATACTATATATTTATTTGTGTCCCTTAAAATAACGTTATTACAGCTCTAAAAGCTGTGTTTACCAGCTCATTGGCAAAATACATTTTAGCATTTATTAAGATTTAAATAATTTATTACTGTATTTACTATTGATAAAGGGATGTTTAAAAGTTTTTGCAATACTTCTTGAATTGGGATTTTTCTTTAAAGACTATAGACTGTTTGTTTTTCTGAAAACGTTTTTTATAAAAGAACGGACTTCTTTCTGATAGTCTTCTGAAGATTTCTTTGAATATAAATGCTCTATCTGGTTATTTAGAGAGTAAATAGTGTTATTTATTTGGCATATAGAAATATTAATTATAGGATTTTTCCAAACGTATTTTAATAAATGTATGAGAAAATTTCTTTACGAAAAGAGTAGAAACTTTAACTTCTATCAAACGTAAACTTTGACGTCAATTTTTATGCAAGTGCATTTTAAAGCAGATGATATTTAACTGCATTAAAAATAGATATGGTTAAAAAAGATAACATATTGCAAAACAAGGATTTTGAATTGCCGCGACTAACTTTAATTTCCTGTATGACGCAAAGACATCACTCTGAACTATTCAAAAGCGAAAATTTAAATGCTTATTATCATGCTTATTTATCGGCATTAAATTTATTTTACCCTAACTTCAAGGATTCACAGTTCACAGAAATAAAGTTAGATCTTCCATAATTAAGCTAACTTTGACTAATCATATTTGATTTTTGCTTTAAGCGAATTTACTCCGTATCCGTAAAAAAATGTCTTAAAGGAGATATCTTAATACGGCTTTGTTTATAAGGTATTTCTCCCGCCTTCTTCGTATGCCTTCGTGGGGTAGTGGTCAGCGGGCTCGATGCGTCCGTGGGTGAGTCCCGGCGAGGCATTGCCATTTTTCAAGTCTTCTACTTTAAAAAAAGTACCTAATGTCTTTACAGTGGCGCCTGAACTAAAAGGGTAGTGGATAAGGCTTCTTCATCACCAGGGTTTGGCGATCGCGCCCCTAATCCCCAACCGCCCTTTAAAAGGGGGAGTATGTAAGGTATTTCTCCCACCTTCTTTGCATGCCTTCGTGGTGTAGAGGTCAGCACGCGTATTCGAGAGGTCCGTGGTTCGAGTCCCGGCGAGGTCATTGTTCATTTTTCAAGTCTTCTGCTTTCAAAATACCTAATATCTCTATATGTTTATCAAAATCTTTTCTTAGAAAATTTCTCTTATTTTCCGTTTTAGAACGATTTTACTCTGTGTTTTACCTTTTGATTCCTGAAGCAGGTATTAAACTTAATAAAATACTTTTGATGGTATTGACAAAATTAGATAATTTGTTAATGCACTTATTTTTAATATATGAACGGGATTACTAGCATTGATTAATGAAAATAAACACACTAACAAACACACCAGCATATACATACATAAATTATGTTTAATAATAATTATCTAATCTGGTGACAATGCCATCCAAAGACAGACTAACATTTCTCTTCGTTTTAGATGCAGTTTCGATTTCGATGAAAACTGCGCGTGCATCGATCGTTGTGTCAAGATGGCTACGAACAAAGGAAATCCCCTCCGTTACCCAGATGTCGTGGACGATTAAATGCGCATCGCTGATTGGATTTTAAATGTCTTCCACGGAAACTGTTCTTCAGAAAAGCGATTTACATGTTGTTAGACATTAGGAAAGAAGCGCTTTAGTTTTGCCATTTTGCGCTCGTATAAATTTATAGATTTGGTTTGAGAACTAACGCATATTTAAAGATTCACTGAGGCATTGCATATTAGAAGAGTTATTTCTAACAATTTAGTCATACTATGAAATATTGTATTTAAAAGGTTACAACAAAAGATCCAACTGAAGAATATCATAATTTTTGTTTTCCCAGTTTTGTGAAACATAAGTAAAGGAAAGGTGGAGGCACAGAAGATTTTAATAAAGAAGTTTAAAAGGAATAATGATGATTCTAAGAACTGATACTAAATACAAAGAATTAAAAAATAAAGAGTATAATTGAAATAAAAGCATTAGTCTAAGTAATTTAATATGAAAGTCTCAAAAACGGCTAAAAATTAAAAAAAAATATTATAAATATTGTAATAGTACTTTTAGCTACTAGTATAATAATAATTTCATTATTTTTATTAACTTATGCGCAATTCAAGGGGAGCTTATAATCAGCGCAATGTTGGGACTATAATCATAATAAAATAGTAATATCCATTTCATAACCTTTAATCGTCGATGTATTCAAAATACATGAACTGTTCTCTGGCCCAGTGATTCTCAACCGGTGGTATGCGTACCACTGGTGGTACGCAAGAGAAAAATAGGTGGTACAAAAAGAAGCAAAGCGTTTTTAACTATTAAATTCAAAAATTAAATACCCCAACATCTGGTTTAAGTTTTTTTTTCTAACATTCGTAAAGTTTTACGATCTGAGCTTTGTTCAAGGTCAATAGCTGCTCGTAGACTTTAGCAAAATAATCCGTTTTTAATTGTATTTTCGCAAATATTCTGTTAGTCATAGACAAAACAAAATTTGTCATAACTGATGTTTTTAAAAGGAGTCGTAAAAACGGATGTTGTATTTAATAGAAAATAAAATAAGGTCCTATAAAAAGATAATAGTATCTCATTAATTCTTTTAAAATTGATCGATTTATCAGCATGTCTGCACTTCATGTCGCCACCATTTTCGGAATCATATTGCTCTATTTTCAACTTGAATCTTTTTTCATGTCTATTTGCTGTCTTTAATAGCAGGTATTTTGTCTTGTTGCTTTGTATTCCTTACTTTTCTACGCGATTTGAGAATATCGTTGTTTGTTTTTGAAGACATCGTAATATATTGTGCATTTAAATATTTCTGAAAAAATAATAAAACAAACCTAGATTTTCAAAATGGAAAAATGGCTAGAATTGACTAAGCGGAAAAGTGATGATTCACAGGTGATGGATCCAGGAAAATCTACTAGCACTAAGAATATTAAAAAGAAAAGAAGATTGTAAATTGAAAATATAATGAAAGTTATTTATCAGTTGAGTTTACTTGGAATGGAGATGAAATAGAACCTCAACCTCAATGTGTTATTTGTGGTGAACTATTATCCAATTAAAGTATGAAACAATCGAATGTTTTAAGAGGAAATTAATCTAAGTTCAGAAACAGTAAGCAAGTAGTGAAAGGTTTTGTTACTTCAAGTGAAAAAGCTTTGTTAGCTAGTTACCTAGTAAATCTAAGAATTGCCAAGAATAAAGAAATTGCCTATTGTTTAAGAATTGCCTATTGGATAAAACCTTATATTATCAGCAGCTAAAGATATCGTTATAACATTATTCAACGAAAAAGCAGTTAATGAACTTGATAATATTCCGTTATCAAATGATACAGTAAGTTGACGAATTCATGAAATGGCAAATTCCATAAAAAAGACATTTATTCAAAAAATAAAAATTGTAAGTATTTCGCATTGCAGTTGGATGAAAGTACTGATATAACGAATTTTGTTCAATTATTAGTTTACACACGTTTCGAAGAAGATAAACGAATTGCCGAAGAGTATTTGTTTTGTGAATCTCGTAATGATAGAGCCTCTGCAAGTGAAATTTTCAAAGTAATTAGCAATTTTATGTCTGATAGTGAAGTTTCTTGGGATAAATGCATTGCCGTATGCAGTGACAGAGCTCGGGCTTAACACGGAAACATTCTGGTGTTATTTCTCAAACGAAGAAAGTCGCACCTGACACTAAATTTACTCACTCCTCCCTTCATCGTGAAGTTGCAGCCAACAGAAACCTCGAAATTCTGAAAATCGTTTTGAATCAAGCTGTGAAAATTGTTAATTTTATTAAAAGCAGAGCTGTAAATTCAAGAATATTCCTGATTTTGTGGTAAGTGATAGGCAGTATGAAACGTTCTTGTTACATTTCGAAGTAAGGTGGTTATCCAGAGGCAAAGTTTTAATCGTCTTTTTGAGCTTCTAATCAGAAATTCCGATTTTCCTTTGTGATTCAAAATTTGAATTGCAAACTTGTTTACTTAGTGAATTATGATGGGAGCTTTTAGCATATCTAGCTGATATTTAAAAGTTAAGTGAATTAAATTTAGGATTACAAGCACAAAGTGTTAATTTGTTTATCATTAGAGATAAAATAAATGCAATGATAAAAAACTCTAGCTAATAATCAAAGAATTGGATAATAATACTTTAAGCATTTTAGCACTCACTTTGGGAAAGTTATCTAACCGAAAATCGTTTGAAAATAAAAGAAGAATTAGCCTCCGACATTAAAAATCATTGTTTTCATTGATAAACAGTTTCAACATGTATTTTTCTGAGGATTATGAAAAAGAAAATTGAATTAGAAATCCATTTTATTCAAATGTATCTTAAATTTTATCTCGTGAAGAAAAAGAACAATTGATAGAAATTTCCTGTGATCGAACTCTAACTGAAGATTTCAAAAATAACACACTTGTTAACTTTTGGCTGACAGAGAAAGAGAATCTAAGGCATTTCAAACAAAGCTATTAAATTTTTATTGCCATTTTGCACAACCTATTTACGTGAATAAGGATTTTCTTCCATATTCACGTAAAACACAACTTATTTTGCACAACCTATTTACGTAATGTTATATTAAAAAATAAATACACAACAAAATTAAAAGCGGTTCCTAATTTGCTGTTAAAACTTAAGTGAAATATGTCCAGACTTAAGAAAATTAATCTCTCTTAAACAAGCCCAAATTTCATGCTAAATTTGTAAATTAAAGTATTATAACTTAAATTTTTATAATCAAAATGGCAACCAATTTTTAATCTAATATTTTTTATATGTGCATATTTAACACAAAGCGCCAATAGGTTATGCAAATGTCAAAATATATACTTTTTAAAATATTTGTATTGAAAAAAAACGTTGTAAAATGTAGTGGTGGAACAAAAGTTTTTCCATTTTTATTTAGATGTTACGCTTTAGTCGGAAGGTTGAGAATCGTTACGTCTACCGTATCTAGTTGTATGTTACTTGGTTCAACGTTCTTTATTTGGGTGTTTAAGTAAATTAACATGCCAGATAATTTCATTAAAATGCTACGTCAATACGGACTATTTTTTACTAAATACATTTATTTATAAACCTGTGGTTTAAAAGAGGAATGGAATGCTTAAGTTACAATTACAAGTTGCAAATCAGTAGTTTAATACTATAACGTTTCAGACTCATTTCTTCTAGCCGAACACGTTAAGAATTAACAATCTTGACACATATTAAGTTTCTAATCGCTCAGTGAACCAAATATTTCTTGTGTTTAAATCTTTGATTAGCGGTTAACTTGAAGTAGTTGGGCTGATAAGCTTGAAAGACAGAGGCATTCTTCTCGGTTGACCTACCAACTTTTAATCTCGCTTCATATTCTCATTCTATTCCTTTGTTCCAATTCTCTTTTGATATGGGATCTAAAATAAGGCAAATATTTTCCTTATAACCTTGAAAAAGGTCCTCAGTTTTAGAAAGTATTGTCTTAGAAGCTCATTTTAATGTTTATAACATGCGAATCAAAAAGGGCAAAAATATAAAGCCATTCAAAATTTTGCTAGAAATTTGTGACAAAATATCAGTAAAAAGTATTTTACTCTAAAAACGAAACAACTCTATTTCCCCCTGATATTTATTGACACACATGTTTAGAATTTCACTTTAACTAATGTTTACCTTCGTTGCTTATAAAAGCAAATTTATCGTTTTCATTTATTTTTCATAGCTTTAAATATCAGAAGGAAATATTTAATTTGAATTGAAATTATTCACAAAACAATACACAATTTAATGCAAGGAAGAAATCTGGAAGGCTTACAGAATTGCATCAGGAACCTGCAATTAAATGTTATCAAATTTAAACATGACTTCTTCTATTTTATACATTCAAAGGGAAATATCTTTTCATTAACCCTTTATTAAAGCACTGTATTTTAATTTTTCCTCCTTGTTGACATTTTATCATAAAGATGGAGTAATTTCTTCTTGGATTTTGAGCCTGTTATATTGAGCTCGGCGCTTCTGTCACAAATTTTACTGTAACGGTCAAGTATTTTCTTCGTTGAGTTTAGATTGTACCAAGATGATGTTTCATTCATAAGATATCATTGAGATTCTTCCTGGATTTTACAATTGTTTTACCAGCTACTTGCTTCAAAAGCATTAGGATAAAAATAATCCGAATATTTTCCTAGTCTTAGATTTTAAAATTGCCTAATTTGGTTGCTTATTTCGCAAGTGAATGAAGGTTGAGTTTTATCCGCCTGATTCCGATCTTGACTGTGATCTATCTTTTGAGTGGTCCTGTCACAAGCATTACATTAAAGTTTGAGAGACTGCTCTTTTGATCAGAATGTACACTGCTGGCCACCCAAATTTCAACACCAAGAAAGACAAGAGATATCACAACAAAATTTATATAGTAGATAACATGTTGACCAAGTATCAAATGATTAAATTTATAGACTTCTGTAAAGTGTGGTTCCTTCCAGAATCAGTAGCTAGAGTAGCCACCATTGTTGAAGATCACCGCTGCCACACGCCTCGGCATTGATTCAAAGAGACTTTGGATGTGTTCTTGGGGTACAGCAGATCAAGCAGCTTCTACACGTTGCCAAAGTTGCTCTGGTGTGGCAGCTTAGGATGTAATCTGGGTCAATCGTTCAGGAACCATGGATCACATGTTTTCTTTCGGCGAAAAGATCCGGAGAGCGAAACGGCCAGGGAAGCAATTCAATTTGGCGATTGACGAAGAACTCTGAGACAATGCGTGCCACGTGTGGTCGCGCATTATCCTGTTGAAATATGGCTGTGGGCAAGTCCTGAAGGTAAGGAAGGACAACTGGCTCCAATACCTCGGAGATGTAGCGCTGACTGTTTAAAGTACCGGCAATGCGTACTAGATGAGTGCGAGAGGGATATCCAATACCGCTCCATACCATAATACTCAGTGCAGGACCAGTGTGGTGGTGCATAACGCAGCTGTTCAGCATCCTCTCTCCACGGGGGCCTCCAGACTCGAATCCAACCATCGTGGTGTTGCAGACAGAAGCGTGACTCGCTAGTAAAGACAATGTCATTCCATTCTGCCGTCCACATCCTTCTTTCATAGCACCATTGGCGGCGGAGACGTTTATGGTTCTGCGTCAAGTTTAGACGAAGCAATGGACATCTTGCGGACAGACCACTCTGCTGTAAACGGCGTCGAATGGTACGCGCAAACACTGGATGATGCTTTACATACTGAATGTGCTCTGCTATGGTTCGTGATGTGACTGAGCGATCCGTCACTGCCATGTGCACGATGTTCCTGACATCACGTGAAGTAGTGCACTGAGGTGGGTGCGATCGAACACGTCGGTCTGTCGTATCCTCCTGCATCCAACGGTCCACATGTCCGCATTACAGTTGTTTGGTTTCGTCCAACACGACTACCGATTTCCCTGAAAGATAATCCTCACTTTCAGTAGGCCACTATCCTTCCTCTGTCGAAATCGGATACTTGATCAAACGATGATCGCTGTTTACTACGAGGCATAATTGGTCGTTTTTTTGAAAAAACCACGAGAAAGACACAATTGCCGAACTTAAAATCATCGAAAACTCCAAGCCTTAAATAGCGCTTTGAAATGGCGCCACGGGCGCGCTTGATGTGCGTCTTCTCTGAAATTCTAATCATTTGCATATCTCACCTCCGCTAATGCATGTTGTAAATTTCATGTTATTTGCATTCTTTCTTCAGGGTGTTGCATTTACGGTGGTCAGCAGTACATTTCGATACTTTTTTGCATTGTTCTTAAGACGACATTCAAGTGAATTCTCCTTTGATTTTCATTTGACTTGCTCTGTTTGTACTTCCTTCATAAGAATTTCAACGACAATTAAGTGAATTTTATTGATCTACGCTTTGATTTTGATCTGGATGTATATTCCCTTCGTAAGGATTATCATAATGATCAAGGTCATTGCTTAATTGATCTTAGCTTTGACCGTGGTCTATCTGCGTATTCTGTTCATATGCATTATAGTGGGGATTGATTGATTTCTGTTTTGACTTTTGTTTGTCTTCTTTCCAACCCAACTGTGGCAATAAGTGAAATTTTCTTTAATCCTGGATTTGTCCAGATCTGTCTACCTGCCTCTGTGGCACGTATTAGGACAATGAATGAGTGACGTTTTCCTTGGTACTGGATTCGAGGCGGATTAATCTAATTGCTCTCTGTGCAAGCTTGGTAAGAAAACTAGATATACAAAAAGATGATGATCATAAAATGTAACCCTTCTTGAGTTTTCGCTTCCTGCTCTTTGAACCAAGAGATAATTCGCTTAACAGGTTACTAGGTTCCTGTTGTTATTAAATTACGAAATTAAGCTAATTAATTAATTCATTCATTTATATTCCAAATTATTCTACACAATGTGCATTTTAGTAAATTTCTGTGTTAATTTGGTTTACCTTTAATTAGGGTTTTGTACTTAAGATAGTAAGTTCGTTACTTTCGTTTTCGGAACGCGCTTGGCTGCAGACAAAGGGAATAGGTGTGTTTTTCATGTTATAATCTGGATTTTGAAATACTTAATTTGAGTTTATATAATTATAACGTATACCAGAAGAAACAGAAAGATTTGAACTTTAATTTAAAATTACTTTTAAGTTGATAGCTTAATTAGTTTGTGAAACATGCTAATTTAATTAACGAAATTGTGTAGCTTTCATAGGAATTCGTGTGATTGGTATCTTGTTATTTTTAAGCTGCTTTGGGGTGATTTATAAAGAAGGTCACTTTGCGCATTCCCCAGAGTTTTAGGGTTACTATCAGCAGGTGGTTTTATTTGGCGAGTTTCTGGCGATGTTAAGGAAAGGGGTTGAATTAACACTTTGAAAAGTAAGAATTTTTATACCCTTTAATTCGGGGCGTTTTTGTGAGGAATTGTCAGCCTTTTGAGTAAGTTTTGGTGCCGTTGATAAAAGTTTATAACAAAAAGCCTGTGCAGGCGATTTTTCGTCATCTTGAACTCGCTTGATTCCCGGTATTAGCGGAGGTGCAGATTTGAGGTTGATATTCAATTTCATGGTAGCGCTTTGAATACTCTTGCCATCGGTTTTCCTCCTGTGAATGATGTGCTGTGGAATAGCAGTGAGGGGCATAATTATAGTTCCCTCGAGATGCGGATATAAACCCATCTACATAGTTTACTAGACTTTCGAAGGAAGTTTTATTGTATTACTGTGCCATCAGTTAACAATATGCTTCTTTATCATAGAAATGTGGTTCATCTTCGACTTGGTGTTGCTGTGGTCCACTACATCTTTCTGATTCATCAAGACCATCGCCTAGTCGTTTATTTGATCGAAGATTCAACTCGGATGTCGCCTGGTTCATCTTCTGTCGCACCCATGTTCGTGGAACTCTGGACCTTGCAGGAGAGGGCCATCAGCCATCTTTAGTGAATTTCTACGTCTTACCAGCTGTGTTTGCATCTGGTTTTGGTCATGCCGAAAAGGTCCCCTGCCTTCTGATGACAGAATTTGATCTTTTCTGTGTTCTATTTAATGCTGCCACCAGTTTACTTTCAAGATAAGTGATTTCTTCTTAGTGAATTTGATGAATCATTAAATTCAGTTCAAGTTAAACATTCATTTAAAAATCAAGTTACAAATGTGTAAATTCATGTTTATTCATTTAGCTTATGGCTCTTCTTGAAATTTACGATCAAAAATAATTTTCCTTTTGCTGGAAGAGTCGGGAGATTTAAGTTCATAGTAAGTGTATAATAATATAACTGTATTCGAGTAAATTCTGATTAATATTGAGAGGTACAGAATTATGTGATTATAAGTAAAATGAGATAATTAACAATTAATTTTTATTTGTAACTTAAGATATTATTGATTAAAATATTATTATGTTAAAATGTACACTATTTATTTTTGACTCCGAGGAGAAAGCTAATAGTTTAAATTAATTTTCAAAGAAAAATAAAAGTCTGTTTCATTTATAGATTTAGTATAATGTTTTATTTTATTACCTGGTAAGCTTATACCTGATACACACCAGTTATCATTGGGTTGTTCGGGTATTTAAATTAATAATCACAACGCATGCTTTAATGCACTAACCACTAAAAGCTCTAGTTTATTTGTGTTCTTCAAAGGCACTAATATAACATTCCTCGACACTTCGTTTAGCAGAATAAAAGTGAGAAACTCTACAATGGCTAGAGAAAGAGACAAGAGCGGCGTGGCGCATATCAGCTGGGATACTCTGTCCATCTTCATAGTATTCAATTTAAGTCATTCAAGTCATTTAATGTACACTGCAAGTCATTTAATGTACACTATACAGAATTTGTTCTGGTTGCATCTGGAGATTATAGTATAACCACAGACATTTCTTCCAGACATTTCTTCGTGTGGGGCTAGAGGAACAGAGAGGCCATAAAAGTAGAAAATAACGGGAATGATGCGGTTATCGGATAATCTTAAAGCTATAGTTTTTCACCTGTATTATACATAGTGCTATATCATCTTACGTCAAATAGCATTCAACAAAATATGACTTGAAATTATATGCATAGTCAGTACTGATGCATGAGTGGTGGCCTACGAGTAAATGCTTTTCGAAAAACTACGGTTCGAAACAGGCGGAAATCAGCAAATCTTCAAACCATACAATCACAAAAACGAAATCAGATAACTACTTATGCATCTTGCATAAGTGATTGTATGGTTTTGGTTTTTGCATTCTTTGGTGTCAGTCATAACGTCTAGAGTTTGAATGCCTGAGTTATAAAAAAAATTCTTGTTTAGTTACCGCATGAATTATGTATCCTGCGAAAATGGCATAATGTGCACTGCAGCCTTTTATATAACATAACTCCACAATTCCAGAATGTTGCTTCTGTGATAGTCAGGTTCTTCTTTCCCATGAAATGCGCAACTAAATAACGCTATGTTGAGAGTGGTAGATTCCGCAATATCCCAATCTACTCTTTTATACCCCTAATAACGACGCCGTTGCTTCATCTGCGAGTCTAACATAAGTATTCTCTTGCGCGTATTGGCACGTTCTTTGAACATGGAATGCTCTCGTCTCGTTGTTAAACTCTTTGGCAAAGATCAAATTATTTGCTGCTTTGAAGTCTATACGCACCGTTTCAACGCCTTGTACTGTTTCCCGCCACATATGTTTTTAAAACATGTGAGTGTTAATATTTTTATTCGAAATGTTTAAGAATATTGTTACTGTATAAGGCGTTTTATGTTAAGTAACCAACTGTTATGGTAAAAACCTTTACTTTCTTTCTCCGAAGTCGTCACCAGAATTTAAATTAGTTGTTTGAATTTTGAAGTTCGGGATTTTGAATGTTGTAGAGTTAGATCTTCTGGCAGCCTCGATTGAAGTTTACGTACTATCGTCAACTCTGCCGGAGATTATTGCGGCTTTAGCCATATTGGTAGCCGATGTTAAAAATGCGGCGTTAAAATATTTGATTCAACTTAAGTAGACCATTTTGTATAGTCATCTGGTTACGTTACCTAGAATTTGAATTTTAGCTTAAGTTACTTTAAATACCCGCAAGTAGCGGAGTTCTGTTTATAAATACAAGTATTCTTTTTGTTAAATTTAATGGCTTAATAAAAATATTAATTTTAACCTTCTTAGGACTTTGCCCCATTCATTCAGACGACAGCGATAACTTGCTTGCCAGTTTAGTTGGGTCTAAAAGACGTTGATTTAAACTTCTGTACAGTTCGAGCCTTATAATTTTAATTGTAAATAGATCATCATCCGCGTTTTATCCCTGTTTTCATATATCCCAAGCGTATTTCATTATAGCTAATTTTATAAATATTAAAATGAATTTCTTGCTTTTCGTGCTACCGAAATCGCTATTAACTGGCAAACGTTTTTATGACAATACTGTATTTAGTAAACTGAAATATAGCATAAACTCTTGCCTAATTATTATTCAAATATATATGCTTGCATAAACTGTAACAATCTCAAAATTAAACATAATTTACTTATTCTCATTTTTAAACTCTAATTTTGATGTAAAAATGCACTGACTAAACAGAATTTTTATGAATTTTTATTTAAGAATCTTATAACTGATAACTGATTTAAAGCATTCCCTCTGATATTTCTTAATTTCCTTTAAAAATTCTTAGCACGTCTGAAGCCTCATTACGGCCCCGTTATTTCTTCTAAAATAATCACGAGTATGTGCATTGTATCTTGAGGCTGGAGAATCTGGAATTCGAACTGACATATTTTGGTTCCTTATGATCTTTATTAAAATATAATAATGACAAACACAGCAATGAGAAAGAGCTTATATAATTCATGATTAACTACGATTAAATTTTCAATTTCTAAATGAAAAATTATAACGAGATAAAGCAGCAACTATTCGAATTACCGTCAATAACGAGTACTTTTTCTTTTCAAAATATCTTCAATTACACTTGAAATTTCAACTGGATTTAATTGTGGTTTCTTGTAAAAATTTGATATCTCTGAGATCGTTCCATGTACAATCCAAAAACTTTATGATATGCAGAATACAAAGCAAAAATTAATTATTAAGTTTTCTTTTTGGCTTTTATTAATTTAGTTTAGACTTAAAAATCTTTTACAAATTACATCTGTAATGGAACTTAATAGCACAAACAGAGAAAACTTATATGAGCTTTTAAATTAGAAATTAGTAAGCATTACATAAAAGTCTTAAAATTTTTTGAAAATATTTGTTTATATATTCCTGCGTTCCCCTCCTGCACATAGTACGATTTTTACTTCGTTGTAAAAAGGAAGTATTATAATCGCGAAAAATTTCGGGTAAACATCGTTATACCCATTTAAGGGTACAACGATGTTTTAACGATGTTTTTGCGTGACATCGGTACGCAAGGACAGAATAAAAGACTCTTTTTCCCCCAAACAATTATAAAAGTGTTTTAAAATGAATTCTGAAGAGAATTTTTTCGTGGCGTCTGTACGTACGTACGTACGTATGTATGTATGTATCTCGCATAACTCAAACACGAGTAGCCTCAGAACGTTGACATTTTGTGCATAGGGCTGCTAGAAATTGTAGATTTGCACCTCATATTTTGGTTGCAATCGCCCGCATGAAAGGTATATAAATATATGTATATATTTATCTATTCTGTTACTCAGCTCAGTGAGCTCAGTTTTTTTATTCTTACATGTTAGTAAATTGTGCATTTTTTGCTTTAAAAATGATTGAATTATGCTGTTCTTATCTTCCGGTTAAGCTTTTTTATGCCTTTAGTAAATCTGCATGCAAGACTTATAGAACTATCAACAATTTAAAAGTTGTTTAAATCCGGCTAAGCCTAATCATTTTTCCCACATAAGCCATATTTGTTTACATTTGAAACTTAATTGTGGATTTGTTGCCAATCTAGAGAACTTAAGTTTCGCAACAACAAAGGTAACGCCTGTTTTTATAATTGTGAATTAAATCATGCTTAATCCATTCAGGAATTTATTCGAGGAAATAAGTGTTTAGGATTTACTTCGTAATTTTTAATATAGATATTTTGAATTTTTATGTATTTTTTTGGCCTTGTCGCGAAGTGGGAATTAAATTAATTGAATGAAAAATACTGAATCGTCTGTGAAAAACTGTTTCTTTTTCTTTGTTTGTTTAGTTTCTTCTACACCTCGTTTTAGATTTATTATAGTATTTGAATAGAACATGTGGCAACGATTGGGTAATTCTCCAGATGATATACATAATTTTTGTGCATTCTGAGTTACAAAGTGAATGAGATATAACGCTGTTAAGTGAACCTAGCGCCAGAGTGTCGCTATAGTAAACAAATATAGTGAATTTTAAAGAGTGCATTTATTCTATTGTGGTTTATGCGCCCTCGATGAAGTAGATTTAATTCAATCCAATATGTTTAAATGAAATGCAAAGTGCGGTATAATTTAATATTCCGTGCAACGAAGTGATGTGGTGTATACATCAGATTTTTATTGAGTAATCTGTGTTAAGACCTTGAAGCGGACCCAGGCTTTACTTAGTTTTTGGCGTCTTGTAGTGCCACCTGTTAGTAAGAATGAGAAGTTCAGCGCCGCGTGTGCCTTAGGTTCTTTGACGATAGTAAATGATCTTCATAGTCATGAGGTTTGCTAAGTAGAAATCAAACATCATACCGGAAGTTAGAAACGCGCTTCACTGTATGCTGCCGAGATATGGATCTGTTTCCTGATGCGAGTTCAGATAATCCATAAAATTATGTACAAAATATTATCGTATTATGAAGTACAACAAGTTTCTAAAAATAACTTCGAAATAATGCCGCAGTTTCATTTTTGATTTCAGGGTATTTTGTGAAATTGTCTGCGTCTTTACAAAAGTATTATAACGTGGCAAAACATTTAATGAATCATATTTCCATTGTAGCAACAAATAAATTGATATTTTAGTCATTTTTTGAGAAAAGTTTATTTATTCTAAAACTAATAAACACATTTGATTAAAGAAAATGATTTTGCTTTGTAATTAATAAACTACCAGATTTTATGGATTTTATGTGCTTGATATGCAACTGAAAAAATTTCGTTTCTGTATTTTTTTTAAATTTCTATTTGAATTAAGTCACAAATACCTGCTAATTTATTTAAGAGATCTATTCTTTTCCATACGAGACATTTTTCTTGGAGCTGCATTTATAACCTTTTTTATTTTTATTTAACCAGCTGTGACATTTTTTAACGGCAAGTTAATTAAAGTTCGTTTTTATTTCTACATGTTTCTCAAATCTTTTAAAACAAAAGTCTTTATGTGATTTCTGAAAAGATCTTTTTAAATAACAAGTAAGAGATTTTTGTTACTGTAATGACAAGTATTAAACTGGCTGAAGCTGTGAGTTCGGAATTTATGTAAAATAATTTTATATTAATCTCAGCAGTGTTAATTTTTTTTATTTTTATTTTCTGTATGAGCTGAACTTGAATGAAAAGAAAACGAGGAAAATTAAGGGTTAAGGAAATATTTCCTCTTTATAAAGTTTCAATTCTAGTTATGTGTTATAAGCCCTATTTTCTAATTGCTGCAATGTCTTTTTTTAGAAATAAGTCGCTACTGAAACTAATATTTTTATTATCTTGATTGTTAGAATTTTCGTAATAAATTGTAGCAATGAAACAAATTGAGTATTTTACTCTTTGCTTTTGTTTTCGTTTTTCTCCTTTGGACGGAGAACTAAAAGTTTAATGCTCTTATTTATAAAATACGAATTAGTGTTCTTGCGCGAAATAGGGTGCACTGGATCATATGAAGGCTCTAAGTTTGCCAAAATAATAATATCCTTAATTTCTTGAAATTTGAAGTCATGAAGTGCACATCAGACATTATTTACTATACATGTATGATGATGGCAGTAATATAGCTACAACTTTCTTAATGTTGTCAAATATATAGGGAAAATACTGTTGATGACTGAACTTGTCATTTATACTTTTGGAAATTCCGAGCGAAGCTAGAACATGTAAGATTCAGCTAATTTACGTAAGTCTATCATTAGATTCTGGAGCAGACTATGGCAAATAACTTACATTCAGCTGCCTCGAGCTAACAGAAGCTTTTCCGGTTCATAAGATAACAAACAAAAAACACACGCAGATGCTTTGTTTCATCACAATGTTGGATCAGAGAGTTCCACTCTAGCTTCGTGCAAGGGAGAAAAGAAGAGAGAATTGGTGGCTGTTTCCTTTGAGCTGTATTTACATAACTGAACCCTTTTTGGAACTATTAATAGCAAGACAAGGAAATGAATTCTGTACCATGATATCAAGTTTCAAAGATTTGCGAAATTGCAGAGCTTGAGTCCTGAACCTCGAAAAGCTGAAACCCCAAAACGGTTATTGTAAGTATAATGGTTAAATGTTAAAGGAATAATCTGCTGGATGATGGTCATACCTTAATACAGGTGAATTCTGACGTCTGTTATCGAGAACTGGAGAGAGACGAAGAATGCTGACATGTGTTACCAACAGTTGCAAAAAACTGATATCTAAGCTGCTAATCCTCATAAATCGCAAACGCGTTAACTTCCGTCGTGGTAATATCAGGTATCATGAGGATTTAATCACTCGGTAAAAAGTTTTGGATTTTTGGAAGTGTAACTCATTTTTAGTAAATTTAAAATTAATTTTAATTAAACTGTATGTAACAAAAAGAAATTGAATTGTAAATAAGAAGAAATTGAAGTGTAGTTAGTAATAAAAAGCAAATTTTTTTTATTTCCAATGGCTAGGCAAAAAGCTACAAAGAGCTTAAATCTTACAAACAAAGGATTACAAGCAATAGAACCAAGAACCAAAAGACCGAAGTCATTGCCTAAGAAGCGCTCTTGCCTCCCGGTATCTCGACTCTTCTGTAAGACCATGAAGAGCCCCACATCGAAGCATGGGGTCCTTGTCCATTTCTTCTACAGAATTGCAAAGTGGGCAAATAGGATCGCTTGAAATGCCTATGCGGTGCAGGTGAGAGGCAAGGCAATCATGTCCTGTAGACAGACAGAAAGCTGCAACTGTAGCGCGTCTTGGATTATCGGGAATAAGAGAAGGACTTATCATTCTCTAACTTTTCAACGCTGTATGAATCTGAAGATCTTGTAAGGTATTAGATGTAAATAAACTTTTTAATTAAGTTTATTTGGACAGTTTAATACTCCAATAAGAAACGGCTGTATTTGGATGCTGTAGTAAGTTGGCACCTCGTTTTGCAAGTAAGTCCGCTTGTTCATTTCCCCAAAGACCACAATGGTCGGGCACCCACTGGAGAACGATTTGTTTCCCCTTTAAAGTGAGAGCTCTCAGGAGTTATTGGCATTGCAAAATTTCAGGCGTTAATCAGGCGTTAATGAGGGTTCAACATAGCTAATTGATTGAATGGCTGCGTGAGAATCAGAAAAAAAGACATCCTTAGCAAACTTGTAATGAATAGCTAATAATTGCTGTAGGGCTATACAGATGGCTACTACTTCGCCATCAAAGGAGGTACCAATTAGCAAATGTAATATAATAATGTAACCCCTAAATAACAAATGTAATAACAAAAACATTTTATCAGACTGGTTAACATTAATGAGGAGGATGGAACTCTTTTTTGTCACCAAGAAGTTTTTTAATGTTAGGAGAGTTGCTAGAGGCTGCCATTCGAAAACAGTTGTCCAAGTATTCATAAGTGAGTCTGTTTCTGTACTTAGTATTTTGAATAAATTTCATGCTGGAAAACGAAATCTCAAACAGATATATAGAGCTGAACATTGCCTTCACTTGGAGACAAACATGGAGCAAAATTGGGTGTTTTCTTAAGAAACAAGAGACCAAGTATTTTCCTAGCTTGAAAAAAGCGATTTTACAGATAAATCATTTTGCAAATCAATCAGTTCCAACTCCACTGCAGCAATGCCTCCTTGTCAGCCTCAGCTCAGTGGAGGAATCAAGGTTAGGCAACCGAAGATGTCCTCGAACCGAAGATAGTTAACGTGATCTACCGAAGATGTCCTTTCGAGCTACCAGTAGCTCGCGATCGACGGTTTGACGATAACTGATCTAGAGTATTCTTCAAAAGTTGCATCTTCTATCTGAGAAATTACTGCGTTCTCGAAACCTTCGGTGATATAGTGAAAATGAAAAATGCAAGACATTTTTAACCTATTACCAGAAAAATGGCAAAATCTAGTACAAATTAAAGTATGAGAAATCCTATGCGTTTTATTATTTGTGTTCTACGCTTTCTGTATTAGCTAAAAAGAAAGTAGAACTTTCGCATGCTTTTCATTTAAGATTAATTCTACCGGTTTTAAAAATAAAATTTTTCCTGAGAAATGTTGAGAATTTATGTATAAATTTATTACTTGGAGAAATATGGGTACGCTTAATAAATTATTTCACTTTAAGAGTTTACAAAAGTTCTTTACTTTTAAAGAAATCTATCACGATTACCTTATAAGGTATTTTCTCCTTCCTTTCAGTATGCCTTCGTCGTGTAACCTAGCACACTCGGCGAGTATTGGAAAGGTCTAGATTCGAGCCTCGGCGAGGGCATTGCACATTTTTGACATCTCCTGCACTAAAATCCTGATAACTCTATAGCCTGATTAACATGACTATTAACCGATTGTTAACCTGATTAATATAGTCAATTAGACTAGTCAATTTATTACAAATTAGACTAGTCAGTTTACCTTTAATGAAATTATTATGGTTAAGAAATATTCTACCTCCTCATTGCATGCCTTTGTAGTGTAACTGGAAGCACGTCCGGGTAGCAGTTGGGAGGTTCGAAATTCGAATCCTAGTGACGGTATCGCTGATTGTTCGCGTTTCTTTCTTTGAAATATGCCTAATGATTCTGTAAGTTATAATATTTAAACAAAACAGAATGCTATAAATATTAATTTTCTGCTTTATGTGTAATTTTAGTATGAAAGGATCTTCTAAATCTTTGAAATATTTGTCACTGGTTTCTAAAGTTTAAAAAAAGTTTAGAAAATATAAATTCAATAGAAGTTTTATATTTTGTAATTTAGGAATTATCTGAATCTTTTTGTACAGAAATACTGAAAAACAAAATTAGCATGTTTAGTCAGAATACATTTAGATAGAATAAAAATTAATACAAACGAAAAAGGGGAGTGTTTATAATGGATGCAACAAGGTTATCTCGCTGTTTAACTGAATTTTATTTTATAACTGAAAGTCACGAATACTTTTAGTGAAATTTATTAGTAAATTTAACTGAAAAATATCTTTAACTGGCTCTTCAATTATTTTCTATATTGGCTACTAAACTTTCCACACAGAATACCGATAACGTCTTTACATTTTCCACAATGAGCTTTTGATTCAAATTTAAAAGTTCTAATATGCTATTTTATAAGGACATCTGCCACGAGAACTTTAGTTTATAGCTAATTTTAGGGTTTTCACCGATCTCTCTCAGTAGTTTTCGGCTCTTTTTCCTGCAGCTTCTCCATAAATTGCGAGAATGGTGGAAAACTGTAGATGAAGTGCTTCCAGAACCAATCCAAACTCGCTTTCTTTGCTCCAGCGATCAGAAACAATGTGAGAAGGGTGGACGCGAGGCGATCTATCCTCAGCCATTGTTAAATCTAAATGTCCTCCTTTCCCACTTCGAAAACGGGCGCCCATGTCCGTCTTAACGAGACTCTCAAGTGCCTCCTCTTTAATTCACGCATTTTATTGTTTCGCAAAACGGCGTCTCCTTGTCAGCTTATTGCCAGCGTTAAAGACTTTAAAGTGGTTCGCGTTCGAAGCAGACGCATTTTTTTTAAAAAAGATTCTTCTCCTCTCCTAAGAGTTTCTTTATCTGAAATGGTGCAGCTCGTTTCCTGTTCTCTATTTCTGGGAGGAAATAAGGGTGCGAAATTACCAATAGCCAATTCAAAAGAATTATTAGTTGCTTGCCAACGGAAATTAATTTAAATGCGAGAAAAAAAATCAAAAGTGGTCGCATTAAAGAATTCTTTGGAATGTGAAATTTTGAACATTTTTCAAATTGCCATCAATTACTGGCGCTAATAGTTATACTTACAAGATTTTAAAAATAATGAAACTCAAAAATTCTGTATGCTTTAATGAAATCCTGATTAACTTGCTAATGAATATACCGGTAAGAATGTATAAAAGGAAAATGTGGGTAATCCGAAAATGTCTCCATAATGTAAAACTGCTATTGATTCAGGGAAATTAAAAAAAATGAACTCTTCAGTGAATTTAATTGAGCACCGTACAGGGTATCGCTAACCTCAGCTTTTAATCAGAGTAATAAAAGTTACCTTCAGATTATCTAAAGTTGCTTTCAGATTATATGAGAGAAAGGTTCGAGCATTAAATCTGTCACATCGTAAAAAAATAACACACAAGACATAAAATAACACTAGAATAGAACGGATGTGATAAATGCACAGCTCATTTAAAACGGAAAGCACATGTGTGGAATGAAGTTCCATCTTCAGAAACGGCCCCACCAGCCTCCGAACGGTAAAGTAGCTTAACACTGATAGTTCGGGGGTTCTATCCCGGCGAACGCGCTGACTGCATGGACGTTTTCGTGGTTTTCTCTATGTGTAACATGTATATGAGCCGATTTCCCTTAGAAAGTCTTCCCTCAAGGCAGATGGCACTTGAGTGCTTTGCCGCAATCAAATAAACCGAATCCATCTTCAAAAGCTGGAAATGCATTGATACTGCGACATGGAAAAGTGTTTTGAACAATGCCAAGTTATCCAAATAAATCTATCAGAAAAAACAACACGTAGACGTAAAATAACACTAAACGTGGGAAGGATGTGATAAATACGTAACTCATTAAAATATAATGCACATGCTTGTAATGAAGTTTCACCTTCAAAAGCTGAAAATACATCGACACTGCTGGAATGATTCAAGATGTGATAGCGACAACAGAGTATTTCACAGATTCGTCGGAGATTCAACATTGGGAGATTTAGCGTTACAGTCCGTACTCGCCAGAGATGAATTAGAATTTGTTTGAGCGGAAAGTCTTGAAAAATCAACTGTTCTATCGCAGAGAATTGCATTCAACGCTTGCAACTTATAACTGGATGTACGAACCCTACATTATAAGAGCACTTAGCAGGCATGGCTTTAATTACTTCACATGTGATTTCTATGTTCTTCCGTCTCAGAGTTTGTCTTCTTCTGTTCCGTGAATTACGACAACGCGCTTAAACAATACAGATAGAAACATTTAATCGTACAATTATTCAGATGCAGCTAAATGAAACTGCAAAACTGCCGTGCCTTGTTTTAACAGTTTGTCCATTTTTTAATCTACAGTGAACCTTCACAAATTAGGTAAAGGAATTAGAGATTTCGGTTAAAAATTCGATGCTGAGCTTTCAGTGAATAAACACGAATTAGGATCTCCACAACACGTTTTTACTATTTTTAGAATATGCCTGTGTGTCACTCATTGTGTATGTATGTGAGGGTTTTTCGTCTACGATAACTCTTACATGAAACTTCCAAAAATTTCTGTTTTCCATACTTAAAATTTCTACATTGGTACTTCATACATTGGTACAGTGGATGGTAGTTAAAATTGATATCATTTGGGGTAAAGTTAGCCCTTAATAGTTTTTAATGAAAATCTATGTTAAAATATAATCCAAAACATTTCAGTTTTAATACTTAAGACTTTATATCGATGGGAACTATATGTTACCTTTTGGCTTAAATTGTTAAGCCGGAAGTAATATTTCGCTTAAAGCTCTGAATAGATTTTCATACAAAAATTATGATGTATGTTCTAGCTAAATATGTAGTCCAC
>KK119178.1:159284-190037 GCA_000611955.2 Stegodyphus mimosarum
TAAAAAGTTCAAAGAAGATAATATTTTATTTATTAAAGATTTATTACTTATTATTATATTTATTAAATATTATCCTTTTATTCAACTCAAGATATTTAACAAATGGCCTCTCTCGGGCTTACAGTTAGTCTTCGATTGGGCTTCAACTTAAGATAGAAAATAACAGACTAAGCTATCTAAACTAAAACCCACCGAAGCTGCATTAAAATAACTAACAGAGTTGTCTCTTATTAAAGATCATCGGCGAATATTGGCAGGCACGTAACAGCACGGTCGAATATAGTTAAGATTAGGCTTAGAGCAAAGACGTGGCCAAAAGGCAGAACACTTTCTACTAAGAACTTCTAAGCTCTTCTACTGAAGTGACCAAGACTTCAACTTAAGTACTGGTTCTACCTCATTTACATAAAATGCGAACCTGAAAACTCATTCTGGTAGGGAAACGTAGGTGGGAAATAAGGAAGCAAGGGAGAGCATGTTCAAAAATAAAAATAGCTAGTAGGAAATTGAAATAAACCCCTACAGTGATATAAACCAAAACTTCTGAAATTTGGTACTTAAGATAGGCATGTGATTGAGAAACCCATATTACATTTATAAGCATTAAATGCATTCTTAGAATCATGCTAAATATAACGAAAATAAGCTCATTGTGATGACGAGCACTTGAAACAATTAATTGTATTAGCGTCGAGCCTAAATTTTGTGTTCGGTTCACTTTCCTGCTACTTCGCTTTTCAAATAAAAGGGTGCTGTTACCAAATGTTATCCCTCCGTATTATTTTTTTAAAAATAGCAAACATAAGTAATATAGCGAATATGAAAAGAAATGTATGACAAGACTTCACATTTTATCGGGAATGCTTAACGTATACTAAAAATTTTGTGATTGTTAAGTCAATGATTTTGTGAATCCCAAATACTAGAAGACCACAGGACCGATACTGTATTTTGAAATTAAAGCAAGACGACGAATTTGTACATGAGTACGTACAGTTATCATTATCAATTGCATAGGAGAACAGAATAGTAAAATATGAGTAGTATTTGTAATTAACATTGAGTCATAGTGTAGATTTCATTTACAAACGATTAATCGGAAATGATAATTTACTTATGGCTACATTATGTATATCCATCATCATCTTGACATACTTGTTTACTCGTTACAAAAAATAAATGTTGGACAGTATTTTCTTTTTTTTTCTTGTCTTTTTTTGGTAAAAACTAAAATTTCTTTGAATTTTATTTTCATTCAGTACTAATCCAGATCTTTTCGAAAAGCTAAGTCAAGTAAAGTGAATTTTTGGAAAGCAAGTGATAATTTCTTTGCTTTTTGAAGACAATAACAAAATTATTTCAAGCAGTGTAGCTAATATTGTTCAAAGCTATGAATATTATTAAATAATAAAATAGTATATTGATTCATATAATGTAATCACTTGTCCATACATTCTAATATTCCACCATGCCCAGCTTTACTGTGTCACTTTCATCTCTAAGACACTTTTCGAACTCTTCTTTAAACCCCTTTTCAGTGATCCCATCAGAAACATTGTCGTTCTAATAAAATCCTTTAATTCTGATCGTTTCACTTTTGTATAATTTCCATTTCTATTTTCCGGATTCTTGGACCCCACAAAATGTTTCACTGATACTCAGTGATGTTACGTCATCAATCGGTTTAATCTTCTTAATTTGCGACATATGTGATCAGTTTTTACCGATCATTAATTAATATTAAGCTTCTGAGTCTCAAAAGCATTAACAAAGATATTCATTGCAAAAAAAATCGAGTTAAGTTTTGTCTAAAAAATTAACGAGTTTTCCAGCTTCCTCAAGTACAATTTAAGCCTCCTTTGAGGGAAGAAAGGAGGTGGGTGGAAAGATTCATGGATGATTCAGAAAATGAGCAATCTGCAGATGGATAGTGGATGGTTCAATGCATTCAAAATCCATTTTTCAGACTGAAATGGAAAGATATATTGTAGTATCTTCAGAGACCTTAGGAATTTGCAGAATTAAGGAGACATCTGCAAGGAGAGAATGATCGATTAATGAATTACAAACTTAACAAAGCTTAAACTCTTATTAAATTCCAATCGTAAAGTAGCTTCTTTTTAAGTTAAGAGATTCTTTGTTAAATTTAATGAGAAATTAATTGAAGAAAGTCTGATACCTTCAATACGCGGTAATTAATTCATGCGCAGGTTTACAATCAAGATCAGTGAATTCCCATTAAGCACCCAAATCTCTAAGATACGCATTATTGCGCCAAAAGAGATTAGATTACATTATTTCAGTATGGTAAAGCACACTAGAACTATCTTCCTGAGGGAAGGGATGCTTTTGTGAAGGACTTTGTAAGAGGAATTGGTTTGCATTTACATTACACACGCAGAAATGATGAAAACCAACCACGCATCTACCCCGTTCTCCTAGGTTCGAATCCAAGTCAAACTGCCAGTATTCAGGATCATCCTGCTTGGCCATTGTAGTGCTGCATCAAAAATGGAGTTATGTGTTATAGTAATTACTCCTTAAATAAATTTCTTTTAAGCAAAGTATGGACAGTTAATAACGGAATGGTACTGGTGGAATTAAATATTTTAGAAAATAGCACTGCCATGATTTCTTGTTTCCGATAGCTTCATGAAGAGTGGGTTCAACACTCACACTTCTCATAATTTAGAGGTTTTTATGTCGTTAGTAAATAGCTGTTTCAAAATTTAGCACCATAGCCAAAACAATGGGATGAAACTTTAAAATTTTATTAATTCTACTGTTCATAAAGTAATTTATAGTGGGAGAAAAAACCAAAATTTGCCACAAAGACTAATGAGGAAAAATTCGAAACTTTCGCAGCCTTATTCACATTACACACTTGCTAAACTTTCATACTGCCAGCTCGTTAGATGCGATTTGAACCCACACTAAATTATCAGTGTTCAGCAGTTTTATTATCGCTCAACCGTATAAATAAATATAAACTAAAACTTACATTTATAAATCTATCAGATTCTGAATCGTTATTTAAATTAAGACTACCATTTATTGGTCGATAATTCTATACATTGTACTGTCTAGATACGCCTACATAAAGTTTCTTCTTTAAGATATGCCTAAAACATTTTGTTCATTTAGTAGCAAGTTTTAAGAAATGATGGTTTGGCATCAAAAGCATAGGTTCTTCGGCATTGAATGGCAAAGGTGTACGATTTTCTGTAACTTCAGGAAAAGATTCTTTTTTGTCAGAAATTCGGCAAAACTCAGGATAATTCAAAACTGTAGTTTGAATTTTTGAAAATAATTAATTACTTTAAAGGGTGCTTTTTGAGAAATTCTCATCAAGTAACATAAAAATTATTTAAGCATAAAAATAATGAATTATTCCTACCAGAAATTAAAAGAACATGACAGGAAAGAAATCCGAAATTTGCGAAAATATTTGATATTTGGGAAGTTTCAAAATTATTTTAAAATTTACGGAAATAAAAACAACAATTACCTCCGCTTTAAAGTTACTGCCTGAATTATTGATTATTATTGCTTTCCGAAATTTCTCACTAACATCATGAAAAGGTCATTTTTTCTCTTTCATTTTCCTTTCAAAAGTTATTGATCGCTTACTAATAAATAAAAAGTTTGCCAGTAGTGAAATGCAGCCTTAACTAAATTCACAGAGTTGAAAAATATTTCCCCGGCTTAACAAACAAAATGATTTATTTCCGTTGCAAATTATATAATAAATGCCAAGCTTCGCTACTAGCTGACAGTAATATATCTATCTGTATAACTTTTGCTAGCATAAATCAGGCCGTATAATGCTTTTAAGAAGGAAAACTGAGCTTTAGAAATAATCTGTTCTCACGATATTTGTCACGAAACTATGTATCGACATATCATACGTTTCCGTCCATCTACAAAGTGGCGTTTCGTGCTACTTGGTATCAAATATAACCAATAAAATAGCTATAAATCTTTGCTTCTGAGTTACTTCTACATTACTATGTCTCGGGAAAAAAGAAGGGTAGTATAAAAGAAAGAAAAGTTCAATAAAATAGCAAGAAAATCGAGTTACATTAAGATAAATTGCTCGAATAATCTATGCCATTTGAGGAAAAGGATGCTGAAATCAGTTTATTTGATTGGAATCTTAGTTTTTCGATAAACTAGGAAGGAAAGAAAAAGGCTCCAAGCCAGAGACGTGACTTTTGTTTATAAAGACTTTAAAGGCACTGATAAATTTCCAGTGCTACTGATTGTTATTATAACTAAAGCATTGGCTATTTTACGTCAATTTTGGTGATTCGTTGAATGGCCGATTCAGTAAATATACGCAGTATCTATAAAAGTTCTCGCGTGACTTTTCTTTTTCCAACCATTAATCGTAGATGGGTACTTCCAGATACAGAAATATTTCAAATGGTACAAATTTCCATGCTAATGTGTTTTTAAATTTAAAACATCAATGCCGCCCAATAGGGTGAGTGGATAGCGACGCTGACTGCCATACCGTAAGGACCGGGCTCGAATCCCGGAGAGAGCAGGGATGTTTGTCAATGTATTGTGTCTGTGTTGCATGGGGCATTCTAAATATTTAGCGAGCCGAAAGTCCTCTCGAGAGGTTGCTGGTAATGAAAGAGGGATGGGAGACCCTCGAAAACGTTCCCTTGGGATGCTCTTCATCAAACTTTGGGGCAGAAGAGAGCGAAGTTGTACTGGCGCCTGTATGGTGCTGAAGGCGATAGGCGCAATCTTGCACTTCTTGCCATGATAAATTCTGTGGGCTTGTTCTGATGTTACTGTCAGACAAGTCAGATAAGTCACAACACAACAACAACAAAAAAGCAATTTTTTGTAAATTACAAAACATAATAATTTATACGGCTTATTTCAAATTACGGATATTCAGAAAATGTTCTCATTGTTAAAAATAAAATTCAAAGGGTTTGACTCCCATATGACAAAAACTAACCCAGATAATTAATCTAAATTGTTTTAGTTTTTTCAACTACCCTTAAAGGTTAGCTCAAAAATAAATTAGAATAGCTATTTTCCTTCAGTGTCAGTCAAAATGGTTCTTCATGTATAAAACTATTACGCGAGATATACCAATAGGATCTTCGCACTTGGCATCTTTATAAACATTAGTTTATAAACTTTTAAATGCTGAAAATACGTTAATATTATTTCGCATGTAGGTTTACTACTTTAAAGATTATAAGTTACAAACAGATAAAAAATTTCGTAATCATATAAAAGCATTTTAATCAAAATGATTTAATCAAAGTTTGATAATCACAAAAAATGTATTCCAAACTACTCGTTATGTGCCGACAGACCATGCTAAAAACTATCTCTATTTTCTAGGACGTGGATTTTATAAGATTACGTGAATAAGTTCGCCTTTTGGAAAATAAATTTTTTGATCAAAATGTTTCACGATAGTTTGCACTGCAATGCCCACCACTTATTTATTAACATTTGAAACCTTTTGTTAAACTGATATTTCATTTTTTGACGAATGGGAATTAAACAATTCGTGTTATATTTTTTAGAATGAGTACAAGTTTTTATTAAACATAATTATGAGGATTGGGGACCCTAGAAAAGTAAGATTTCGCAGAGTTTTACAAAACTGAATTGTGAAATTTAAAAATCCATAATATGAATATTTTCCTATTGAAAGCATCCTTGTAATTGGAAGCATATGCCAATGATCAACGGTTTTGAAAGTAAAAACTGCGCAATGAAATTTATGTATGTACATCACTTTCAATTCCCTAGCGTCTCTAAGGCAGAAAAGTTATATTTCAAACATTACCTTTGAGAAAACCAGGAGAACACATTTATATATAAGTTTTACGCAGTAAATTACAAAATTTAATTCAAATTATGTTAGTTTACTCTGCATCTATTAAATATGCGAAGTAAAATGCAAACTTACAATTGAAACAAACAAAGCAAAACAACAACAACAAACAAAAAAAAAAAAAAAAAAAAAAATAAAAAAAAAAAAAAAAAAAAAAAAAAAAAAAAAAAAAAAAAAAAAAAAAAAAAAAAAAAAAAAAAAGGAGCGTGCGAACCTTCTGCTTTTTCAAACAAAATTTATTTACCTTTCTTTCAGCGTTATAGAATCGGAAATAAATTTTAATAGGGTCTTTTTTGTCAAATAATTCTTGTATTAACCGTCCCAAAAGGTTCAGATTATATTGAGAAATATTTTAAATTATTCATAATCTGAGTAACACTCACTTACACGCATATAAGGATCAAACAAATAAACAAACAAATTTAAATTAAACAAAATTTAAAGAATTAACAAATAAATTTAAAAAATTAAATTAAACATAAAAGGATAGAATAAACAATTTAAATTAAAGGATAAACAAATAAAACTAATTTAACATAATAACAAAGATAAACAAATTAAATATAAAGCAAATAATAACAAAGTATGCACAACAAAAATAAAAGGATAAACAAGTTTAAATTAAACAAAATTTTCAAATGTTTATTGTTTATGAATTATATTTAAATTGCAGAAGGTAGTTTGTTAAAGCGACATGAAATGAAAAATAATTTTTATCATGAATACAGTGTTAACTATAACAATATCAAACTTCCTATAACAATAAAAAAAATTCTGCTGTATACATCACATGACTTTCTTGTACGTAATATTATATTATACGCATTTTGCATTTTATCTAAACTTATTGGATTGAATTAAATGTACTTCGTCGATAGGGCATAAACCGCAATAGAATAAATGCACTCTAAAATTCACTATATTTATTTACCATAGCGACATTTTGGCGCTAGGTTCACTTAACAGCGTTATATCTCATTCATTTTATAACTCAGAATGCACAAAAATTATGTACATCATCTGAAGAATTATCCAATCATTGCCACATGTTCTATTCAAATACTATAATAAATCTAAAACGAAAAATAAAAGAAATTAAACGAAAAAAAAAACAGCTTTTCACAGATGCTTCAGTATTTCTTCAATTAATTCAGTTCTCACTTCGCGACAAGGCAAAAATACATAAAAAGTCAAAATAGTTATATTAAAAATTACGAAGTAAAACTTAAACACTTATTTCCTCCAATAAATTCCAAAATGGATTAGGCTTGATTTAATTCGCAATAATAAAAAGAGGCGTTATCTTTGTTGCTGCGAAGCTTCATTTCTCTAGACTGGCAACACATCCACTATTCTGCTAAGTTTCAAATGTAAACAAATGCGGCTGCTGTGGCCAAACAATTAGGCTTAGCCTCACTTAAACAACTTTTAAATTGTTGATAATTTTACAACTATAACATGCAGGTTAACTAAAGGCATAAAAACCTTAAACGGAAGATAAGAACAACATAATTCAATCATTTTTAAAGCAAAATATGCACAATTTACTAACATATCAAAATATGTTTGTAAATTGTACATATTTTGCTTTATATACTTTTGGTGCAGCCGATTGCAGCCAAAATAGGAGGTGCACATCTACATTTATAGCAGTCCTATATACAAAATTTCAAGGTTCTGAGGCTAATCATATTTTCATTATGAGAGAAATGTACATACGCACGCACGTACGCACAGAAGCCACGAAAAGATATCTTCAGAATCCATTTTAAATCAGTTTTATAATGTTTTTTTGGGGAAAAAGAGTCCTTTATTCTATCTTTAAGTACGGATGTCAGGCAAAAACATCGTTAAATTGCATTCGATAGCGGTCAAAATGGATATTTTCTTTGAAATATGATATCGGAAATTTTTCGAGATTACAATACTTTCTTTTTACATCGTACAAAGGAGTAAAAATGAAATAGTGAGGCTCCTGATAATGGTGAATTTAAATAAAACTCGATGGACTGAATGTGTTCGTTTATACACACATCAACTTTTCATTTCTGTTTTTCATTAAAATTACGTTAATGTTAACGCTCCAATTATATGCGAGCCACATTTATTTCAGTTTTTGCATTTAATCAGTAATGCTGTGTTAGGTAAAAAATTACGCTTTATACTTTTTAAATGCATTCAAATGAATACTAGTAAAAAAAGATACGTTTATCATTTAAACTATTTAAATCTGTGCGCATTTGCCTGCTTGTTTGTTTGTTTATAAGATCATTTCCTTCGGAACTGATTTCGAGAGAAGTACCGCCGAATTCTAAAAGTTCGTAGAAAGCCATTTCGACTATTCTTATCTTCGTACGACTTTAATCAGCCGAGATAGTATTTAAAAACACTTAAAAGGCCAAATTTTCGAATTCATTTTCCCGAGTGGCCAGTCTCACGCGTTGAAGATAAAAATGCTTTACTTCGAAAAGTGTTGCCACTGGCCACTTTCAAATCGTAGAGTTTGTTAATCAAATATTTAAGTTTTACAAAATATGAAATAAAAATAGCATTTCCAAACATTAGACATATTAGTATTATTATATAAGGTAATATTCTGACGCTGAAGAAAGTACACGATTACATGTGTTGTCACTGTATGCGGAAAAGTTTTATTAACGTCAGCATTTTAAATAAGGAGCTGTTTTTGATAACGTTTTTGTTTCAGGTTAGGGCAACTGACACGATATGTAACTGTCACGTTTATTCTTTTATTGATATTGAGAAAAAGTTGTTATATTATATTATATTATATTTAAATCATGACATCATACGTATGTGTATTAACCTGAAGTGTCAAGATTTTGTTTCCTGATTCGGCAACAAAAAATTATTTACGAATTGGTTGTTGCTTGGAAAGAATGAATTGATTTCATTCATTATTGAAATATTTTTATACATTTTCGTGTCAGGTGAACATAGAACTTATAAATTTTACCTTGGCCGCAGTCTGCTCATTATCTTTCTGTCTATCTGACAGTTTAATATTCATTTAGTCCTTTTTAATTAGGAGTTCAATTCATTCAGTCCTTTTTAAATTAATTAATATTCATTCAGTCTTTTTAAATTTAATATAAGTATAATATATTTTAAGTAATTTTTAATCACTAATAGTACCCCATCGATCTGTTTTGAAATAATTACCAAAATGTGGTATCTTATAAACTTCGAACAAATTTCATCTGAAGTTTATTTTCCGATATACCATGTTCTGCAAGGGTTGAGATTTTTGCGATGTTTAGTTTCGTAGCTAGACATAGATAGGTATAAGAGTAAAATCAGTAAAAAAAAAAACAGCTTCATCATTAAGTAAAAAATCTAGAAAACACAGCTGTTTCATCGCAAACATGCGTTTTTGTACAATTTTGAAAAAATCAGAGACCTATTAAGGAAATCAAAACTTGATTCAAATGTTTAACACCTCTGCCGAAAGAAAAAAAATCAAGGAAACATGGTAAAACAGTTGTAATATTCTCCATTATTTTATTGAAATATTCTTATTTAGTTAAATAATTTATTATAAAAGAAGGTAAACGTTATGTTAACCTTTTTAGCTCTGGACAATGATTTAAATACCTCTATGAAATATACATGATATTATTCCATGCTATACATGATATTATGATTATGGCATATTCCTAAGAACATAATATTCACTTTTCATAAGAATCCTTAGTGTTTGGTATACCAGTGCATAAAACTTCATGAAATATTTTAGCAATGTTTTAAATTCAGGAAATCTAATCAACTTGAAATTATTGATATGTTAGCCTGTACTTTATACATTTAGACGTACAAAACATGTGTATTTTCAGATCCATGGATTTTGAAATGTATGGAACTGAGGCAGATTTTCTTCAGACAAAACTATCTATTAGTAACAGATACCCTAAACAAGTTTTCTTCTTCTTTTGTGTTTTTTTTAATCTTTTATTTTTATCTCATACTGATGTATGCAATGCAAATAAATTACAGAAATGAAAGATATAATTTTAGGATTATTTAAGAACTGCTGAGCAATATAAAAATTTTAATTCTTTATCTTGCTGCTTTTAGTAAATTGATTTAAAACAGAAGAAATTAATTAGTTTCTTCTCCTTTTTTTGAAAATTTTTTCCCTTACCGAAAAAAAACCTTGTTTTTTAATAATAAAAAAAAAAACCCGATAAAGCGTTTTTGCAGCCATGTTTACATTTTCTTTTGGAATCTTCAGCCCTAGGGAGAAACGGCCTTGATTGCTTGCACCATCATTTAGCCAATATGCGATCGAAATTCATCCTTTAAAAGTGAAAAGAGTAAATATTTTACGAAGATCATTCACGCTAAGATAAAAAATAAAATTAACATCGACTGTTATGTATGTATGAATAAAAGTAAAATGAGTCTGGTTCTATAATCATAAATAGAATAAATAAGCGCACAGTACATTTTTTATTTATTATGTTAACACAATATGATATCTTCCGTTACAGAACTGCAATTTATTAAAAATATTGGTACTCATGGAAAGAATTTCAAAAGCCTATTTAAGTGTATAAAAGCGTCTAAAATAAATTGAGATTATAGATATAATTTGATACTTGAATTTGTAAGGTTTATTTTTACTTATTAACCAGTTATTTTATGTTGGAAAATATGTACTATAATATCTCCCTTTCCGTTTTCTTGGCAGTATACAAATTAACTCGCGTGTATTTAAGTGAGAGTTTAGGATTACTTAGACAGAGCGTGTTCTGCCTGCTAAAGGTCACGTTACTAGTTTGCTATTCTAAGATAATAAGTCACATTCTCTTCGGCTTTGTTTTATTCTTGCCGATAGAGATTCCAAGCCGGTGTAAGCTTAAAAGCCAACTTTCGTGGTTAATTTACTCTGCGTAGCCTTTAGGCTATTTGATACTTAGATTTAGTTTAAAATTTAAAATTCTAGCTTGGTTATCTCCTTAAATGATGGTTGATTTGTAAGCACCAGGTGTGCCTTCCATTCAACTTAGTTTTAAATAAAAGGGTTCTTTTACTTCCTTCTTACATTTCTGTTTTGATCTTGAGACGTAGCGATAAGTCTCTTACAGTGTTGTAAACGATTAATCACAATTTACAATTAGTAAATGGCAAATTAAGTATTATTAAGTAAAATCCTTTTTTTTCCTATTTTTAAAAGTGCACAGCTTAAATACAGTTACAGAATACGACCGTAAGTTTGCATGATTACGAGTAAGATACAGAAGTTCTATGTAGGACTCTTTTATAAGGCGAGAAATCAAGTTCTTCCGCACACGATTAATGAAATTGTCAAGTTTTCTCAAATCTTCTCATTGTTACTTTTTACTTCTTTACGTTGAAGAGATGAATTCATTAAAATACCGAATATATTTATTACTATTATTTGAATTGTATTTATTTTACATTAAATTCAAGAATGTTTTACTGGAATTAGAAATATAAAAGATTTAAATCATTAAGTTTTCTTTCTTTATAAGTAAAACAGATACGCTCGTATTTTGGTGATCAGAGGAAATTGATTATCTCAATGTTAAAACCTGCAGTGTGTAAAAAAGTAACACTAAAAATTCTTCAGCGACAACGAAAGTTGACAAATGAAAAGCATGAATAATTACAGCTTGGAGTTCATAAACGTCAGAATACCATTTGCACGGTTTGCAGCGTGAATTACAATTTTCTGTGAAGTAAAAGACTGGGGAAAACTATATTTTTAAATATGACGTTGAAAAATTAAAATTAGTGTTGGAGGTTATTTACTCAGTTTTCAGGAAAACGAGTAGCATGAATGTTTGCTTGAAGTGTAAATGATCATTACCACTTGACATAGAAGCAAATCATCTAAAAGTTCAGTGCTTTCGTATTCCTTAAAACTTTGATCCTAGTCAGGTAAAAAATACTTTGGCTGAATGTTATATGAAATTCTTTGCTTGAAAAGCTGTATAGTAAATGCTAACAGTAAATATTCAAGCAGACGGAAAATAAATAGTGCACAGGCATGTATTATTAAATTAAAAAAAAATCAAAAATTTTAAATGTAAAATCAAAATTTTAAATGCAAAATGTCTAAATGCTGAAATATTGCAACTACAGGCCATTTTCCGCCCAATACAATATGACCATAGAAATAGGAAGCGAAAGGCAGTTTGAAAGGAACGAAGATTTCTGAAGTGCACAAAATATAGTCTGTATATGTGCATGTTGGAAAAACAAAAAGAATTGTAAGAAGTTACTTAATGAAAGAAATGGAATGATAAATGGGAATTACATTAACTACAAAAGCATTATTTCAGAAAACAGACATAGAGTAAATTCCAGAGAAATCTGATGGTTGATAAATAACTATCTACTTAAAGGCATTTATCTGTGTGAGTAACTGTATGTAAACTACCTTATGTATGGGAGCAAAATCACGAAAACTACATATGGTAAGCACATGCATCAGGATATGAGCCTAGGTCCAATTACCAGAGCTCAGCGGCCTCATAAATTCGGCCAGCGGTGATTGGATATCTTAATTTAAAATACTAATATAGGCTAAATTTCCTACATTAAAACTCATAGATATTATAAAAGCAAACTCGAAACGTCGGCTCCAGCAGGCCTAACGGCAAGGAAGCTCACAGCCACAGAAATCTAATCGCTAGAAATTCCTAAATAGCAACATGGCCTTCAGGCAGAACACGCTCTGATTTCATAGTCTAAAACATTCCCTTAAACACTAACTTCTTTCTACTTCATTTGAATACACGTGCGCTAGACAGTTTGCACTCTGGCAAGAGAGTGTGAGTTAAAAACAAGAGCGATAAGAAAGTTGCTTAAGACATGAAATGATTCTTAAGTAAATAAAGTAAATCCCCACATATACATGATATCTCATTCCTCTTTCTGAAGCAGATACTCCTTGTGATGTACCCTGGACATCACAAGGAGTATCTGCCTCAAAAAGACAGATACTCCTTGTGTCAAAAAGGCAGGTTTTGGCGAGGACCTGCGATGATTGTAATATTCAGCAAAAATCTGGCGATCGGACAAAAATATTAAGTTTATTTTCTCTATTGGTATGCTTTTCCTTAAATGAAATTGGTCTTGATGAAAAACTAAATTCAACGTGTCATTTATTGCACCGAATTAGGTAATAAGCATGTTTATCTGGAAACAAACCTGCAAAAACTATTTTATGGTTGACAGAGCGAAATCACATCATCTCTCGAAACACATTCAAACCCTTTTTGCTTGGATCGAAGCTAATATCATGATGAATTTCGTTATTAATAAACGTAAGCATTGCAGAGAAACTATAAAATAAAAGTAATGCTCTATAAAACGTTTTCAAGTAGCATATTTTTATAGTTATAAAAATATTAAATTGTCTCTTCTTGATGCAAATAAGGAAATTTAAAATAAAATATTGCACCAATGAAATATTCAAACATATGCATTCTTATCCATAAGGATTAAGATGCTTCATACTTTGTTACAGGAAGAAAATGTCCCTATTCTTGGGTAGAAAAACGCAAGGAAAATGCATTCGCATTTCCTTATACGTGAGATTTATATGAAAGGAAGTATATCATTCATCGATGGGAATTCTCAAGCGATTCTTTTTTTTAAGAATGATAAAAGAAACACAAAAGAACTCTTTTCTCCACTCTTCTCAACTCTTCTTTCCCTTTTACCTATCTGTGTCCAAAGATCCGATAAATATTCAAAAAGGAAGTCGCTTCGAGAATTCAAGGAAAAAAATCGTTCTTATCCTGTTGAATGCGTATTATCTGTATATTTGATTAATTTTATACAAAACTTTATACTTTGGAGTTTTGCTTGCAAGGCCTCTTTAGACACTACAATTTCTGAAGTTTTAAAGAATAAGTTTGTTTATTTTATGCTTTAAGTCATAAAGTGTCAGTTGTTTCTTATGATTCTCGAGCATATTAAAATAAAAGAAAATATAAAAGCCACAGTAAGAGCAAAATGAAGCTTTATTAGAATATAAAAAGAGAGTTATTTTTCTTTTAGTTATACGATGTGTTTCTGAACAGCAGAAGAGTTTATCTACTGATATTCTTCAGTGAATTCGTATAGGCATGAAATTTCGTTCTTCGAACAAATATGCTGAAGAACGTTTAGAATTGATATAAAGAAAGGTGAAAGTTCTATTTTCAAAATAAGTTTTTTTTTGCTTATTTGTCTTTAAAATTGTTTTTCAAATTATTTAAGTAGTTGAATATAGTTTTATTGCAATAAATTCAACACAACTCCTTAATTAAGGAATAATTTTTGAATTTAATACATATTATAGGATAATCAGGATGGAACCTCCTGTGGATATCACACTGCCAAGGAAGATGAAGTTCATGTAGTAATAAATTTGCTCAACTTATCGTCAGGTATGACAGTTTTAATTACCTGATTCTGGAAAAACATTGGAAGAAGCAGCATTTACTTTTTCTGTCTATTATGCAGCAAGTTACTGCTTTGCACAAAAAAAAAATGTAAAAAAGATACAGCCATACAAAATTTTCGGACATTCAAAAAGTTACGTACAGAGGGTAAGCCGTAGCGGAGACGAAGCACTTCATGGCAGATTGCCAATTTTGGAAGTCTTATATTGCTTCGAATTAACGGATTATGAAAGGTGATTTAAAGTGTTGTCTGCAGATGTAAAGATAGGTCAAGTTGTAGAGACATTAGATTATTTGGAT
Organism: Stegodyphus mimosarum; assembly: GCA_000611955.2. NCBI lineage: Eukaryota > Metazoa > Arthropoda > Arachnida > Araneae > Eresidae > Stegodyphus > Stegodyphus mimosarum. Next base: position 173,901 of record KK119178.1, read on the forward strand.
ACAGGAGACATGAAAAATGAGCAACGCCTTCGCCGGGAATCGAACCACGGACCTCTCGGTTACGCGTCGAGCATGCAGACCACTACACCACGAAGGCATGCGAAGAAGGCGGGAGAAATACCTTATATACTCCCCCTTTTAAAGGGCGATTGGGGTTTTGGGGACCCAATCGCCAAATCGCGGTGGTGGAGAATCATCATCCACCACCTTTTTAGTTCGGGCGCCAGTGTAGAGACATTAGATTATTTGGATACAGGAGACATGAAAAATGAGCAACGTCTTCACCGGGAATCGAACCACGGACCTCTCGGTTACGCGTCGAGCATGCAGACCACTACACCACGAAGGCATGTGAAGAAGGCGGGAGAAATACCTTATAAAGTTACTAGACAAACTAGATAAAATAATCGTACTAGACAAAGAAGATTATGCTCTTTCCAGCGTTTGAGTTCCCTTATAGAAGTGGCAGAAACGAGTATATAGTTACATTTAGTTCCCCAAAGACAGTCGGTGCTTTGGAGCAGACTGTCCCACGCTCAGATATTTTAGATAGAGAACATAGATAGAGAAATAGAGATTTTAGATAGAGAAATCTTTTAGCATAGTAACCTTGGGTCCGGTAACGCAATAGATGATATTCGTAGGAACGTGCAGGTTCAGAATATCCTGTATGTCCAGAATGGAACACATGTCATTCTCTAGAGAGCTCTATTTGACAACGAATTAGTTGGATAATACGAGTCATTTGAATCACTGCACGAGTAGGAATGCATCCTTAGAATAAAGCGGATTCTGCTGATTATGCTTTTGGATACGTTTGAAAACTCATGGAATACGTTTCAGTGGATTGATGAAGACTTCTTCTATCAATGCCATGCCTTCTTTCACTACTTCATGAATAGATCATGCTTTTTTTCATTATGACTCGACATGCGGTCTCAGGGAATATTTTGGGAGCAGATTTTGCCAGAAATGGTGCATGAGTTTCCTGCAGATGGGTTCAAAAATGGTTTCAGCATGAAATATTCCTGCATATTTTAACGCTCATGTGCGGAGTATTCGAAGAAAGTGTTACTTCAGTAAATTGTAAATAAACTATCACCGTCAGCTGACATGTTCCTTATTGATTTTTTTTTGTCTGAGACCTCGTCTAAAAGAACCTTTTGAATCGGTCGCTGCCCTTGTTAGAAAAGTAGTTGGGGCAAATAGATAGTTCTATGATAGGCCTCGGAATGTTTTACTTGTTCAGTTATCCTTACTTCGATCTTGAGGGATATGAATTAATACTGGTAGAAAGAAAACTTTAAGCCCTTTATCTGGGTTTATAAATATATGACTTTGAAAAGTCTTTCCATCTTGAGAAGTGTTCATTTTGATGATATTGGGAGATGATGCTTATTAGCTTGGTAATCTAAATTTAAATTTACTACTATAGGTAGTAAATTTAAATTTATAAAAAGTTATCTTGAAGTGAAAGAGGAAAGTATTGAAGAAAATATGTAACTGAACTGAAATAGTTTTTAGTGCTATAAAATAAATATGTTTTGGCTTATTAGATACAAATTCCGCAATTCCCTACAAAAGTCTAAATCCGTAGATCATGTTTTCAAGTTGCTGTTATTATCATTCGGCAAGAAAATCTATTACTTAGGAAAAGGATCTACATGCAATCGTATTACATAGAAAACATTTTAAAATTTACTAAATCTTGGACGAAAGTACTAATAGTGGTCTGCCTACTTGGAATTAAACGGATCCAACGCAATACAAAGCATATCACTTTCGATATGTGCTCACAACAACTGCAGGTGAACAGCTCACTAAATGCGCCGTTTCTGATATTGATGTTCCCAGTCGCCGAGCCATAACGATTTGACGTTTACCGAAGTCTGATAAATCAACTCCTTTTCCCGTTACGTCGCTAATCGCGCTATGTTTGAAAGGAATCGAATCTTAATATTCTTTGAATATCGCGCAGAGCGCGACGTGTCCTGATCAATGACACATAAAAGAACATAACATGAATGCAGTCAAGATAATTAGGACCTGGAAGGGAGCAGTGACTGGAAGCAAAGAGGGGCAAGAGGATCATAAAATGACCCGACAAAAAACCGCAAATGAGGAAGGACTGGAGGGTATAAGTCAATAAGTGTAGTAAAATTAATTTCAGTAGTTTAAAGTAAGAAAATCGCTTCATAGTGTAAAGGACTACAATGCAAAATAAGTACAATGAAAGACAAGACAAATGCAAAAGCAATATGAAAGGAAAATGGGAAAAATGACTAGGTGATAGAAGATCAGTCTTTTTGTGGTGTGCGGCAAATGGTCATAGATCATAGTCCTCTTCAAGCATTTGATAGTTGATAAGATTAAATGAATTTAAGTATTGACATCCAAGTGCTTTATCGAAGAATTTTTTGTTTGTCTTTTCAAGAAAAGTTTCAATGGTGTCAAGTCTGAGATCTTCATGAAGTAACATGTACATTTTTGACATCGTAATGTGCATCGTCAATTATTTTCAAAGCGGCTATCGTATTTTTTTATACCTTACATATTCCTCCCTTCAAAAGAAAGGTTGGGAGAGCAGGTGGCAGAAAAAGCATTAGCGAAGTAAGAGAAAGTTTATCATATGAGGAAAGACGTGAAGAAGCTGGGAGGAAAGACGTGAAGGACATAGCCTGCAGGTTTTCCTATGCCCCGTCATCTTTCATGACCTTTCTCATATACAGATTACTTAAACAATTATTTACAGTACGTAATACGTTACGCAATACATAAAAAATAATTTACAATTATTAGAACAATAGTACAGTTCCTAAATAAAACTAAGTAATAAATTAACATAAATATAATTTTTTAAAATCTTCAAGTTGTTGAAATGTCCAATGAAAAATTTTTTGTAAAGTTCTTGACGAAAATAACTCCACAAGATAAATGTTGAAATGTTTTCATGAAGTAAATGCTTACAAAATGTCTTTCAAATTTTTGTTGATGAAAAATTTTTATTACAATATATGTACTAAACTGTCAACTTTCATGTAGAAGTATCATACTCAGTTTATGATTGATTGAATAAATTATTCTTATTGCGAATACACATACTTAATACAACAGAAAATTCAAATAAAAACATAATAATATAATGCAATACTAAATAACATAATAATATTTTGGCGATTGACCTGGTATGCCCTATCAAACAAAATCAGCGTACCATCTTGCGGATGGTTGAGGGATGCTTTAAGCACAAAATATCAAAAAACTCTGTTTCTTAGTACAAGGTAACTGGTTTTTGGCATTGTACAATTGCCAAAGTTTTTTTCTTTCAAAAATCTTTCAGATCACTTAATAAAATACAACATTATGCAAAATTTAAAAAATTACGACAACTATACATAGCCTCTTTATAGACTCCAACATCAGCAGCGTACGCCCAGTGGTTTTCTTTCTGAGCGAGCTCATTGTTATAGATGGAGGGAGGTCAAAATGTGATGGCTCTTCGGTGTATATTTACAAGGATAGCTGAACTGCAGTAGGAACTCCTCAGTATTACTTGTTGAACTGTTTTCTGTCAAATCTTTTAAACTCATTTGCTCATCGTGGAAGTACTAGCAGAAAGAGCAGTACCTGATAATCACAGATGGTGGATTTACTATGAGGAATTTCGTGTTAGGAAATTAGAATACATGTTGGAAAAGAGAACACGAGATAATATGAGCTGTAAGTGAAGACCAGCTATTATTAAACAGGACTAGATCGAGGACTGGAGGTTTTCCAAGCTTTCGAATTTCATTCTCCGTGCATACGAAGAGATTATCCAGCATGTAAGTAAAAAGGTTATGAATGTTAAGCAATCAAACTTTAAAGTATCAACACAGAAACTCACACCATAATACAATATTACTAATTCTGGTTTTATGAAGAAATAAACGCGAAAGACATGTGAAAACGAGGACACCGTAGAAAAACATTTAATGTACAGGTAATAATATAATAAACAGATTTAAATATTTAAAATAATTTATTTTGTTAAAATTCTGCACCTTAATATGAATCTACAACAATTATTTAAAATCTTATATTCCTTATAGCCAATATTTCCAGTTTAAAGTTTTAGACTCATGAAATAAAATCGTAAGAAGTGATATTCTTTATGTGGTAATTTAAAACTTTTCTTTAAATTATAGTGAAATTAAGAGCGTATAAGTGTCGCTAAAATCTGTTTAAATAAATTCGATGGTAAATATTCAAAGGAAAGTAGAGCGCTAAATAATTCGAGGTGCGTTTCTCTAAGTTTACCAGTTATTCAAAAGAGAAATGTAACAACATTAGATTGCATTTTCCATTGCCTATTGTTTAGTTTATTTGCTTCGACTAAAGATCATTTGTTATACACTTTGATATCGGATCTGAGCATAAGCAACGTTTCTTTATCTTAAATCTTCTCGCTGTACTTTACTCACTAGATTTTCTATATAGACGCAGACATTTTCAAAGATAAATGCAAATGTTTGTTGTACTCAAAACACGGAATTCATTATCAGAAATATTAGAATTGTCCGAAGCTTTAACAAGAGACGTTTGATTGAACAGAAAATCAGACACTTAATTTCTAGTGAACAGCATGAATACGTGTTAGATGACGAATTTTGGAAATAATTGTATCAGTCCTGTTTATATTAAAACAAAGCAATTTAAATTCTTTTATTTAGTTTCGCGAAATTTAATTCGTCATAAATAAATACAATTAAAATGTTAGAAATGCAATTTAGGAATATTTAAATCTACGTTTTACTCTAAAAAGGAGATAGTGACAGAATTTAAAATAAATTTAGAGTGATTTTGGCTTTGAAATATTAAAGACAAATTAAAAGAAATTTTTTTTCGTAAATTGAAAGTCAGTGGGTTGCTTTCAAACGGCATATGTCTGAAAACTACGCAAATTTATATGAATACAACTACGATGATTTTTTGTCGAAGCACAAAACTGGAAATACCAAAGTACTGCCTTATTTTGTAGTTATATTTAGTTATAAATCATTTTAAGGTGCTTTTATTATACATATATTAAAGGTATTTTTTGGACTAGAATAAACCGTATTTTCAAGATAGTTAGCATTCTAAATACTTGAAGGAATGCGTAGAAACATAATGTCAATTAAATAATATGAAATAAATTTGGTGAAATAAATTATATGATAAAAATGGTGGTGAAATCGTATATATATATCACATATATTATAAATAGTATATATGTTTGAGTTTTCCTCTAAAAAATATCTGAACCATTTCCTGTTTCTTTTTACTTCCTTGTACGAAGTAAAAAGGAAGTATTGTAATCGCGAAAAATTTCGGGTACCATATTTCAACTAAAATATCTATTATGACCGCTATCGAATGCAATTTAACGATGTTTTTGAGTGAGATCCGTACGTAAAGACAGAATAATGAACTCTTTTCCCCAGAAATAATTATAAAACTGATTTAAAATCGATTCTGAAGAGATTTTTTCGTGGCGTCTGTGCGTACGTACATGCGTAAGCATGTATCTCGCGTAACTCAAAAACGAGTAGACTCAGAACGTTGAAATTATGTATATAGGGCTGCTATAACATGTAGATGTACACCTCGCATTTTCGTTGCAATCGGCGCACCCAAAAGTATATAAATATATTCTTACGTGCGTACGGGTTCGTAATATATTGAATGCACAAGTCGTAAAAAGTTAACAAAAATTTATTCTTTCCACAATAAATAAATTAAAATGCTGAAATATTTCTTCACAAATCTTCGCACAATATCACAATATCTCAAACGTTTAGCAAAAACTCAGTTCAAAACAGATAAAATAGTTCTATGTCACAGCGAAATCACTACAATCAATACAGCATTAAGTAAACAAACAGCAGTTCGCTTTTTACAGCTACAAGTATAACAGCAACAACAACAACTAACTCACTAACTGAGATGAGGTGTTTCACCTCGGCTTTTATAAGCTTTTAAATTATCAGTAGAACAATCACGATTTTTCTAGATTTTTCTGGATGGCAACAGTAATTACGAGATATATATTTATTAATCATTAAATGCGCGCGCTCTTTTATTTTTATTGCTACTTTTTTTTTCGACGTAGCTTTCTCTTCAAAAATCGTCTGCGTTGCTAAGGCAACATGAAGCAAATCTAATTACAATTCTAAATAAATAGCCAAATAAATGTGAAATTCGTAACAATACCCCCTTCCCAAGGACTGCACGTCCCGGGCAGTACAATCCCTGGACAGGAAGCCAAACTTACAACTAAAGCATCAGTGCTATAATAAACATTACTTTATAATAACAAAATAAACAATAATTAAAATAAGTGACTTTCAGCAAATTAAATTCTATCCAACGCGAAATACAATTCAAATACTAAGTACAAATACTATCAAATACAAATGCTATTAAACACAAATACTTATCAAATACTACTACTTAACAAATACAAATCAAATACTAAATACAAATAGGACCATGGTCTTATACTATGTACATTACTATTTACAATTATATACACTACGTACTATGGCCATAGTAATGAACTAACCTGTCGTAATGAACGACTTTAGGTTTAGAGTTCGATGACTTACGGATCCGAACCACGACGTCGTTCAGCCTGTTTAGGACTGTGTAAGGACCATCCCAAGGTGATTGTAGTTTCGGAGAAAGTCCTTTTCGACGAGTCGGATTCCATAACCACACCTTGTCTCCTTCGTTGAAACGATGTCCAGTAGCTCTCGTGTCGTAGCGGGTCTTCATCTTCTCCGTCGCCAAGTTGACTCGCTCTCGTGCAAAGTTGTGCATCACTTCAAACCGGGCCTGGAGGTCTTGAATGTATTCCTCAGGCGATGAAGGCGCATCCGGAGGGCGACCAAACAAAAGATCACATGGCAGACGAAGGTCACGACCGAAGAGCATCTGAGATGGGGAATAGCCGGTAGTCTCGTGGACAGCACTGCGGTAAGCCAGTAAAAATAGTGGCAACTTCTTGTCCCAGTCCTGTTGGTTTCTGGAAACCACTAATGAGAGGTTATTGAGGATGGTTCGATTAAACCTCTCTACCATACCGTCCGACTGGGGATGTAAAGGCGTCGTTTGGGTTTTGTCAATGCCGAGTAGCTTGCAGAGTTCCTTGACTACAGCCGAGGTAAAATTCCTTCCCTGATCGGAATGTAACTGAAGAGGCACTCCGAATCTGGAAATCCAGTGCTGTATCATCATCTCTGCTACTGTGACAGCCTCTTGATCAGGAATAGGATACGCTTCAGGCCACTTGGTGAAGTAATCAATGGCAACGAGGATGTATTTGTTGCCATCAGCAGTTCGTGGCAGAGGTCCTAAGATGTCAAAGGCGATACGTTCAAAAGGTGCTCCTACATTGTAACGTTGCAGCTTCCCCCGGCTGCGTTTCTTCGGTCCTTTCCGACTTGCACAGGCATCGCAAGTTCGGCACCACTTTTGCACGTCATCCTTTGCATTATTCCAGTAGAAACGCTCCCGAACTCTCTGCAAGGTCTTCATTATTCCGAAGTGACCTCCTGCAGGGCTGCTATGTAGTTCTTTAAGGACGTCCGGGATTCGGGATCTTGGGAGTACCAGCTGCCATCGGAATGTTTTTCCATCATCCGATTCGAATTTTCGGTACAAGACGCCGTTTCGAATATGGAGTGAGTCCCAGAGAGCCCAATATTGTTTTGTCGTGGGACTATAGCTCGAAATATCCTGCCAGGTAGGTTTTCTGTTTGAGGTCTCCATTAACTCAATTATGGGTTTAATATCACGGTCTTGTAGCTGGTCTTTCCTGATTTCCTTGTCAGTCCATGGATCTGGATCAGCCAATGTTGATGCTGTAATTTGCCGTGCGACTGGATTAACCAGTTGGTATTTAGCTTCGACCCTGGAACAATATCGGCAGTTTTCTGGGCAAGGTCTTCTAGACAAGGCGTCAGCGTTTCCGTGCGACTGTCCCTTGCGATGACGGATAGTGATGTCATATTCCTGGAGTCTCTGTATCCACCTGGCTATCTGACCCTCAGGATTCTTGAAATTTAAAAGCCAGGCCAATGATGCATGATCTGTGCGGAGCAGGAATTTTCTGCCGTATAGATAATGATGGAAATGTTCTACGGCTTTGACTATGGCGAGCAACTCTTTCCTGGTGACACAGTAATTCCTCTCCGGTTTAGATAGGCACTTGCTCCAGTAAGCTACTACACGTTCTTGGCCCTCTATTTCTTGGGACAGAACAGCGCCGACACTTTCATTACTCGCATCCGTGTCGAGAATAAATGGTCTGTCGAGCTGAGGATACGTCAGGATTGGAGCAGATGTTAAGGCTTCCTTCAGATTCTTAAATGCATCCTCACATTCTTTTGTCCACACGAACTTTTGCTTGCTCTCTGTCAGCTTGTGAAGGGGTCTCGCAATGGATGAAAAATCCTTCACGAATCTCCTATAGTAGGTGCAAAGCCCTAGAAAGCTTCTCAGCTGGTGGACATTTTCGGGACGTCTCCAGTCTTTAACTGCTGACACTTTTTCAGGATCCGTGCGCACACCTTCAGCAGAGATGACATGTCCGAGGTAAGTCACTTCCTGTCTGAATAATTTGCATTTAGCGGGACTCAACTTCAGATTGGCTTCTTTCAGTTTCTGAAGCACCTTTCTAAGATTTTCCAAATGTTCTTCGAAACTCTTCCCGACGATGATGATGTCATCCAGGTATATCAGACAGGCTTCGTATGAAAGACCTTTTAAAACAGTCTCCATTAGACGTTCGAATGTAGCCGGCGCATTACATAGTCCAAACGGCATCACCTTGAACTGCCAAAGTCCTTGTCCTGTAGTAAATGCCGTCTTTTCTCGGTCATCAGGATGTATTTCTACCTGCCAATATCCACTCTTTAAATCAAGTGTCGAGAACCACTTGCTTCCAGAAAGAGTATCCAGAATGTCGTCAATTCTAGGAAGAGGGTAACTGTCTTTCTTCGTAACCTCATTCAACCGGCGATAATCAACGCAAAATCTAGTTGACCCGTCTTTCTTCTTCACCAGGACGATGGGAGATGCCCAGGGACTTGCTGAAGGCTCGATGACATTGCTTTCTTGCATGTCCGTTAAAAGTGTTCGCACCTCTTCCTGTTTCGAAATCGGCAGACGTCTTGGATGTTGCTTGATTGGTGGATGATCACCAGTATCGATTCTATGCTGAGTTAAACTGGTTCGACCCACGTCAGAAGACGAGCGGGAGAAAACATCTTGAAGATCTTTAATGACACGCTCGGCAACATTCTTTTCCTCATCGTTTAATTGCGCATTCTGCAATAACTCCGATATAATGTTGTCTGAAGACACGGTTTTTGAGATGTTACTTTTTCTTTCAACGCTGGTTACTGGAGTACATTCTGCAACCACTTCACCTTTCTTAATAACTCTCGCCTTATCAGTTACATTGGCAACTCTCACCGGGATAACGGTCCCCGATAGGTCGACGAGTGCTGAGGCTATTAATACTCCTTTAGGGCTATTACAATTCTTGGGATATTCCATGACGCCGTAGCGGAAATTTCTATTTTCGGCTATGGATCCAGGAAGTAAAATTTCTGTTCTTGCCGGTATTGTGATATCGTCTTGAGCTATGATTTTGTGGATAGATTTCACTCCTTCATCATTAATCCCGAATAAAGTTATGTCCTCAGAGGCAGAATGCAGTTCGTTATTTTTAAAGTCCAAGGAAAAATTGTATTTCCTTAAAAAGTCCAATCCGAGTATGCAAGGGTCTGTAATTTCTGCTACATATGCCGTGTGATGGTAAGCGGCACTTCCAAAGGTGATGTTAACGTTTAATTTCCCTTCTATATTGATCTTCTCGCCGGACACAGTCTGGAGGGTAACGCAGGGCGGCGTCCAGATAAGTTTACCTTCGAGTTGTTGAGCCAAATCTTTTCGAATGATGGTAACATTGGCTCCCGTGTCGATCGTCATGTTACAAGGAATTCCATTGATTTGTCCCATGATGAAAATTCCGTTATTGCCGCCACTCACTGCAGAAATCTGAAGCGCTTTAAACTGGGGCTTTTCATTATCTGGCAACCTCCGCCCCGCGAGATGGCCACGAATTAGTTTCCCTCCTTCTTGAGAGGCGCGGTCTTAACATCCGTGCCCTGGGGTGTTCTGCAGTTTCTTCGAATGTGCCCTTCAGCACCGCAGTTCCAGCACTTTACGAACGGTTTCTTGTCACCAGTATTCCGTGTCAAAGCATTCACCTTTCTGGTTAAATCGTCTAGGCGAGCAGTCATTGGATCCACTGGTTCTTGTATGTGAGCAGCTCTGATTGGGTGGCGGTCTCTACGAGTGGCTTGCTGTGCTGCCTCGAATTTCATGGCATACACCAGAGCACTTTTTAAGTCCTTCACATCAGCCATTCGCAGTGCTTTCTGTATTTCAGGATCCCGGATGCCGTCGATGAAGTATTGCAGGGACAGGATTTCTCTTGTTTCTGTCGGGCACTCCGAAAAGGCGAGGTGGGACAGCCTTTCAACATCCGTGGCGAGCTCCTGGAGTGTTTCCGTAGGCTTCTGTTGACGGGATTTTAACTGCAGCCTGCTGTAATCTTTTAAACACTTCTCTCCAAAACGCAGCTCTAAAGCACCGGACAGAGCTTCGAAATCTAGCCTTTTGTTTTCGGGAAGAGTTTGAAGGATGTCCGCTGCGTCTGCTCTCAAAGAAGCCGCAAGGTGACAGGCCTTAGCTTGGGAATCCCATCCATTTGCTTCCGCAACTATAGAAAATTGTGTCTTATACACTTGCCAGGAGGTCTTCCCATCATATGTCGATAGCTTCAGAGAAGGGCGAGCACTCATGGGTAGAAATTTGAAACTATCCGAATTGCTTCCTGCCGTCGCTACGAATTTCTTTAAAGTATCAACTTCTTTCGCAACCGCAGAAATCTTGTCATCAATTTGTTGCTCCACAGCAGAAACTCTTCCTTCTATTTGTTCTTTTACAGCAGAAACTCTTTCTTCAATGTGTTCAACTTTATTTTCAACAGCGTCGATTCTGCCTTCCATGGCCTCGAATTTATTTTCTATTACGCTGGTAATTTCTCTTTTTATTTCCCCTTGACCTGCTTCAATATTTTCTTGAACAGCCTTCATTTCATCTTTTACAGATTCTTGAACAGCCTTCATTTCATCTTTTACAGATTCTTGAACAGCCTTCATTTCATCTTTTACAGATTCTTGGCCAGCTTTCATCTCCTCTTTCACGGAATCTTGGCCAGCTTTAATTTCTTCTTTAACGGATTTTATCTCTTCTTTAACAGAATCTTTCATCTCATCTTTAAATGCAGCAAAGGCTGCCATAAATTGCCTTAATTGTTCTTCCATTGCTCTAGTTAATGGCATTCAAAATACCCCACTTCTGACACCAAAAATTGTTACGTGCGTACGGGTTCGTTATATATTGAATGCACAAGTCGTTAAAAAGTTAACAAAAATTTATTCTTTCCACAAGAAATGAATTAAAATGCTGAAATATTTCTTCACAGATCTTCGCACAATATCACAATATCTCAAACGTTTAGCAAAAACTCAGTTCAAAACAGATAAAATAGTTCTATCTCACAGCGAAATCGCTACAATCAATACAGCATTAAGTAAACAAACAGCAGTTCGCTTTTTACAGCTACAAGTATAACAGCAACAACAACAACTAACTCACTAACTGAGATGAGGTGTTTCACCTCGGCTTTTATAAGCTTTTAAATTATCAGTAGAACAATCACGATTTTTCTAGATTTTTCTGGATGGCAACAGTAATTACGAGATATATATTTATTAATCATTAAATGCGCGCGCTCTTTTATTTTTATTGCTACTTTTTTTTTCGACGTAGCTTTCTCTTCAAAAATCGTCTGCGTTGCTAAGGCAACATGAAGCAAATCTAATTACAATTCTAAATAAATAGCCAAATAAATGTGAAATTCGTAACAATATGTATATGTATATCCAGTCTGTTACTCGGCTCAGTGAACTCAGCTTCTTTATTCTAAGTTTGTAAATTGTGCGTTTTTGGCTTTAAAATGATTGAATTATGTTGTTTTTATCTTTAAGTTAAGATTTTTATGCCCTTAGTTAACCTGCATGCAATAATTGTGGAATTATCAACAATTTAAAAGTTTTTAAGTGCGGCTAAGCCTAATTTTTGGTTATGATAGCGGCCATATTTGTTTACATTTGAAACTTAGCGGAATAGTGGATTTGTTACCAATCTAGAGAAACTGAACTTCGCAAGAACAAAGAAACGTCTTTTTTATTATTGCGAATTAAATTATGCTTGATTCGTTCTGGAATTATCATTTAAGTTATTAGCTGGTTTTTGCGTACAAATTGTAATTTTAATAATCGTAAAAATTGTTTTTTAATTGTTTTAAATGTACTTGGTGTTTTATGTTCTTCTATATCTTTCAATTTTTAATGAAAGTATTTTGAATTTTTATGTATTTTTGCTTTACCGCGAAGGGACAACTGAATTAATTAGTAGCGCATGCGCATTAGGAAGCATCGCTGAATCGTCTGTGAAAAGCTGTTTCTTTTTTATTTGTTTAATTTCTTTTATGCATCGTTTTAGATTTATTATGGTATTTGAATAAAACTTGTAGTAATTCTTCAGATGCTATGATTTTTGTTCACTCTGAGTTATAAAATGAATGAGATATAACGCTGTTAAGTGAACCTAGCGCCGAAGTGTGCTAATGGTAAATAAATAGAGTGAACTTTTAAAGAGTGCATTTATTGTCGTTATGCGCTATTGACGAAGTAGATTTAATTCAAAATTCGTTAACCGTTAATTCAATATGTTTAAACGAAATGCAGGAAAATTGCATGTAATTTAATATTGCGTACAAGGAAGTCATGTGGTGGACACATCAGATTTTTTTGTGCAACTAATTTTAATATAATTTATTTCCCTTAATGTCTTAATGTATGATGATGTGTCTAATGTACAATATCTTATGTGCAGTTTATTTTAAACTGTGTAAGTCATAGTAAAAATAAATATTTTATTGAAACTTTTAAAAGAATCCCTTTTGTGATATTTACTATTTACAGTTCATGAGCACTTTTATAGATAAAATATTCTGCAGGCCACCGTTACGCTCTTTTTCATAAGCAGCTTTTTAACATATATGACAACTAGTATGCGATTATTTAAAATACAATTATTATTTATTTTATTTAAGTTAATAGAAGAAAATTTACATTCGTTTTTAATAATTCAAGATTAGAGAAGGATAATCTTTATCATATTAACTAAAATGAGTGAATATTGGTATTCACGTTAACGAGATGTATGAACTGCCGATTCTTGCGCAGCTATCCTTTATTTGGTTATATGTTGGTCAGAAGCACCACAACCATAGTGCCTTAAATCACTCTTTTATTGTTAAGTCTAGAGTAGGAAGTTCATAGGTAAGGTAAGCATTAATAAATTTCATAAAGTTTTCATATATTTCCATACAAATTTCGTATAAAGTTCATAAAATTTATTATTTGTTACCCAACCTATGAATTTTTCACTTCCCAACTGAGACTTTTAGCTATAGTGTGATATGTGCAGTTAATTTGTATTTAGTTTTTCATCTTTTCAGAAATCTAGAAGAACAAGGGAACGAGGAACAAGGGCACTGAAGACTACTTGTATTCAAGGATTATATATTTAGAAATCGCGGTTTAGTATTCAGCATGCGTTAGTCAGTTATGGGCTTTCATATTTTAATTTTTAGGCAACGGAATAATTTTAAACTTCCTGCATGCAAGCTTAACTTGTGCATGGAATATTTGGAGCAAGGATGCTAACTGAAGTTGGAAATAAATTAAAAATTTTTTGGACATAAGTCATTTTATGTAAACTGTTTTAAAAATGAGCGTGCCAAATTTTATCTCGTATATAAAGTCATGTATAATTTATTATCGTATGCATGCAGTTCTTTATAATGTTTTAGCGCTTTTGAGCTGTTTACACTTTAGTACTGAGAACTAACTATGCATAGTTTTTAGAAATTTCTTGCTGCACGAAATCTTTGCATACATACTTTATGATTATGTTAATTGTTTAGGATTAATGGAGGAGAATCTGACATCAAAGTCTTTGAGTAAATCTTGAGTAATCTTTGAGTAAGTCCTTTGAATTAACACTGTTATATCCTTCTTTAACAGAGATGCAATTATAAGATACGTGGATTTAATATTCACATTTTGCATCATTAATTACATCAGAATCAGTTCGTTTTGCAAAGATGAAAAACATAACAGATTATAGCGTAAAAGACTTCCTAATTACACTCATTAGAAAGCTTATTCGGAGCTGCAAAATTTCCGAGTGTGGCGTACTTAAAATAGTTCTTTTGCGAACATATCACAGTGTTTGTTGGTTAAAAATTATTGTTATCCATAGCATAATCAGTACAAGGAAATAAAGCATTTATTTGTCTTCACGGAGGTTCGGCTTTTGAACCTCCGGATTGATAACTACCATGAAATCGCCTTTAGAAATTTTAACCCCGAAATCTATCAGTGTTGCATAATTATGTTTTTTAAAAATTCATTAAAACCTCATGTAAAGTCTCATGAAGTTAGATCACAGTTTTTAATCTAGTTGTCTAATCAATAAATCGTAACTGCTTGGCCAACTGATAAAACTGATCTTAAATTCTTAAGTTGATTTGTAAAAGACATGGGCGATGTTCAAAATTAAAAAAAGGGAATTAATTAAAAATTAGTTGATGATTTGTTACAAATGATTCGCAGGAAACAATTGGCTAAATAAGATAGATCTACTAACCAAAACTGTTGAAATGTTTCATAAAAGACGTAACTGTTTTCTAGATTGAAAAAAGAACATCCACTAAAAATTAGTTGCCTATTTTCCAATGCATGTATAAATTGAATACATTATTATATCTGTAAATTATTCTTACTATATCTATAAATCAGCTATATCTTTTATAAATCATTTCAACAATTGGTTTATAGAGAAAAATCTATAAAGATCTTGTTAAAATGACTTAGTTGATTTTCTAGACTGAAAAAAAAGAAGGACTAAAAATTAGTTGTTGATTTTCTACAATAATTTGACCACCTATTTTTAATAATTAATTATCTTCTATGACATGCCTCACAGAAAATGATTAATTATAAAGTATTTGATATCAAAAGGCAAAATTTTCTTGAAGAACATTGTGCGTTTATTCAACGTTTAACGAAATTTTAATCGATATAAAAATCCCAATCAAAAACTACTTGCATTTGACTTGTGTTTAACTACTGCTTGTCAATTAATTTGCGTTTATATAAAAACAAACTGCTGTCACACAATAAACTAAGCTTTTAGCAGAAAACTGCAGTTCAGATATCGGAATTCGATTTAATGTGGTAAATGTAGCCTGAATGTAAGGCACATAATTGTTTTGACCACTTTTTTGATGAATATTGTATTTTATTCATATACTCCACGGTCAACATATTGAATACTAGATGAAATGTGTATTATTTGTACTTCGAGTACAGGAGTGCAGAATGTAACTATTTAAAATACATTTAATTTTTATTTTGCTTTAAGTAAAGAAGAAAATTTACTTTTTAATAATTAAAGATTAGAAATAGGATAATCATATTAACTAAAAATCGAATAAACATTCACATTAACGGGATGGATGAATTGCCGATTCTTGCGCAGGTGTTATATATTTGGATGTATGGTTGGGTTTCTGTCTGCAACAAAATGACATTCAGATCTCTCTAAATTCTGAAATTATTATCCAAGATTTAATTTCTTTCATTTGTATTTAGTCCAAAACTGTGTTTCCAAGATTTAATTTCCTCCATTTGTACGATATTACTTGCTTAGTATAAAGGTACGTATTTGGTGGTTAGTTCAAAAAATAATTAATAGTTATTAAAAAGCCTATCTTGAATATAGACTAATTATATAGTATTTATAGCTATATGGAAACACTTTGACACAAATAAATGACCACACAAAGTAAATAAGATTTAGAGTTTTATATGCACTAGTAGAATTTTTTACGTGTTGACATTT